>WAAE01003338.1:993-25433 GCA_013400495.1 Nicator chloris
ATATATATAAAATACGTAAAATAAGATTTGGAACAGGCTTTTGAAAACTGAAACTTTTATATATATATTTGTATAATTAAATAACTATATTAATAGAGTTAGAATATATATGAGCAAATAAATGAGGTGTATTTCAGAATCAAAGCTATTGGGTGATTCTGGTCATCTGTCCAAGTTAAGGAAAGCAGTGGCTTTGGCACCTTTGCTGAGCTGGTGTCTGTAAGCAGCAGATCCCCCAAAGAGTGTTTTTGTGTTGTTCATTGCTGCCCTCCCTTATGTAACCTTCAGAGTCTGATTTAATTTTAAAAATGAACTCGCCAATCTTTGTGCCATGACATATTTATAAATAAATCAGAACAGCATCTTAAATGAGACTTTTCAGGAAATTCTATCAGGTGATTTAACTGACAGTGATAAAAAAAAAAGAAACAAAACAGTCTTAGAAGGTACCCGCTGTTAAAATTCCCTGCACTGTGTCTCTTGATTTTACCTAAACCTGGCATTTTTCACATTTATTTGCTTGTTTTTTTATTGTTCCTGTCACATTATTAGGACATCAGGATCTTTGTGTTTCAGCTTGTCAGTAAATCCCCAGAAACGGGGAAATAGCAGAAGTGGCATGATAAATTCTCTTTGCACCGAAGGTGTGAGTGGACTGAGATGTGTTTCCTGGTAAGGTCAAATTCAGTAAAATAATAAATGTCTACAAAACAAAATAAAAAAAAACCAAACCCTCAACCCCTCTTCCATCCAGGTTTTATATCTCCAGCTATGACCACAATGTGGTGGGTCACTGATAGTGAGGCTGTGCTTGTCAAGCCTACAAGAGTGAGTAAAGATGGGAAGGATTTATCCCCCACCACCAGATGGGCTGGGAGAGGTCTGGGAGTGGGGGCTGCTCCTTTGCATTCTCCCTCCATGCCTCTGCTCTGTGCCTTTCTCCTGCCTGGACCAGGGGGGACAGAATTGTTATTTGCCACTACTTTAACAATACCCTGCAGCAGCAAAGCAGAAGCAAGGCAAAGAGTAATTCTAAGACTGGTTTTGTCTCCTCCCAGGGTAATTCTGAAAGAGTACAGGGCTTTTTGCTGTTGTGTTTTCTTTGCTGTTTGTTTGGAGGGTATTTTATTGCTGTTCCTGTGAGTAGACATTGTATTTCAGCCAGGAAAAGGAGGAGCAGGGTTCCTCTGATCTTTCTGCTGTCCCGTGGTGGTTTTGTGGCTGGTTTTTTCCTGATGCAGAGGTACATGTTGCAGGGCCTACGTGCCAGGTGCTGGCAGAGTTCCTACAGAAACACAAACCCTGCAAACACTGACCCTCCTGGAGGGAGAGAGAGTGATAACACAGGGTTAAAACACTTCTAAAATCATGGGAATAGATCCGGGGGGGGTGGGGAATAGAAAAACTTGGGCCTGGGAATGGAAAGAAAGTTAGAACTGGAAAGGAACCAGAGCTAGAAGGTTCTGGAATGGAAGCTGAGCTTTGTTTTGCATCTGTGTAACCATCAGATGATANCAGAGCTCTGCAATAAAAGCACCTGCACAGAATCAGGCTATGCTGTGGTGATGTGTTCTCCACGCTAACAAGGGCACTGCATCAGGAAGTGTCAAGGCAAAGCACATCATCGTGGTCCAGCAGCAGGGTGAGATAACACTGACCCTGGCTTCTGCCACGATCAATCACAGCCCAGCAGAGAGAAACTGCCACAGGCAGGTGGCCCCTACCCCAACAGAAGTTATTACAAATGCTCAAACCTGACTGTTTCTACAGCTGTAGCCACCAGACCCGACTGTCCTTGCCTTTGGTTGACCTGGGCTAGCTCAAGCCACGTGCCATGCTGTAAAACCTGGTGCAGTCCCACCCAATCACCATTTTACTTTACAGATGAGGGGAAAACCAAAATAAAGGTCAAAACCTGAAGCATCCTGGGCCCATTGCTGGATGGGAATGCTGAGAAGTTTGACAGAGCCCAAAATAACAGAGGGGGTGGTTAATTAATCACCTTCTCCTAACTTATCCTTCTCAGGGCCTACTTTTAAGGACAATGCCATCCAGGGTCTCATAAAGCACAGCAATGTTGCTATATCTCACTTTCTAGGTGTGCTTTTGACAAAATTCCTGTGGCACACTGATCATTCTTGCTATGGAATTAGGAAAACAGTTGATTAGAGATCCAGGGCTGTAAATAAGTTGATGCCATCAGGGTACTCTGCCAGCTGAAGTGGCTCATGCATTTGACAATCCAGCACCTGCTGGTGAAACATTTTGTTTGGTTGGGAGAGCACATAGCTCCTCCTGTCCTCCTCACAAATGGATTGTCTTTCAGATTCATCTGGCAATCCCCACATCATTTTTTCTTTATGCTTCTGTTACTGCTGCTTGCCATTATCCATCCATCTTCAAGAGATACATTTCCATTTCCTGGCGAATCCTGACCTCATGGTGAGCTCTGGGTCACCATCACTGTCTGAAAGGCCTTGTCTGAAGTCATCTGTTTAAGATTATGCAATAATTTGAAAGTTCTGGCCCTGCCAACCGAAAGAACTGAGGCAGATGTTCCTGGCAAAAAACCCTGTGCAGATCTGGTGATGATTTTGATGATGATGCTTTATATAAACGCCCCCAACCTGTTCAATATTTTCCCATTTCTGGAGGAAATTTTCCTGAGCACTGCACGATATAACCTGCCCTAATATTTCATACTTAAACTTCAAGGGTTTTTTTTTAATTTTACTTGAAAACTTTATTCTCTGAAGACTTTAACTTATTAATCTTTTTTTGCAGCTCGAGCCTGCAGTCTGTTTTCTGCAGATCCTTGATGAAAATGGATTCATTCTGGTTCTGAGCACTTCTTGAGTGCACTGAAACCCCACTGAACTGAGCACATACAATAGGAGCAGCATCTAAGGTTTGTCTGTAGTGTGGCTGTTGTGGTTTAACCCCAGCAGGCAACTAAAACACAGCTGCTCCCTCATACACCCACCTCCATCCCTACCCTGGCTGGATGGGGAGGAGAACTGGAGAAAAAATAAAATGCATGGGTTGAAATAAGAAATTTTTAATAACTGGAATATGATTATGATGATTATCATAATAATAGATATAAGGGCCTACAGTCAGACTGTAGTTTGGAATGTGCCTTCTCCAAAAACCAAAAACATCTAAGTGAGCTTCCCTTCTCACTAATTAGTGGAGAAATTGCTGTTAGGTCATAACTTTCTAGCAAAGGCCACATTCCCTCTGGAACACTCCAGTAGTTCTTTATGGGGGGGATGATATTTGATCCCAAGTTGGGACCTTTATTGCCATTGCTGTGAGAACATGAATTCCATTCCAGCAGAAATGGGTGCACTGTGAGGATTGGAATAGAAGGTAGAAGAATTTGAGAGGTGTCTCTCAGTGGTACCTTCACCTGGCATGGGTAGACAAGTCTCTGAGGATGACAGTGGGTGTTAAACTGATCACGTTGGGTGCTGGTGCAAAAACCTGTTCATATGATGATGATATCATTTTAAGTCAATGCATTTTGGGTTTATGAGAACAAAGCTGGAAATTGTCCATTTAGAAAGTCTACTGTAAAACATAAAGCTTGACCATAGTCTGGTTTTAATTTTTATGGTCTCTCAAATTTGCATATACAGGACAGATGAAATAGAGCAAACAGGAAATACCCCATCTAAGCAGAAACCCCAAATAAAAAAAATCATCAAAAATGCAAATAGTCTCACATTCATCCACTGCATTTGTAGTTTTAACAGAGCAAAATGCTTTCCTTAGAAACCAGTGTATCTTTACAATACACTGCTGAAAATTTACTTATTCTGTCCTGAAGCTGAAATGAAGAAACAGTTTTCTATATTCAGTAACATGGAGGTGATTGTTAATGATACATCTGAGGTCTGCACCATGCTAAGAAACATGGCATGTTACATGCATGAGTGGCTTTTTACATATAGTGCAATCTGTTATTAAATTGTTTATTTAAGCAGAAAATAGGCCACGTTGGACAAAAGTGTTAAGAGGAAGAGAGAACTGCATGTACTGGAAAAAAAACAACATGTGGGTTTGGTCACTCTGCATTGACAGAAGGAGTTCAGGCATTGCTGTCAGAAAGCAATGGAAACACAGCTTTTCATTATTGCCCTTGACTAGAACAGAACCCATTGCATCAAAAAAGATCAGGGATAAAGTTCTCAAAATCTGCCTCTGGGCACGGCAAACAGCATTCCCATTCATTGCAGAAGGAATTGGGTGTCTCTTTCCTTCAGTTCAAGTAGTTGTTGCAGAAAACTCAGTGTGAATTTTCATTCCTCACCAAGTTAGAAAACGTTATCAATTGCAGAATTCAAATTCAATTTATAATATATTTACCTCTACTTTTACCTTGGCTCCAGTGCTGGAGTAATTTCATAGGCACAGTTTTCAGTCTGCACAGAAATTATCACCTTTTTCTTCCACAGCACTAAACAGCATGTGCCACTACTGAATTCAAAACAGGTAATTAAGAATCCTGCTAATGATGCTTAACACATTTATTGTGCTGACAAGACAACAGATTTGTCCCAGGGAGATGGTGTGCAGTGTGCTGGCTGTTTGCCTATTGGGGATCCCCCAGAGATGTGCAGCAGAGCCTGGGAATTACGTGGTGCCTCTGTCAGCCAGAGCTCACCACCCCTGCCTGTGCTGGGACACAACACCTCACCAGGTGCCACCTGAGGGGCTGAGACATGAGAGATCTGCACTGCTACAGCTATAATTCATGTTCCTTGCCTTTCTGGAGGAGCCAGGATCTGCTCTGTCACCGTATATTCAGAATATCCATGCTGGAAGGTATGAAGTCAACGTTCAGGAGCAATTGGGTGTCATTCCTTTGGGCTGTAGAACCCCACAAAGTCCCACCTAGTGAAGAAAGTCCAGCATTCACTCAGCCTATTGTTTTTGAGGTAGGTTGAGGAAAGTTCATGACAGATTTTTTTGCTGGATTTAGTTGTAGAGCTATGTTCTCTAAATTTCTATATCTGAGATTAAAATCACAACAGGAGGCCTGGCTCAAAGCAGGTAGGAGAATTTCCATCAGCTTCAGCAGAGTGAAGGGAAGTCCAAAGCATTGTTCAAGTGTTTGTTTACTGTTTGATTCCTGATCAAATCTACTTATGTACCAATGTACTCCCCAAATTTAGGGAGACTAACATACTGCATCACCAACAGCTTTAATGGAGTTAAATAGGTTTACATCAGCTAAAAGTGTGGTTCTGAGCTTTCATCTGATTGCAAGGTACTGAACAACTAATGCTGCTGATAAATAAAACTTCAAACCAAGAGAGTTGCATCGTGTAAGTTTTGAATTTTTACCCAAACAAATGCTGCTCTCTAAGTGTATTGGTTATTCTACAGAAGGAAAGGTTGTTCACCTTAATCATTTATGACTGAGTGATTTATGGATTTTAGGTTGTGGCTCACTTTTGATTTTTTTTCCATGTTTGCTGTTTTCCCTGATCTCAATTTAACAATCTCTTTAATATTGATCTGGATATGGCAAGCAATGCAAATTTTTAACGTTCTGAATCATGTGGCATACTTCACTTATTGGGATTTACTCTCATGAATAATTTATAGCTGTGTTCTTTAATTTGTTATTGATTGTTGCCTTCTTTTAATAAAGAATGTAGTTCTCAGTTTTGCTGGATTGACAGGTATGGGTAGGTATGTTCTGCTCAACTGCTCATAGAACAAGAAAAACAGTGGTAGTTAAGAAAAACCAGAATCAAGAAAACTTGTCTTGAACTGAGAACAAACCAGAAAATAAATAGTCTTCCCTTTCCCTCAGAAATAACAATAATGATTCTTCCTAGTTGTGTCCTGAGTTCAGGACTCTACTGAGAAAAGTTTACAACCAGAGGAAAAATAAAAAGCATGTGATAGAATGTTGAATCTTTTGCACTGTAGCAATCTCAAAATTGATTTCCTGATGATAATTATTTATAGATGGAATAGCTTATTAATAGGAACTTATTCCAAAATCAGATGATGACATGGATTGCCTAGTAGAAGGATGTACATTCAAATTACTGAAGGAATTTGTTACTCGCGTTTCTGACTTCTCTGCAAATGATTAAAAAAAAATATCCAGACAAGGTCACTGCAAGCACATTTCCCATCTGTCAGTTGGGGAGAAAATGGCATCAGTAGGGAACAAAACCTTAGAAACAATTGGTACTTTCTGAGGGCCTATGACCTATCTGAACTAATTAAGCACTCTTTGAAGTAGCAGTATTTCAGCCCTCATAATACATCATGCTTAGTCATTGCCTTTTCTTCTGGAGCAGCAAACTGCAGAGCAGCAGATGGGATTTCCAAGAGTGTTGCCCTGTCCTGACTCACGCTGGAGTCAATGAGAGTTTCTTCACATCGATATTTATGGGTAAGAATCATGACAACACTAACTCACTGACCTCAGCAGCAGCAGAGAGAAATCAATGATGATGGCCCCTGAAACAGCTTTTCCTCAGTGACTTCAGCCAGCTTGGCATAAAAGACATAGTCAGAAGCAGGCAGGTCGCCTGGGTCACCCTGCCAACCACCACACTGCTCTGCCTTTGGAGGGAAGTTTTCAGGTGCTCATCCCTCTGCTGAGAACTAAGTGTGCAGGGCTTATGAGAATTCTGGTAGTGCAAGCTCTGTTCTCCTTCCCACAGAGCAGGAGAAGAGAAAGAGTGGTGGTATGAATTTTGTATCTCAAAATAATGAATATTTTTGTAGCTCTGTGTGACTAGGAGGACATTTTCTTTGCACTGCCACATGTAGAACCAAAATACCGAAACTTTTAAGTACATTTGGGATCACAGAATCCAAGTTAAATATTACAACTCATTATATGGTCACAAGCCATTAGTTGCAGCTCCAAATTGGCAAGTAGCAGTTCAGGATTCATATGCATGTGGGAAAAAATGTACTCAGAAAAATCTAAAAATTAATCAGAAATATTGTGTTTCATAGCAATTTCTTTTTTTCATTTTAACACCCTATTGCTTATGATGATGGCTCATTAGCTTCTGTCAAATATTTATCATTTAATCCTCAGCCTTACTTGAGAATAGCTACATTACATTTCTATTCTGGCTCTAAGGAGGTTTATATTTGTTAGTCTTGATTTCAAATTTATTTAATGCTAATTCTTTTCACCAATTCATAGTATGTCATCTATGTTTATTCATTTGTCATTCTTCTCCAATACTAAAGCTGTGCTTCAGTAATAAATTGTGCAAAATAGTTTTTCACAGTGGTAATTATTCTAAGTCACTGCTCAAAATTACTTTCATGTTACACAGAGAAATCCACAACAAGATATGGTCTGAACAATTAATGACTTCCTACACAAGTGCAGTCCATTCTCACCCTCTGTTCCAACAGCCTGTTAAAATAGTACTGTTGGCAGCTAGCAAAAAATTCTGAGTGCTCATTAAAAGAAAATTACTTTTTTTTTTTCCCCTTGGACAGTATATGATGTTAAATGTCTGAGAATTACCAAAGCCAAAGACTTAACTGCAGCTGTGTGCTACCCACTAAAACAAATGGGAAATATTTTTTGTCTTGGTTTGACTCTTGTGTTGTACTGGAGAAACTCAGAGAGTATATAATTTTTCTGCTTTTGCTGAAGGCTTAAAATGACTGTCTTGTCTTTAGGAAAGAGAACCCCATGGAACACGTGGAGTCCCTCAGGGTGTGTAATCTGTCTTTGCACGAACCTGTGCTGCAGGCTTTGCATACTGATGATTCCAAAACAGGCTGGAATACCACACAGTCCTGGCGGGTGTTCTCTGGGTCCTGTGTTTGGATCCCGTCAGGACTGAGCCCCTGTCAGTGTGAGCAGCCCCCAAACAGTTTTCTGTGACCTTTGAGACAGGCTGATTTGTTTATTCATCTGTGTGCCTTTAAAACAGCGCAAAGCTGTGCACCGTGGTGACTCCAGGTAGGAGGGATATCAGACACAGACACCTGGCCTTGCACAGCTCTCACCAGCCTGGAATCCTGCCCTGAGGTTTCATCTGTGACCAGATGCCTCTGAAATGGTGAAACTTCAGAATGGTGTGGATGGTACATCTCAGCCCGGGACAGATGTCTAAAATCATGGAGCAGAATCACACTCTGGAGGTGCTAGACTGTCTGTCAACTTCCAAGTGAATCCAGATGAGTAGCTGGAACAAGATATTTCATTCTGGATAGCTAAAATTAGGTGATATACATCGATACCATTTACCTACAGGTTCTTGCTGCCAGCATGGCTTATCAGGACTAGTTTAGATTGTGTGTACTTGTCAGAAAGCATTGAGTGAAATTTGTTTTGACATTGTTTCACTCTAATGCAGCAGAAGATGGTAAGAATATGCAAACACAGGGTCCTTCTGCATAATTTGTATAATGATGGTGATTATGGTACTGGCAACATTAGTGAGAAAGAGAGCAATTGACAGAGGATGGGAAGAAGCATAAGCAAATAAACTAACACAATGATCTAATCTCACCAGAAAAAAACCAGAGCCAAAATTGACCCAAGGATTGCAATTGCAAATAGGAATTAATAGGGTTCCTCAGTGAATGTAGCAGAACATAATTTAATCTGAAGTGCACTTGAGAAATTAGAAATGCCTCCCTTTTGCTGCTTTTTGTCATGGCAGAGGTCTGGATAAGTGTTAGGTTTTACTGTAAATTAACAAGATCAGCATGTCTGTAATTTGTCTACAAATAGTCTTCATCTGTTTAATTTCCCTCAGTGCTGTCACCCTCCATTTTATCCTCTTGAGATGCTTCAAGGGGAAAAGAATTGTCAGGGCACAGAAAATTATTCAAATTTCATTTTAAAATACCATCTTAGTTTCTTAGGCTGTCTTCTAATCAGGCTAGCCATCTTGAAGAGTAAATACAGAATGAGTCAAGCTTGTGCTTTCATGTTCACAAAATTCCCGAAACTCATAGCAACACTGCAAAGAGGTTAAACTCATAATATGATAGAACTTTGTTAAAATGACCTAAGTCTTGTTTTCTGGAGAAAGGTTGAATAAGTGAACAGGGTGCATAAGCAATCATTTTGTCAAGTACTTCTCTAAGAGCAGCTAATTAGATCCACTTCTATTCAAAGATAACAGGAATTACACAGGAGAGAGAAGGCTTTAAAATACAGGGAACTTTTTCTTCACTTAAAGAATACTGAGCTTATCTTTGGTTTAATTTTGAAAAGTCCTTTCATTGCTATTACTCAGAAATTAAAGTGAAATCTGTTCTTGACTACTCTTTTCACTCAGCTTCCCTAAAATGACTTTCACTCTGAACATTTTCAGATCCATGTGGCAGTTTAAAAAAAAAAATAAAATTAGGAGTTCCAGTGGATATTACCAACCTTTGCAGGGCCTAACCTCAGCTTCTTCTTCCTTGGGGCTCAAATAACATTTCTTCCTCTCCACAGACAAAAATATCATATAGTGAACAAAAAGTGCTTTTCACCATATGATTAATCCCAAAGTGCTGATATGGACATCCCATGTTTTGTGCCGTGCAGGGACAAAGGGAGAAGAGGGGATACACAGCAGATGGTTATTACAGATGTGGCTCTCCTGTATACATTTCATTTGCAGATTCTGCTCTTGCACATGAATCCTTTCAGCTCCCAAACTGTACAGCACAAGGGCTTACACAATATCAAGTAATTTTTGGCAGCTGCTGCTCAGTCTTACATCGCTGCCAGATCTCTGGCAGAGTGAGCTGAATCCCTGTCTGCTACACAACCAGCACAAGGTCCTCATTATACTGGAATTTAATACCCAGGGCCAGAAGGCTCTACAGACAATGCAAACCCAGACTCACTGCCTTGCCTTTTGAGTGAACAACTGTTTAATATGTGGTGCCTTACAAAGCTGCCATAATTAAACGGATTACTATTTATGTACACATTCGGATCCAACGTAAATAAATAAGAATTAAGAAATTAATGGGATAAATATCAGAAGTCAAATATGATGGAACACCTGCTTTTATATGCCACCAAGGGACAATGACAACTGGCACTGAAGTCTGTGTAGGGCAATTATGACATGCAGAATGTCAAAGGCTGCATGAAGTCTGCATTACACCCCAACAACAGGAATAGCGTGTATAAATATGTGCTAGATTTAAAGCAAACCACTGGGAGATCCCCAAGTCAGGATTAATAGGAAAATTAGGATAAAGGCAATAATACAGAAACACTGGCTTAAACTGACAGTCAGGACATGACCTGACACCCTGATGATGGTCAGGGTGGTGGTAGGAATCCAATCAAAGGGTGGCTGCGGTCCTGTTGGAGGGATAGATGTGATTCTGTCAAAGTCTGATCCTTTTCTGGACGTCCAGTGGTGATTATGGAGCTCTTCTCCTCTGGGAGTGCAGTGGGTAGTGCTGCTGGTGGTGTCCCAAGTCTCAGATTACATCCAGGCAGGAATGTTTGGTTCCTCCCCCTGGGCAGAGCATGTCAAAGTGGGGGGATGTAATTTTTCAGTCATGCAGTGACACTTGATGGCCCATTAGCAGAAGATAATCCCCAGAAGGAGTTATCAGGGAAGTGTCATGGAGCAGATAAAGAGCACTGCCCCACCTGTTTTAACAGCTTTTGAAGATGGTGATAGAACACACACTTTTGGTTACATCTTACCTAAGACAACACAAATACACAGTTCTGCATACACAACACAAATCCTTTTCTGCTCCTTCTCCAGGGCGTTATTTTAAATATTAGCTATGGATTAGGACAACAACTTTTTTTTTTTCCCCATGGTCTTTTAATTCCAGAAGTCCATCTATTCTCCAAGTGGGAAAGGAGGAATACCTTACTGAGGTTCTTAGCAGTATGTTCTTGTGAATATACATTGTCCCAAAAATATCACCTCAGTGCTACCCTTATACTGCCACCACGCACACCCAAACAATTTGTTACACGTAAGTCCTTGACAAAGCACCCTCCAAGAACAATCTGGTTCATCCAGAGCCTTAGAAGCTCTGGGGCCCCAACATAGGAAGGACATGGACCTGTTGGAGCAAGGCCAAGGAGAGCCATGAAGATGCTCAGAGGACTGGAGCACCTCTCCTGTGAAGAGGCTGAGGGTGTAGGCTTGTTCAGCCTGGAGATGAGAGGGCTCTGAGGAAACCTTACAGCAGTTTTCAGTACCTGAAGGGGCTACAGGAGATCTGGAGAGGGACAGTTCACGAGGGCAAGGAATGACAGGACAAGGGGTAATGACTTAATACTGAAAGATTGATGCCTCAGCCTGGAAATCTTGAGAATCTTTGTGTGGGAGACGAATACTGAGGCAGCACTTCTGGACATGCACAGCAGCATAAGGCTGAGAGTCTGGGGAACCTTTCATCTTGTCAGTCTAAGCAGAGGGTTTTTGACTCCTTTTACTCATCCTGCCTGCATAGGTGACAATCTGGGTGCTTAAGTACTATTTTATTTTCTCCTAAATGAATAGATAATCAGAGTAAATCTAATGGGATCAAATGGCTAAGCAGGGAAGAAAAAGGAATTATTTTGAATGACCAAGTCAAAATCAATGATCAAGGCTGTAAACAGAAATCTTTTAATTAATTCACCTTCAGTGCTCTTTTTCATTAAAATTTAAATGAGGCACTGGAATTCAGAAGGAGATTACTGCAGAATGTGGGAATATACTGGGCTTTAAATCATTTCATGGATGTTTGGGGTTATTTCACTGTGCTTTGATTTTGCAGCAATTTCACAAAATCAAGCGTTAGTGCTATGAGGCTGTTTGGCACAAGAACCCTTAAGGACCTTAAGGTTAAATAAAAACTGAGGTAGGCTGTTCATGTTTCTATTTATAGCAGAATTACTATGACCTTGTGAGCATTTCTATAAGACAGATTAAAATTTTGACACTGAAATTCTCTCTACAGGCTGATATTTATCACAACAAGGCTTCAGTGTTTTAATAGCTCCTTAAAATTAGACTCTGATGCTGGAAAAGGCTTTACTGTTTAGATCAAAACTGGCTGAAATTCAATTTTGTTTCATGGGAATTGAGGATATTTTGAACAAGTTTTTATTTCAGGATAAAAGTAGTGCTTTAAATTTCCCGTGAAAGCAAATATTTTGTAAGAAATGATAGTTTAAAATTATTTTTTTGAGAAAGCGTATGAATTTCAGCAGACCTTCCTAAAATGAAAATGAATCAATATGACATAATTACGAGTTTTCCAGAGCGTCCAGGGTGTCAGAAGACATTGCCATGAATTAGAAATCAAGAGTTGAGAAGTGGAGCACTCATAGCCAGGTTTGCCAGAGCTTTGATGGAGCTTTGCCTCATGAGGAGGAGGTTGGGTATTCTGAGTCCACCGAGACCTCCTTGGAGCATCTCCTCCCAGTTCCATGCTAATTTGGCATTCCATATGCCCTATAAATGAAGAAACAGTCTTCTCATTTTGAAAATGGGTACAAAGACAGACAGAAGACAATGCCAAGATATAAGCTCATCTTTGCATGACTTAACCTTGGGAAGTCTGCAACGGAGAGCAACCAGGAAGTAAAGCCAAAGTAGTTGAGAAGAAATATGTTGTATGGACCTGTAATTTGGAGTGGAGGATGGTACATCCATCCAGTCAGGAGTCACAGAAACATTCATCTTTCAGGCCAGGAAACTCACTTGACTTTGTATCTTCTACTAGAAAATTCAGGGAATAAGGCCTGACCAAGTGTGCCTGTACATCGAGGCAGGAGGTATTTCAAATGAGATTCTCCTTTCTCACTTCCAAAACTGTTCCACTCTCTGTTCCAAAATAATTCTTTGCTCACAGGGCCTGGGAGAGCCAATGGCTTGGCAATGGAGTCAGATGTACCTTTGGGAGTCTCTCATGCCTGGAGGAATTCTATTAATCCAGAGCAAAATAACAAGTGGTAGGTTTGAAAGTCAATGTTTTAGTTTTAGCTACTCAGATCTTTCATGGGTCCAAGATTATGTGTTTTTCTGTCCAAAGGCTCAAAAGAAAAGCTGTAGTTGAGCCAGAAGCTTAACTCTCTTGGCAGAAAATTCTGAGATGCTGTCAGTGCTCAACAGTCAGTGTTTATCATCAAAAGGCATCGTCTCCACGGGTTTTCTTTGGTTTAGAACACAAAACTGCAACACATATTTTCAAAACTTTACAAATAAATAATAATTTTTATTAGAATAATAACAATGGTATAGTTGAGATCTGTAAAATTTAAAAGTTTGGTTTACTGTGTAATATATTTCTCTAAGAAACTCACTATGACTTTTTCTAACTTTATATGACTCTATGAACAATTTATATTCCATTAAAGATCTACAGTATGGAATACACATTGGTTTCTCTATCTACCTAGCAGAAGCCCAGAGGAGCTATTAAACTATAGGTAGTGAACAAACATTTAGTCAGAACTCTTGTCAGATCTAAATATGTCTATTGATAGGATATAAACTCAAAATGAATCTCCTATTCTTTTGTGTTTAATAGCACTTTGAAAATGGACATACTTTAATTTTGCCAAAACAGGATACAAATGAAAAGGAATGAAATTGCTGTACAGCATCATAAAAGTATTTAAGTAATCATGTAAATGTGGAAAACCTCTACCTTATTCTAAATCATTATGGCTATTGTTATAAGAATTTATACTGCCTTATGTGATCTCAGCAGTGATTGCCGACTTAGGAATGATCACACCTGAAAGAAACTACAATATTTTACTGCAAGCCCTGGAAGAAATTAAATTAGAACAAAAAAAAGCTGTGAGGAGAGTGAGACATAAAGTCATGGCCTGTGGTTTTACACCTTATTGTGTTAAATCTGCAATTTTGGTACAATTCCCTACTGAGGCATCCTAGGCAACATCAGCTGTCAGTGTGTGTGTGTGTGTGTCTGCCATCTCATGGATTTACTGTAAGAAAGGTTTGGCACAGGACTCTTAAATAGGGCAATATCCATCAGTGCACACCAACTTAATGAATCTCAGTCAGAAATAATTTGTGTCCTTTCCTCAAAACAACAATTCACACAACAAAAGCACCAGTGAAGTCGATTTGTGAGTAAAGTGCATCGTGGAGGTGTGGATGGCTGCATGAAATTTCTTTGAAATTTTAGGAGTTGGGTAGGAAAAATCTATGTCCTACTTCTTTTGACCAAAAGATCTGTCAGGGTCTCTATGTGTGCATTAATGAAAACTCTTCATGGAAGTTCATTCCTGTAAGAGTTTTGACATTAAGAAGTCAGCACTGTGAACTGGACAATGAATTCTGAGTCTCTAAACTCAATCCTTAACCAAGTCTAAATACGAGTGTTGCTAACCCAGCAGACACTGAGCTCAGTTTGCTTCCTTGATTCACTCTAAATCCTAATTGAATGCAATTAATGACATAAGAATAGGAAGAATAGTTTGCAAGATGGGGCAGGGCTAGATGAAGGCAGTAGAACGAGTTTAGCAGTTCATCATGTCTTTTTCTTTTTCCAAATTTAGCATTTTCAGTCACAGAAAATTAAGCAGAATTTCAGAACTAGGGAAAAATCCCCAAACACTTCTAAACAACAGGCTTGTGACTCCAACAGCAACAATTTCTTCTGAAAAACACTTTGAAAATTATGAGCTCTCTTTGAGCTAGCACATGCCAAAAGAAGAGTTGAATTGCAGCTGTTCCCAGTGCTCAGCATATACTTTCAACCTGTTCTTGGTTTCCTTTTCTATTAAAAATTTAAGAGACTCTTTCTCTGTGCTGAAAAACTGAAAAAAAAAAAAAAAAAAAAGCAGTGGCTTGTAAAAATTCTGCAAGGTTTAAAAGATCTCTTCAGTAAAACATTTCATTTTTAAACTTAAGGCTAGGCTGCTTCCACAAGGTTTTTTGCAGCTCCCACGTGGAATATAATCTTGCTTCAGGTTTAAAAAAATATAAATCTCTTGCTAGTGACGACTCTGGCTTTCAGCAGGATTCCTTGATGGTTCCTGCAGGATGACAAGGTGTGTGTCTGGCCCCTGCTGAGTGAAGATGCTGGGGAGGTGCTGGGGCTGAGCAGAGGCAGTAACATCCCTCCAGCCTCTGTTGGCACAGGGCAGGCTGGGCTCTTCTTGGCTCTCAGAGCTGATGTTATTTCTTTGGGATGCAAATGTAATTGCAGTGGAGAAGTACTCTCTCCAGGCTGACAAATGCCACTGCACAACAGGATTAATATTTCACAGGCTAAGTGGAGTGAGATGGCAGAAGTCGAAGCGACAGTTCTGGAGGTGGCACTGGTGACAGAGAGGTGGCTTTTTGGTCTGTGTTATAAAACATTTCTTATCAAATTAATATGCAACATTATTAATAGTTATGAGCTATATTAATGATGAGGTCATATACATAAACTAACAGGAGTGTTGATGAAACTTTATGACCTGAGCAGATGTGATCAGGGGATATTCTCCCGGGTGGGTTTGTTTTTTGTTTGTCAATAATAAATGAATAAATATTAGCCTGGCAGCCGCATAATGAAAGCGGAAAAAAAAAAGAAATTGCAAACTTCTTTCCTTTGATGTAGGGCCTGAATAAGTGTGCAGAAAAGCAGGCATGAGGGAGCTGAGGATCAGCACTGTGCCACCCTTGTTTCCTGTGAGTGCTGCTCTGCTGGGTGCCAGTGATGGGAGCTGTGAGAGGCTCAGTGATTCACCCGTGGGTGGCTGCCTGTCACGGGTGGGTGAAGTGCTTCCTATATATAGCTTGTGTATGGGTTCACAGCACCCCTGAGGATGGCCTGGAATGAAAGGTGCTCTCAAAAAGCCCTGGGTTAGTCATTATTTTATTATTACAGCAAGGCTCTAGCAGCTGTCAGTCTCAATAATTGGATCAACGTTCATAATGCAAAATGCCAGCAGGTTTGACTCAGCTGTTTATAGTAGCAGATAATTTATCTGCTACACCTAGCAGATAAATTATATTCTGTGGAACTGATTTTATTTCGGGTGAGATTTTTGGGAGGTTGGAGAAACAAAGGCCAGACTGTTCTTTGCAGCTTTTAGAGAGCCTGGTGCTGGTGGCCCAAAGGATTTCCCCTCTGTTGTGTTGTGAGGTGGCCAGACAAGGACTGGCAGTTCCTGCTCGTGGCATGGGCAAGCTGAGCAGTGAAATCTAATTCTAAAGGTATTTAACAGCAGTAGACTGGCTTTCCTAGGTGCCAAGGAAATGCTGCAACTCTTCCCTGGTGAGAGAAGTTAACCAGAGTCTCAGGAAGTCACCACCTGCAGCAGTGCACAGCTGAGATATTCTCCTGGAAGAAAATATCTCCTTTCTAAAACATGGCACAAACCCCATGTCAGAAGGACAATCCTCTTATGTGGTAACCTTAAGTTTGGAGTTCTTATCCAAAACCAGGCAGTGTAGGTTCACTTCTCCTGTTTGAGCACACTTAGCTTTCATTCTTTTGGAATTCCTTAATATCAGAGCAAATTGGGTTATTAATTCCTGTTAACCCTCATCTAAACTCACATATGACAAAAATTATGCATTGAAGTAATAAAAATCTGCTTTTCCTCACCAAATCATAATTATATCAACGGCAGTGTGCATTTGAAGCAGTGTTTCCCAAGATGATCTACAATTTATATTTCAGAAAAGTCTTAAGAGGGAATGCTATGAATTTCAGAAGGAGAGGTTTAGGTCCAAACCCAGGAAACTTCCCCTTGATGATATGTTTGTTTATTTTTCCATCACTGCCTCTCTTCCCCTGGCATGAATAATGCATCGATTCCTTTTTGGCTGGGTTGTTTTGGTTTGGGGTGGTTTATTTCTTTTCGTTTGTTCTCTTAACACCTAGAGAAAATTGAGATGTTAATTTCTTACGGTGGCAGCTAAGACAGGCACAATTAAGCAGTTTGCTTTCTAGGGACTGCTCAGTGAATTCTTCAGGAAGTTTCTGTGCAGCTGATGCCGTTGAGGGCCAGGCTATTGATCCCTGGCTGGCAGCAGACAGATGGGCTGGCAGCAGAGCTGCTCATACTTTTACTGGGGTGCCTCATTAATGAAGCCAACTACGAGCTTAGGTTTCCAGCTCCCTGGTAGTTGAAAAGTGGTGAAGCACAGTGCAAAAGTCGTTCCTTGGATCCCATGTGTTATCCAAGGAAATCAGCAGGGTGTGTTACCGGTGCCGTGCATTCTCTCTGACAAATTTGACTTTTCCACAGGTAAGTGCTAAAATACTGCTCTGCATCTGCACTAGCAGTGGCTTATCTTTGCCTTCCCTGACATGCTCGGTGTCAAAGGGTACAGAGAAACCTGAAACAGCCAGACAGAAACTTCATCCTAAAAAAACCGCCAATGGTAGGTCTTTTTAGCTTTGCATCACCATTTTTTATTTTTGCTTCGCCTAGAAAAGGCTAATTGTGTGTAAAAATTCAGATTTCCAAACACCTGGCTACAATTTCACACGCTTTCCATTTCAGATGAAACAGTGACAGTTAAAGGATCAATTCCCACTCACTTTGCTCTCACAAACAGTCCCACTGAATCTAAGCCAGTAAAATGTGGCCTCTTGCTCCCTGTTTGTTTCCTGGAACTGAATTTCCCCAGGGCAGGGACCTGTGTGATTGTGCTGACCAGGACAAAAAGGTTCATTGCTCCACAGTCACTCCTTGTGTGCATGGCAAAATAACAATCAGCCAGTCCAAAATCCTAAACAAGGAAAGATGCTTTTACAATAAAGAAAAATAGATTAATAACTATGTGAGGCTTATATCTGCAAGGATACTGACAGCACTGTGGGCATTATTCTTAAATGCTGTTGCTGTCTGTTGTTCTTCAGATATTTTTTCTATATAATCTATGTGCTTTCAGAAGGAGTTTCTTCATATCCCTGTAGTCACCTTTGTCAATTTAATAAATGCTTGGTAGTTTTGTTCAGTAAAATTTCAGAAAGGTTTCTTATGTGCTGTCACCTTTTATTAGTAAAGTTCTCTCCAGGGGGAATGGTGATGTCTGAAGGTTAAAGTGCTTGCATTCAAGGGTTTTACTCCAGAAGCTGTATGTTTTTATAAATGACTCATTTAAGAAAACTCAAAGTGTATGGAAAATTATTGTTCCTAGGGTGTGTTATTGTACCTTTTTTGGCTTTTTTTTCATGTTCACCATTTGTTATTCTTCTATTCTTTCTCTCTCAATTACTATTGACATTCAAGATGACTGTCAGCTGATGGCTTTTTATAAGCTGTTCTGCAGGCTGAACACAAATAACATGACAGCTTGCAGGCTACTTGTTGTCATGGTGTTCTTACTTTGCTCTGGGCAATGCCATATAAAGAGTATTACATCTCGACTCCTATTTGCATCAACCAAATATTTGAGCATTAACACAATAATATCAGAATGGCAGGATGTTTATGACATTACCAGCACCAAGAAAGCAGAATAAAATTATGTTCTGTTTCCACCTACACGTTTTCACCCACTCCCAGGCTCTGTATTACTCTGGTTGCAGGATTGTTGATTTCTGTGGAGGTAAGTTGATTTCAACTTCCAAGCCAAATTATGAAATCTAATTTAAAAGGTCTTTCTGACTGCATTTGCAGGCTTCATTAAGTGAGATGTAACACAGGGAATGTCACCCTAACGTGCTGCTCTTTGAGCTGTCCTCCACCAATTTACTCTGAGGTTATCTCAGTTTTAGAAACTCTCTGCAACATCTGCAGCTTAAAAGGCTCCAAGGAGTTACAGCACTGACCAAGAATAATAAAAAAAAATTGTGGAAAATAATTTGTGAAAGAATATTACCAAAGTTATGAATTATAGAAATTTCCTGCACCAGGAAATACCTCTACATGTGAATTCCCTTCCTGTGTTCAGGTTTGACTTTGGTTTATTGTTTGGCTTATTAAATTGTCTAGTTTAATAAACTGAAGGATAAAATGCTTTTTAAGCAAGAAGATGTATTTTAAGTTCTTGCAATGCAGTGACTGTAGTCACAGCTCTCACCATACAGCTGGCTGCAAGTTTCCAATGAATCATTTTGAATAAAACCCCTCTCAGTGCTGTGCTGTTGGTTGTTAGCTACAAGCAGCAGCCTGAGTGAACATCACTGCTATGTTCCTGTTTGACCCTCTGCAGCTTTGCAAACCAAACTCCTGTCACTAAATGCAAATTTTCTGTCTGCAAAGCAGGGTTGTCTGCAGTTTTCCTCTGTTCCTCCGTGGAATGAATGTTTGGGAACAGGAAGAACAGCAGGCAGAGCCTTGCTGGAAGCCCTGAGGTTGTCAGGAAATACCTGCTTCAATACAGTAGACTTCATCCTAAAAAAACCCCCCTAGAATAAAGCAGAGCAGAGAGGGCTGTGAGAAGGGCTGTCAGAGACACTTTGGACACTTGGAGCAGCTGGTGTGGTGGTCCCTCCACAACAGCAGTGAAAATGTTTCATTGTCTCTCTGAGGGGTTTCTGACATGGCACCTCCTGCCTCTTTGCTCCTTCCATCCCAACATCAGCACCCTGCAGTGGTTTTAGTTTGCTAAGTTTGCATTTTCTGGCCAACGAGCTAATTTAAATGTGACGGGTTGAGTGCTCACTAGAATCATTTTCTCTTTTTCTGCTGTGAGATAGGATTAGAAGAAAAGCAAAGCAGGCTCAAAACTTAAAGGATATAAAGAAATCTTTATTAACAAAACTACAAAAAAAAATAAGAATCAGAGTAAAACTCTTTTCTCTTTTCCTGGGCTTTCCTAATTTTTACCACGTGTATTCACAGAGGCGTATCAACTTTCTAGTAGCCTAACAAAGTGTCAATATTCAAAACTAGTCACTAATTCGTTTTACCACAGCTTTTCTTAAAAACCTCACTCCATGGCCAGCCTTTCTCCTCACCAAATGTCAACCAACACAAAACTCACACCCCCTGCCCATTCAACAGGGCCAGAGAAGCACCTTACTGCTCCTTCCTGTGTTTCCCCCTGTGCTTGGGAGAAAGACCTTGCAAACACCTGGGCAGCTGATGAGTTCTTTACCTCAGAACCTCTCTCAGGCATTTTTCAACAGCAAGCCTTAGCCCTGGGTGCTGTGAGTGGAGCTCTCCGTGGTGCTTCAGGTGCCAACACATTCGTTAGTGAAGCGTGCAATTAATACTCTACTCTTTTCTCCTACAGAGTATACTTCTAGATAAGACCAAGAAAATAAAAACAGAGAATAAACGCCTCATTTTGGTGTCTCTTTATCCATGTTAGGCTACAACAGCCTTTTAATTTTCCAGCAACCAGCCCCTGAGGTAAAGAAATCCACCCTTCTCTCCCAGCTCTGCAAAGGAGAGTGTTGCCTTCCCTGCACTGACAAATCTCAAGGACAGACTGAACCACTAGATCCTCCAGTTTAACATGAGGAAAGGCACCTGGGCTTTGCACCTGAAAAAAATGCAAGTATTTTTATGAAAAGAACCATTTAAGTGAAAGAAAACAAAGATAAACAAAACCCACCACCCAAATCCAAGTTTTACTTCACTGGGATTTTATTTCCTTTTAAAAAAAAAGAAAAGCAGAAACAATATATCAATATATTCTTTGTGCTTCTCTTATGCTTTATGCCAAACAGGGCACAATGAATTCATCTGAGTGTAGTTATATTTTGCATGCTCTTTCCCACTTTTCCAGGATGGCCTCTTATGTATTTCAGCATTGCTCTTACTTGTAGAGAGAAATTAAAAGTTTAAGGATGAAATTTGCTTCAGTTAATTTGCCAAAAAGATTCCATACCCAAAATACTTATTGATTACTTATCACTTTACTATGAAGATGGAGAGCATTTTTTTTCTTCCAAAGATCTGAATTCATAGAAACATAAAAGGAAGTGGAAATTAATAAATAATGTATATACAACTTGCTCAAGACCAGCTAATGGAGGGATCAATACCCAGGCATATTCCATAGACATATAACGTATTAAAAAATTTAAAAATCTAATTGTCACCAAACAAATTAGATCAAGCTTTATCATTTTCTTCATTTTCATTCATTTTGTGGCTTGTTTTACTCCCAAGAATTATCACATTTTATCCTTCTCTCCCCCTGCCCTTCACAGCCAATATTTGTGTACACATGACCTCATCCTGCTGATATTTTGTACTAGGCCTTTTAAAAATAAAGATTTTTTTTCCCTCTGAATTTTTCTGGATACTTTGGACAACTTCAAAAGGGAAGATAAATGAAAAAATTAATTTAACTTTCATGTTGAATATGGTTTTACCTTTCCTGGCCAGTGGGAAAGAGCTTCACCAGAGAAATATTTTTGGTACAGAAGAATATAGAGTGTAATTCTAAAATACCCTGGAGATTAGAAATGCACCTTTAAGCATCTGTGTGCATGAGCCAGCTTTTTAAGGAATATTGGTTGGAAAGGCAAGAGAATGAAATACTATTCAATTAAGCATGTTTAGGGGTTGGTTTTTTTTTAGCATGACATAATGTAAGGTCAAATGCTTATAGATTTTTTCGACACTGAATCAAGCCATCTATATTGTTATAACTCTACAGACAAAAGATTCAGGGTTATCCTGCTGGCTGTCTTCAGGCTGTTTAACAGAAGAAGATATAGAAAATGGCTGGTTTTCAGAGACACCTGAGGACATGCTATTGCAGGTTACCCTGGAGGCAGCTGAGCCCCTCTCAGCCACTCACTCCCCCACAGTGGGATGGGGAAGCAAATCAGAGCTGCAAAAGTGAGAAACCTGGTGGGTTGAGAGAAAGACAGCTTAATAGGTAAAGCCAAAGCTGCGTGTGTCAGCAAGGCAAAAGAGCCAATTCACCATTTCCCATGGGCAAAGGGGTGCTCAGGCGTTTTTGGGACAGCAGGGCTCCACCACACACAACAGTGACTTGGGAAGACAAACAGCAGCACTCTGAATGTCCCTCCTTCTTCCTTCTCCACAGCTTTATATGCAGAGCATGATCCATATGGTCTGGGACATCCCCTGGGTCAGCTGGGGTCAGCTGTCCTGGCTGTGTCCCCTCCCAGTGCCTCTCTGGTGGGGTGGGTGAGGAGCAGGAAAGGCCTTGGCTCAGGGTGAGCTCTGTCCAGTGACAGCCAAAACCAAAGTTGTTTTAGTCACACTGAAACTCAAACACTGAAATGACACTGAAACCTCGTACAAGCCACTGTAAATGAACTCAATGCCAGCCAAAAGCAGCATGCATGGGTAAAACTTGAATTCAAAAACAGGTGAGAAAGACCATTGTAATTGCTCCCATCAAAATCCTTTACTTACGAGTGCCCAAAAATCAAGTGCTGTACCTTGGGAATGCCTTGTTTACAGGGGCAGTTCATATTTGCAGTTCATTCATTTAGTAAAAAATCATAAAACACTTTAATACTTGAGCCTGTGAGATGTGGGAGTTTTGAACATCTCAGCTGGAAAATGTTAAACAAGACTGAATATTGTATAAAGTGCTGGGGCAAGTAATCTGCCAGGGGGAGGCAAGGGAAAAGAACAGTGAAGAAAGGAAATAATCCCTGAGTGTTTTTCAGTGGCTGCTCTAATGGAAGAGCAATTGTGTTGTGATGCTGGGACAGAGCCTCAAGCCTCTCGTGGTGCTGCAGCAACAGAGCTGACCTTAAACTGACCTGATTGACCTGGCCTGACTGAACATTGATTTCCTGCAGCTCTTACCCAGAGGGCAGGTATCACCACACTGACAGAAAATTACAGGGAATTCAGGACTTTGTCTGGAAAGAGAGGATGAGGCAGGCAGCTGATTTGGCTCTGTTTGAAATGACCTCTTTGGGCAGTGCCTGTGAGTACAGAAGCTGTGACTGCACTGAGACACAGCACGGGGATGGCAGCATTTCACATCCTCAGAATTCCAAACATTTCCACAGAGTGATGAGCACAAACTGAACTCTGAACAACAACGAAACCAGATGAGAATCTCAACCAAACATTTCATTTAGTAAGTGTTTGGTCAGCTCAACACAGAAACCAGCAAGCCTCAGTTGACTGAACTGGGGCTCATTACCAGTCCAGCAACATCCTTGGAACTCCACAGTTCTGGAAATCCATCTGGTTTACATAACAAAACAATACAGGTAAAATAGATGATCTTTCTAGAAGCTGCTTTATAGAAGTTTACCTTAAAACTAAAGATAGCTATTTTGACTGAGAAAATTTTTTGTGTTCAGCATTTCCAGAATCTGGCAGCTCTGAATATCTGATACCAGGTATTCAAAGAGCCAAAAGGAATTCAAGGTGTTTCTTGTGTCAAATTTATTATGTGAGCACAGGTGATTTTTTAGAATACATGGTCCCAGCTTTCTAAAACAGCAGGATTAAGAATAAACACCAGAAAAATTTCTTTTTCTCCTGTTGTGTAAAGAAGCTTTGGACCCTCAGATTAGTTTAGAAATGAGAGCCATCATCAAGAATGGCAGCTGGAGCTGATGGAAGGCAGTATGTGACAGAATCAGCTAATGAATTAAATGGACATAATAAGTAATTCTGTACACTTATATAAGTTCTCTTTATTTTAATGCTAGCTTCAAATCCCAGACATTAGTTTCCTCTATGCTTATATTAAATAAAGAATTATCTATTTGTGGAAATATTAATAATTTAATAAGATAGATTCATTATTTACTAAAAAGCTGCTTTTTTTCAAACCAATTCACATTTTACTTGGTTCTGTGAAGCATTTCATCTCTTCTAAAGCCTTCCAATCCTACAGTTAAATAACTATTGATGATGACTAATCTTTTCTACTTTACATAAAGCTCAGTCTTGAGCTTTCTCCAGGAGTCCAAATGCTCACCAGGGCTACCCTGCTCTGCTGTTTCAAATACTTTTTAACTGTCTTTTTTTTTTTTTAATTTCCTAAAAAACTAAACATGCTTCCAAAGGAAACTTTCTTAGTATAAACTGATAGCAGGTCCATCAGTTTTGTGCTTACATAAATCAGTTCATTTCCTATTCCTCTGTAATTTGCCAAAACCATTTTAAAAATGCATAATTCCATTCAGCTAATTAAATTTCCGCTGTATTTGTTTCCTCTATCTCATCCTGAAATAAAAATTCATCACATATTTAACCTCTTACTTAACAGCCTTACAAATGCCTCCCATGCATCATGCCAGTGAGTGATAAATTCTTAAGCAGGTAGGATCCCAGATGTTCTTTAATACATGCATCTATTGATTGGTTGCACTTCTTTCAGTAGTATTTGAACCTGAGCCTGCAAATGTCTGTTGGAGCCCAGGGCATGGCAGAGACCCCCATGAACACCCCCATGGACATTTTGGGGGCTCTGAGACCCTTGTTGGGACCCCAGGAGAACACTGCCTTTGGCTTTTGCCCATGGAAAGGACTTTCAACACTCAGAGAAGAGTTGAAAGTAATGTAGGTTTGATAAAATGGTGTTTTAGTGATCACAGGGTGAAAAAATGTGGTTTGGGTTTTTAGG
>WAAE01003340.1:0-73675 GCA_013400495.1 Nicator chloris
GGCGCGGGCACGGGGGGCTGCGGGGACGGGCCAGACAATCCCATTATATGCCGGGCATATTTTCACCAGGCGCTTCATTAACCCTTTTCAGGGCGGGGAGCGCGCGTGTGGCTTTTCGCTCCCTCTTTCTTTTCTTTTCTTTTCTTTTCTTTTCTTTTCTTTTCTCTTTTCTTTTCTTTTCTTTTCTTTTCTTTTCTTTTCTTTTCTTTTCTTTTCTTTTCTTTTCTTTTCTTTTCTTTTCTTTTCTTTTCTTTTCTTTTCTTTTCTTTTCTTTTCTTTTCTTTTCTTTTCTTTTCTTTTCTTTTCTTTTCTTTTCTTTTCTTTTCTTTTCTCTCCTCCTCCCTTTTCCCCCCTTCCTTTCCATTTTTTCTCTCCCCCCTTTCTGTCCTTCTCTCTTACTCAAGGCCAACAGCCACCCCTGAATTTGGGACCAACTTTGCCACCCAGGGCTGAGCCCAGGGCTGAGCTCTGCGGTGCCTCCCGCTCCCCGGCCACCCCGGGCCGGCCGCAATGCTGGCAGAGAAAGGACACAAAAGGAAAAGGACGGTCCGAAAGGCGACCTCGTTATTAATACAGCCCTGCTTGTAAATGAAAAATGTAACCCTTGTTAATTAACGCTGTTTACATGGGATACAAGAAACTTAAGAAATGTTTCTACAAAGGGGAAGGAATTGTTTACAAAACTCTTTCAAAAGTGTGACATATTGCTGCAGTTCCAGCACTAAAAAGCCAAACACACTTACACGCCTTTGAAGTTGGCTGGCTGAGGCAACATTATTTGACTGGGATTCAGATATTGCTTGTGGGTATAACTAATGGCTTTTACCTAGTTAGTGGGCTGGGAGGGGCGAGGGCCTGGGCGCCGTGGCCATTGGGTCCCTCTGGAGAGCTGGAGCTGGCTCCCCGCCAGCTCTGTACAATGTCAACATTGAATATTTGAATTCCCAGACTCTATTTAACAACTTTCTAAATAAATAAACTCATTGTGTGTCTGTGTTTAAAATTATTTCACCTCTTTCATGAAAGCTACAGCATCTTATTACACCAGCCTCTCAGGCTGCTTTTCCCCCTTTTCTTTCCAAACAAAAACAAACGGAGCTGAGCACTTTTGGGATTTTTTTTGTTTTTCACTGTCTCCTATCTCTCCCTCTCTCCTCTTCTCACTTTCTGTCCGTCTTCTTGCAAAGCACAAGCGGCAGCTGCTCACCCATCCCGCCACGTCCTCAGTGGGACAGCTCTGTGCACCTTGTTATCTAATCATAACTAAAACCAAAGCCAGGTTCACCAAGTCGGTTAAATATTAATCATTTCTAAAAGGAGGCCCAAGTGAGTGCCATTGCTGCAACAGTGCCCTGTACACACTCAATCATTTTGGCTGCCCTACCCTAGGCGGGCTCCAGGGACAGCTTTCATTGTTGTTTCCATAAATGGCTATTAGTGTTCATATTCACCTATTCACCTACTTATTTAAGTGCGCATGAGTGTGGATATGGCTGTGCTCATGGAGATGTGTGCACACATGTGTGTTCAGAACATGCTTTTCAGCTTATGCCACGGAGATAGATTTATTTATGTGGATAATACCTATGTCTGTGTGTGTACATAAGGAGAGCAAAGCAGGTAAATCCATTTGATATTTGTAATTGCAATTAATATATGTGCAGTGTACAGTTTAGAGAGACATTGTGGTATGCACAGGCTCCTGGGGTGCTTGTAGTCCTGACACCAATATCTGTACACCCACAAAGGCTCTGAAATGTTCTGGATGCATGTAGGGAACACAGTACTGACAGGCAGCAGCCTGGGTGTTCCCTGGGATGTTTCCCAAATACACTAATTGTGTGCTTACGTGGTGGGAACATCCTTTGTAAAATATTTATTGCCTTCCCATGGAAGTAAAGGTGGCTGGACAGAGAAGGTATTTCTGCCTGTTCTGGGGAGCACAGGTCCCTGATAAAGTTGTCTGGGTTGCTGAAGAAGAAAGTGGGGTGAATTTTCTGCAAGGACAGGTATGTGGTGGAAGAAAGAAAGTGCTGGTGGTTGCTGCAGCCCGAGGTGAATGAGGAAAGGGTAGTGGGGAAGCAGATGGAGTTTTATAAATCTCAGCTAATGAAACCTTGTCCACAGAAAATGCCTTGCTTTGCAGTAAACCACTTTTCAAACTAATGTACTTTAGCTTTGGAAGGGCTTGTTCAGACACTTAGGTTTCCAAGCAAGAATTCATAATATTTGTTTATTTAAAATTTAACTAGGTTTGCTGTCATTTTTGGAGCAAGTTGGTGTTCTTTTGCTGTAATTTAATACAATCAGTTTTACATCATTTCAGTTTAGTTAGGCAAGAAGTGGCTTATGAAGAGCAGAAAGAGGTTTAATCCCACATGGTTTTCAAACTAGCAGATGCAAGTGTCATGTTATTCAGTAGAAAGAGCTAGAACTGGACAAATGCAGATTAGAAATGTAGTTTATATTTTAAGTAGGGAAGGTATTTAACCAGTAAAGCTATTAACTGGGAACTGGGTGGGTTTCAGCATCAGTGGAATTCCTTTGTCTTAATTAAGGTTGGCTGTTTTTCTAAAAAGATATGAGCTAGTCCAAACAGGAATTAATTTAGGGAATTCCTGTAGCCTGTGTTACACAGGGGTAGCAGACCAGACCACTCTTCCTGATTTTATAATCTATGCACCCAGTTAAAGCCGTGCAGTTTCATATGGAGACATAAGCTCAAGGCTGGGCTCACAGGAATGCACTTAAAAACTAAATGGTCATTAAAAAACCCAGGTTCAGCTCTGACAACGCAGATCCAACATCTGGCTCAAAGTGTTTTCCCTCCTCAGCACTGCTTACCTGGATCACAGGCACCCTCAGAAGTGCCCAGGTCTGAGGGCAAAGGCAATGATGGGTTTTTCAAAGATGGGAAGGAGGAACAGGGTGTAGGAGCTGAGGTTTGGATACAGAGAACAGGGTCTGGGGTCAGTGGTTTGATCGCTGCTCTGTGATGGATTTCCAGTGGGTTCCTGCCATGTTCCTGTGCAACAGGTTCCTGCTGCAGTTCTTAACACCCAGACAAGACCAGTAGAGATCATGAGATAGACCAGTAAGCATCAGGAAGCACCTCTAAGACCCCTTTGTTGCAGGAGCTGCTGGAGGGAGGTGTTTGCTGGCAGAGAAACAGCAAGGTGGGGAATGGGATGGAGAAGCTAAGGAGAAGTGAATGTTGTTGTCCCCAGGACTCTGTCTCTTTGCACTGCCATTTTCAACAAAAAAAATCAAAATTCTCAGGGTATAAAGAAACACTGTCTGATCATTCGTTGACTTTATGTTCCCTCCCTTTTGTTTGCATTTCCAGGCTGTGCTGAGGCATTGCCTTCTCCAGTGCTGCTGGAAGAAAGGGCAGCCACGGATACGTGTGGGAGGAGGGAAGCTAGCCTGCAATGAATATTGTATTTGGTGCTAAATATGTAACAAAGAGAAAGAAATGTGAGTTAATCCAGCAATAAGAGTTGGGAAGTGAAATGCAATTCATTTTATTTCAGGGTTTAATGCTGTGGTCTGTTTCAGTGAAGCATTATCTTTTAAACTGGGATATACACAACGACATAACCCCCACTACCTTGAGGGAATGTCAGAGTTTGATCTCCGAATAAAGGAAATTCAGAGTTAAGGCTGAAATGTACCACATGGCCTCCAAGTCCCAGGAACAACAGGAGGCAAGGAAGTAGCTAAAGCTATGGGCTGCACTTTAAAATGAGTCCAGCAACTACCAAGCCGCCAGCGCTCATTGCAGATCCACAGCACGGCTTGAGCTGGGATTTGTATTGACTAGAGAGAGATCTGTGATGATCATGAGTTTTTTTGGAAATCTTGGCTGATCTGTGATGAGCATGAGAGTTTTATGGTGGAAGGATTACAGTTCTGGGCTTAATTTATGCAACAGAAGCACTCTTGTCTCCTTTGACACCGATAGTTTTTGTTTAGAAAATCTTATATTGGAGCAAAATTTTGCTTCAGAAAAGAAATATACCCAAGCTACAGCTTTATTTCTTTTCTGAAGAACTGCTTAGATGTCTGAATGGGTGCACTACATTTTAGCCCTGTTTAAGCTCCAAACTAAATTTACACTGCCTGTAAAATAATCCACAGAATGGAAAGTGAACACAATCGTAGCCCTTGCTCCCTGACCCAAACCCATATTCCATTGCAAAGCAGCGCGCTGCTCTGTTCCGTGATTACAGTAAGTTAGAAACCAGAAGAGCAAGACTTCTATGAATAGGTTATTTTTGGCAATTGCATCACCAATTATGTATAAAATTTCAAAAAATATGCGTTCTGCCAGTTTGATCTCTGAGAGGGATACAGAAAATGAAAGCTTTGAGACTGCTGTAACATCATACTATTTTGTCTATTAGATATCATTAGATTACCAGAATACTGAGACCTTCATATCAACCAGCCTAACAAAAATTTCCCAGGTGGTTCAAATTAAAAAATTAGCCATAAATATATTTTGTATAATGTAATTTATTATGTATGTTTATTGTGTGCAGTGGGAAAATGTTTGGTTTCAGATGATCTTACCGTATAACATGTGCCCTACTGAAACTGTTTATACTGAGGCAGCCTGGAAAAGGCCCAGTTTAATTCTGAGACTGGCCGGACTACATGCTCTGAAAGCCACAGGAAAGCAGAGCCCTTCCCCTGGAAAGCCAAAGGGGCAGCAGCATCTTGTGTGGGACACGTGCAACATAAAACTAGGCAGTGGGGAAAGGGCTGAGTGGCAGAGAAAGCTGAAGGGTGGCTCAGGGTAGTGTTGTTTTATAGGGAAAATGGGATAAAATGATACCAGCTTGCAGCAGACCCTGTTATACTGGCACCGGAGGCTCATGGTTGTCCAAGGGATACTTTTCTCCCACATCCCATGTTTTATCAGGCCTCCTTTTGTTTCAGCTGGGTGTGAACAGGGCTGTGTACTGATGCCTGCCCATGACTCCAGATTTGCCCTTTGCAGCACAGAGAGTGGATTAAGCTGGCTTTGGGGATCCAGGGGTCCCTGTGATGGACACATCCACCCTCTGCTGGGATGCTGCAGCAGGGAGCTGATGGCTACAGGAAAAAGATCTCCTGCCTCCTCTCCTGCTCTTTTGCACAAAGTCCACATGCTGGCAAGGGTGAAATCATTCCTCAGTTTAAAAAAAAACAAACCCTCAAAAACTTTCCCCCCCTGCCCCAAGCTCCTTCACACATGTATTAACACCAAACTGGCAAAGCCAATGGAAAAGGATTTTGCGTTTTGGCAGCAGAGCTGGCTCAGAGCTCACTGTGGGCCTTATCCCAAACCCACTGGAGCTGAAGGAGCTTGTACCGACTTCAACGGGCCTTGGACTGGGTCTGGCTGGGAGGAATCTGCTTCCCTTCATCCTTGGGGGTGGGGGGGGTTATCAGCAGCTTTTGCTCCGTGGTGAGCCCCAACATGTGATGCTGTAACAGATACCTGGATTTACATCAGTCTAAGTGAATTAGGTTGGCCCTATAATCTGGCCTCATTTAAGAGTCATTTTAGCCATTAGGACGAAATATGAACTCTGCTGATGGGGTACTGTGGTGACTCTGAATCCTTGTTTCCCACCGTGCCCCATCTCTCCCATGGGTTGAAGACCTCTGAGGGCTGTGGTGGGCACTTGTGGGGGGTGGGAGGTGTCCAGCACCCTGCACTGCAGGGCTCTCCATTCCAGGGACTGTGGTTCTCCAAATAGCCTGAATTTGTACCTTCTGAACAAATAGCTCTGCTGCTGAAAGTACCTGGTTCCCCCAGTAAGTGCTCCATTTATTGCCTCCCGATTTCATCTCAGACAAACAGAAGGTGTGTGAGAGACAAGCACTGACTGCTGGAAAAAAATCACCCCAAACATGTCTAAAGCACAGCTTGAGTCACTGGTGGTGCCTATATTTTTGATTTAAAAACCATTTAACATTTCCAACGTTTGACAGATATGATTAACCTTCCCCTCTTGAAAACTCTTTGCGATTTGAACTTACCATGGCACGTTTTATTTACTTGCACCTTGGTGAGGAATTAAGCAATGCTTTTGGTGAGTTTTAATCTTTCCCATTCTCTTTGTGGCTCTGTATAAAGGAAAAAAAAAAAAAAGGAAATATGTTGTTTGAAATAATTTTGAAGTGATGTTTCTATTTTACTTTTTTTAGGCTCTTGATGTATTTTTGGCTACAGGGACTGGCATGGAGCATTGGTCTAAGAATATACAACACTGACAAGCAAAGTGATATCAGCTGTATCTGAGCTAACTGCACTGCTTTATAGTTTTGCTGTTTCATTGTTACCGTGGCATGGTAATGATGATTTACAGCAATAATGAAGACTTCTTAATTGTAAAATACAAACAGCATGAGATATTTGTCCTGATTCTTTCCGTTCATATAAAAAGCAATATTTCAGTAGTCACTGGCTGCCTGGGAAAATGCTATTAAGCAGCTATGCTCTGCCTGAATAATTACTGTCCAGGAGTTTGTGCTTCCTTATAAAGCCTAATAAAACTGAGAAATGAAGAAATGATGCACTAGGTCACTCCAGATGATGCAAATCAGAGAGATCTGAGTGAACAAACCTGTGCAGTGTCTTTAATATCAGTGACCAGCCTCAGAATGAGAGAAAAGGTGAAATTATCTGTACTGTACCAATGCCCTGAGTGAAAACTGAGCTGAGATAGAGCCAGAAGGAGTGGTGCAGAGTCAGACCCAGGATGGGATGCAGCAAACCTTCCCAGCTGGGGCTTCTACCATGCACCAAGCTGAAGGATCTGTCATGGACCAAACACAGAAGATTTATTTCCAGCCTGACACTATTATTTATTATGACTTGAATTAAAACAGCAACCACAGAATGCAGCCAGGACAGGATGCCTGTTGTGCTGAGCTCTGTGCAAACATGGGCAACCCGCACAGAGCTTAGGCCCTGAGAAATGCAGATGAAACTTGGGGCCTGCTGCCCTACACGTGCAATTACAGCATCACTGGAGGCAGTAATAAAATCCTGAGGAGAAATGGATGCTTTAAGGAAAATCCACAGAGTCAGGACTCCACGGCTTGCACATGGGTGGACGTGCTTCAGCTTTAATCACATCAGCCCTTTCTCCCTACCAGCAAATGGCCCCCCTGGCTCTGTTTTAGACGACCCTATTAGTTTTGGCCGTGTCCATAATCTTGGGTGATCAAGCTGCATTAAGTTATGAGTATCCTTGCAGCATCACCTGCTTGCTTTCAAAGAAAATAGCTCTGAGATTCTCAGGGAAGGAAGAAGGCAATGCCGGCAGGTAATCCAGCCCTATAAAATCCCTGGATTGTGGTTCCAGCCCGCTTTCCATGCGGGCGCTCAGAGAGGGACCTGAGCAGTGTGGTTGGCAAGAGCCAGCAACCAAAAAGTCCCTCAAGCCTATAAGGTTTATTAAGGTTCTTTTTAAGTCCCTGCCAATAAAAAGGGTCCACACAACCTCTGAGTGAGGCTCCATAAGCTCAGTTTTATGTTCAGATAATTTGGAGCCAAACCGTCACGGAGTTCACATAGCGAAATACCCCATGGAGCATCGCAAACTGCGAAGAAAATATATTGAGGAAAGAGAGGACTGATAATTTTATGGTTTTCCTTGAAGTTAAGCAGTAAAATGGGCTTTATTTAGCAATTTCCGGACTTCTGATTGCAATTTTGTTACCAGCGTAACGGTTTTCGATATGTTTTGTAAATAGGGAGAAATGTTAGAAGCCAAGGTCCTACAGTGCTTGGATCTGCCGTGGGAAGCAGTGCCGCACACCCCAGGTTCCCAAAATGGATCAGACCTGGATTGACTTTTGGATCAGCCCACTGGGCAGGACATGGCAACAGCACTCAGCTCTGCTGTGAAAGGCTGCAGGTCGAGCCCAGCGTGGCTGGGTGGCCCCTGGAAGGAATAGTCCTTTAAAGAAACAGGAATAGTTTGACCCAGGTCCAGGGATGAGCAACATACACTTATTTTTGGAGGGTGAACCATTTCTAATTTGAAATACAATTAAGAGCCCTGGTTTTTACAGGCGAGGTGATCATCACAATCTCCAGGCTTATTTTCTAAACCAGACTATTAAAATCACTTGTTCCTCAGCCTTTTGGTTGTGTGTAAACCTTGGTCCAGAATTCACAGGATAAACCTCCACTATGTCTACTCCTCACACAATAACTATTTTACACTTGGCACATGGCTCATCTTTTAAAAATCTATTTTACAATGTAATAATTCACACCCACTTCTCTTTGGGAAGTCATTTATAGAAGGGAAATTAAACATGGCTGGGCACTGGACAGAGTACTGCTGATACATGCAACAGCTCAAAATGTTGAGGGAAGTGGTTGTGGAGAAGATGCCATCTTGACCTTAGCAGATTGTTTATTAGACACTAAATCACAGACATTTCTTCTTGCAGTTCTAACTGGTCCAAGGACTCAGATATAACCTTAAAAGCCCTTTCTGGGGTTTTAAACAGAATTTAGACCTCATCAGTGCTCAGTACTATTTATGCAGCTTGAACGAAACAAGGGAATGCAGAGACCACTGTGGGAAAGAAAAAAGTGAAGAAATTAGAGCAAAAAATTTACATTCATTCCAATGACTGTATTTCCTTTTCATATGTTGCACTTCCTGGTGCCACAGAGCAGAGAGAATAAGAAAATACTTGATGTCTTTTTACTCACTTTGTTTATGCAGCTTGTGCCTACGACAGCCAGTAACCATCAAACTCATCCTGCCAGTGTTCCTAGAAAGAAGGGCTGTGTCTCACTGCCAGCAGCAAAGGGAGCACTGGAAATAAGGTGGAAGTGACCAGAGAGGAGGCAGGGGTGATGGGGGAAGAGGACTGGGAAATGGGACGTGTCTGATGGATTGCCATCAGACCCTCGAGCAGAAGGAGGCAAACAAATCAGCTCTGCTGGCACCTTTCTACAGAGGAATCATTTGGGACGTCTGTTTTAAGAGATGATTGGTGCTTTTCATATACTAAATAGGCCCTGAATATGCTGTTCTCCTGCTTTCCTCTCCTTCTCCAGTGCTATATCAGTTATATATAAATATATAAAAATACGTTTATACATGATATTAGCAAGCTGATGTGGCTAAATCACCTCTGTGCATCTTGACCTCCTGCTTAGTCTCCCGTTTCAGAGGCTCAGTGTAAACGAAGGTGCTGGCCTTACTCTTCAGGTCCACATATTCCCTCTGTGTTCCTGCTGCAGAAATAGCTGTGCTCCGTGGGTCGGTGAGGATCCAGCTGAAGCCTGCGAGGGCTGGAGGGAGCAGTGTTGCTTTAGGCTCCCTGCCTGAGGAGTGACATATCAGAAGTAATAAGTCTGAGCCTGAGCTGATGTCTAACAGCATCGGAGAGCGGGCTGGAAGGCTGAACTCCTGCAAAAATGAGAGCAAGGAATTTAACAGCAGTAAAAAAGAGGTTAAGGAAAGAACAAAAAAGGAAAGGAAATCAAAGTGATATGAATGGCTAGAAAAACAGCTATGTCCAAATATTAACCTCTACTGCTGTATTTTGACACTGGGCTGAGTTAATAGAAGTATATGGCTAATACACATTAGTTGGAAGAAGGTAGTTAATTTCAGAAAGTATCTGGATCAACTTAACGTGAAAATGTATCAGCAAAAGATATTTTATGTATGTTCAAATCTGCCAATAGCTTGAAGACATATTCTGCAGGAGCCTAGCAAGAGAAAGTATATTTTACTGGTGGGATTTTCAGCCAAATTCTCTCATTCTTGGGGCTTCTTATCCTTTTCTTCTCCAAGATACCTTTTCCTCAGCCATCAGAGGAGCAGGAGCAGACAGACCTTTTCCCCAGCCTGTAGCTTCTGTCAGCTGCAGGAGCCTCACAGACAGCACTGGCTCGAAGGAGTTTTTCCTCTTAGAATGTTAACGGAGCAGCCCCAGAGCACAGGAGCTAAACTGGTGTAAAACTGGTGTGAGAGCAGAGCCCGCTTTGGCAGGGGATGGACTCAGTGCTGGCTGTTCCTCCTGGGATCCATGCAGAGGTGGAGAAAGCAGACACAGGGCAATCTTCACTCTGTCAACGTCTTTAGTGTCTAAGGCTTAGAAGCGGAAAATAGTTTCAGTTCTTTAAAACAAGAATCTTTCTCTCCTTTTTGTATTTCGGTGTGTCCTTGGGGTTTGCATTCTTCCTTAGGTATCATTTATTTCACAGCAAAGAATCGTGGTGAGACAGCCTGGGCTTTAATTTCTGGGAATATCTTTATAGGCTTGTTTTTGTGGCTGTATAACAACATTATGTTATCTATCCATCTCTCATCCCACTTCCTGATATACAGAATTATCAGGACTACCCATCAGTCACTCTCGTGTTTTCTAGCTCTTGGTGCTGTATCAATTTTTAGGATATTTTTCCAGTATTACAACTACACAGATCTTGGTGATGATTAAAATATTATATAACATCTTTAAAAACTCTGTTGAGATGTGCAACGCCATCTGAGGAAAAGTAAATTTTAGACTGGAGTTATATTATTACTGGTTTCCTGAATGTTCGAGGGAAGAAAGGCAGCTAACTAAGGTACAGTTTGTTTCAAGGAAAAAAAAGCAAAAAGCAATATAGAAGAGCAGGACATCTGCTTTTGTAATTACGTACTAAGGAACTGGGATTGTGCCCCTCCTGATGTTGTCCTCTAGAGCCTTTCAAGTGCCCAGGCTGTCCAGCTGATTTCTTTCCATGATTTCCCAGGTTTTCAGAAGCTCACATGTTGTGTTTGTGCACTTGACGTGTCAGATAGCGTGAGAGGGGATGGGACACAGGGCTGGTGGGAGATACAGGGGTGCAGGTCACTCAATGCAAAGAGAACAAAAAGATTTTAATGTTGATTGTGGGTCTGCTGAGCTTCACCTCCACAGAACTGTGCAGGGACCTGCTCAGCTGTGCCACATCACGGTGAAATTGATTCCTCTATTCTACACTTGTTTGCGGGGTAATTAAGGAACAGAAAGGTCAGCTCTGTGCTGGACAGAAGACAGGGTTCTCTCTTCCAAGCATTTTGCTGTTTGTCCTGTAGGACACCACGGAGTGTGTTTTGTACCCTGCTGCAGGTGAAGCTGTGTGCAGAGCCATGACCTCAGGTACTGCTCATGTAGTGGTGGGTTTGGGCCAGGGGGTGATTTTGGGCTTTGGCAAAGTGTGCTGCTGCTTTTTGCTGCCTGCAGTCAAAATGGAGGGTGTTTCCATCTCCTGAGTGTAAGTACATGCTATAACAGGAGTCCCAAGGTGTTATCCAAGACCTGGTATCAAAATGTTATTTCTCCTGTAATTTGGGCAGATGCTACAAGAAATGGTTTGAGGTTTCCTTGAGAAATAACTACTTTTTTTTTTTCTGCAAAGTTTTCACTTATTTAGTATTGTGTCTACTGGCACTGTGTTTTTTTTCTTTTTCAGTGTTGGTTACAAAATCCCAAAGCAACGGGAGGAAGAGGTTTTTTTCCTCCCCTGTGTGCTTTTTCAGATCATGTTGGAGATTAGCTCGGGGGAATGACAAACCACTCTGTTCCCAGCACAGTCTCCCTATCCACAGCTAAAATGTTATGGGAATTAGTGCTGGATGCCACATCTAGTTTCACTTTGTGCTGCAGCCTTTACTGCCAGTACTTCTGCTGTTTCTCCTTCCAGCCCTATGATTCTGCTCTGTTTGTACTTTCCTTGATGTATAGAAATATTTACAAAAGAGGGAAAAATTAATTAACTTCTGGATGCAGGTTTGAGTGACCATTAGGCAGCAGCAGAATCCAGTGTGTTTCTTAGTTTCCTGCTGCTCTGGTCAGCTGTGTGTGAGAAGGGAGATGCTTTTAAGGGTTCTCAGGGCTTGTCTTTCTCTTGGACACTCAGTGTGCTGTGAGAGCTTTGCCTGTTGTATTTGCATTGGTGCAGGTGATTGAATAGCACCACCTCACTCTGGTTTTGGTTAATAAGCAAGAAAAGGTCTGCTAATCCTATAAGGGCGTCTGATAAAACCAGCAGAGCTGTCCCACAGAGGCTTTGCTGACCACAACAAGGGTGAGGGGTGTATTGGAGGCTGTTGCTGATGAGGAGCATCCTCTGGAGAGGGCAGGAATTGCTGAAAGGTCTCTCCAGTTTCTTGTGCTGCTTTCAGTGCTGGGCTGGGTGAATTTCCGATATTGGTGCTGGTGTTTTCTACATTTATGGGAACCACAGGCTTCCCAAACCAGCAGCCACCTCTGCTCTGAGCAATACCAGAAACAGGAACCTCTTGATCCATGCAGGGTGTGCTAGAGCTACAGAGTGGGAGGGGATAACTTCTGTTCCTGATGCTTTGAAGATTTTTTTTCCATATAGAAAGGGACTCTGATGTGTCTGATGCCCCAGGAGAAAAAGCTGGCTGTGGTAGAGACTGGTGGGTGAAATTGTGTGTCAGTGTGTGTTCTAGCACCTCTTAGCTGGTGTATCCATAGCTGGGGGTTCAGCGTGCTGCACCCAATTGCTGGACCTGTGAAGTCAGTGAAAAACCTGTAAATTATTTTCTGACCAGACTGAGGCATCATTTGCCGTTTAAAAATTGCAGATCTGTGTTTATCCAACGTTAACAGATGTAACACAAATGAGTTCCTGTGCTGTCTGCTGGTCCACTAATGGCACTTGTTTGTAAGTGCTTTATGTTAACAGCTATTTGATGGTGCCCATTAGTTTTTCCTAGGTTAATGTTATATAATAAAGTGAATGCTGGCCAAAAGCAATAGTAATACGATAAACAAAAAAATCCAAATGCTGGGTGAGAAATGTAGTGGAGCGAGGGCTGAACTCTAGTGGGAGTTTGGTTTAATCTAAAGGTTAAAAAATGTTATAATTTGGGTTTAAGTAAATTGGCTCTGTAGTCCCAGAGGTCTTGCTCTTGTACTTCTTGTGCCTCCAAAGCTCCCACTAATGCCGATGGGAGTCTTGGGCGCACAAGAAACGCGGGTTCAGGTACTAAAGTTACAGATTGGCTTGGACCAAAACCCCTAATCCAAATACCTCCGGCTTTTGAAAGCGTTTGCCAATTGGATTTGAATCTGGACACAAACATTGTGGCTTGAGCTCATCTGAGCTCACTTACATCTGTGTAAATCTGTAGTATGGCCCTGATCCAGCAAAGCACGTAAATATGTGCTTAATTTGACTTCAAGGGGACTATTGTGCGCTTAAAGCTAAGCATGTGTTTAAGTGCTTTGCTGGACTCAAGTCCAAATACATGGGAGTCAATGAAATGACACCAAATAGTGCAGTGTAAGTGAGAACTGAAATGAACCAAAATGTTTGTGTTTCTACCTGGAAATGAGCACCCTGTTCACATCCTACGTATCCTGCATGCACTTTGTATTTTCATCCGTCTGCACATAATGTGTTCTTTACAGTAACCTGTCCATTCAGTACAGTAAAAAAAGAAATATACTTTGAATTTTCCTGCTCTATTACTCATATTTCATGAAATGTGTTCTTATGCCAAGTGTCTGTTTATATATATTTATACATGTTGTTTCTTTATTGATATTGGCAAGATACAAGAAGAAAAGAAATATTTTACAGTTAAAAACTTGTAAACAGTTTTATCCCTCATTTAAAACCTTTTTAAAAAGAGTTTACCTGATGTGGTCAAATTACTTTAACTTGTTTTTGGTTTTACCAGTCTAACCAACATGAAAAGTATTTGTTAAACACACAGGCTTGTTTTTAGCTGAAAATACACATTTTAAACATGTTTGCAATTAACTCACATGTGAAAGTGCCCTTACACACAGCTACTAAATGCCACTTTTGTACTTTAAATCTCACTTTTAGTGATTGCCACGCTACATAAAGCTGTCAATGAATATTTTCACATGTATGCATTAATACTGTTAAAAGATCATGTACTGCTTGTCAGCTGCTGCAGCTCACTGCAAAGAGAACACAAAAGGGTTAATTGAACTCAGCCCTGCAAAGGTGGCAGAGGCATAGACTAGAACTGGGAATTAAACCCTAAACAAATACAACAAGAAATAGCCCTCGTGCCTTGGTATGACAACCACAAGGCAGACATAAAGAAGTGTAAGCTGCAAATGTCTGTAGGTTATTAATGAGGTAATAGAAGCAAAATTAGGTATCAGCAGGGTTTGGCTCTGTTTGAATAAAACTGGGATCTTTTATCTCAGAATATGCTAGGAAAGACTCATAAGCTGTGATTTGGTGGTCTAGGCTGTGCCCTTCTTGGTTGTGGGAGTTGACTCATGCCATTTAAACTCGCCAGTGTTTTCCACTCAGGGCAAACAGATGTGGGATCAGACACAGAGAATGGTGGTGGGGAAAAGGGAAAAGGTTTGCATGGCAGTTTATGAGGAAAAATGCTTTTGTGTGCTTACTTTTGAATCAAAAGGACATTTTGCATTTCAGCTTTGTGTCTGGAAAGAGGATACAATTTTCTTGCAAATCCAGTGTGGGGAAAGCACATAATGGCAGTGCTAAAACACCTCTGTGTCCAGCTGACCACTGCCCAGGCTGAGGTTGGTTCTCTGCTGATTTCAGCAGCTGCCCTTGGGATTTACTTCAGCCTGGATGAGGGCAAAGTATGGTCACAGACTCCTGATCAAGTCCCAGTGTTTGTGCCCTGTAAGAATAAACTTTTCTCCAAAATTATGGCAAAATACTCCTTTCCTGACTCTTGGAGCAGCTGACAGCCAGAGATGCAGCTGATGCATTGTGTGGAGTGATCTGCTCTGCCCCGATCCCTTCTCAGCCCCACTGTCACTGAAGTAAGTGACAAAACTCCCATTAACTTTAATGACGCAGAATCGACCCTAAATGGATAAGGTTTGTCTTTAAGAAAAATCACGGAGGGATTCAATTATATCATAAATGTATTCAGTGGTTGTGAAGTGATTCTGGTGTACGTACAGCCAAACCCTGAATTCCTTCTCAAGTGTCTGGGTGAGGATTGATTACAAATCCCGCTCTAAGTTACACCCGTACAACTCCCCCGGAGCTGATGGCATTCCTCCCTGTTTCCCTTGCATGGACAGTGCAGAGGCTGAGCTGCACAGAGCTTAACACATCCTGCTTCTGCTCCCCTTGGATGGGGGCTGGGAGGGATGGAGCCTGTCCCTGTGGATCAAAACTCCAGGTGAGCTGGAGCAGCACCTGCGGGGTGGTGGAGGCTGCACCAAGAGCGGTTTTGGCCCCTCAGCCTTTGAAGAGCTCTGGCATGATGTAATCCCAACCCTGTAAGCTGCTGCAGGACCCTGGGGTTGAGAGGTGCCCTATAAATCTCCATCACTGGGTTTTGTTACCTGCCTGCTCTGTTACATGACTAATGACTTCAGGTAAAGAATGGGCAGTGGAGAAACAGGTAATTAACAAAAACATCCTTCTGTGTTTTCTGCTCAGCTTCCGTGACTGGTGTTTTCAAAAGCTGGGCAGATATGATTTGTGGCCTCCCTCTTTCACCAGCACAGAGGCAGGGCTGCTTTGAAACCTGGCAATCCCTGAATGCTTCCCTGGTTTCCTGCCCTTGCATTTGATGCAGCCAGGGCTGGTTTGCCAGGGAGTCTCTGGTATCCGCCTTGATGTGACGTTTTTGTGCTGTGGTTAAGTTGTTGGGGTTGTTTTTAATATTTATTTATTTATTTTTCTGGAGCGTGGGTTGCTTTGAGAGTGGCCTGGTGCAAGTGCATTAGCAAAGTGAGCCTGCTGTAAAATATTGCTGCATCCAGCTGCCCTGTCAATAGGTCAAGCTATTTGTTGGATCCAGACGGGGTGTCTAGTTCTCCTGGCAGCATCCCTTGCTTTGGCATGGGAAAACCTGTTTTGTTTAGCACTAGGGAAACAATATGTATAAATAGTAATGCTTGAACCTAAACACTTCTGTTGTCTTTATGCGTGGGGTGCTGTGTTACTGGTTATTTTATGATAGATTTCTTTTCCCCCCCCTCCCCTCCAAAGGACTCGAGTCCCAGCCTGCAGAATAGCTGCCGTTGAGTGGAAGCATTCCTGCTATTTTCCCCTCAATTCAGAGGAAGCAATGCACTTGTTGTGTTACCTTGGTGAATCGAAAGTGGTTTTCACTTCCCTTAATTAAGCCTGCTTTGGTGCTGGCCCCTCCAAGATGGAGAGCACAGCACACTCAGGAGCGCTGCCACTGATTTGAATTCCTAAATTCCTCTCCTTGCAAACTTCAAAGGCAAGTATATTGCTCTGTCTAAGAGGCACCAATTATGTAAACCCTGGGCTATTCAGAATGTTCCATAATTATTTATTTTCAGCAAAAGAGGTTTTAACCCAAACTAGACAGAAAACTGGCATTTCTCCAGTTATTAGATTCTATTGAAAAAGGTATTAAACAATGGGCAGGGTAACATGGTAGATTGGTGTCCCTTCATCTTCCTGACCTGGGCATGTGTCAGAGTTGTACTGAGCTGACCAAAATTACTTTGATTTGATGGCCATTAAAGGTCAGGGGCAGAATAGGATCAGACGCCTCGGTTGAGGCTGAAGTACATAACATTATGTATTGATAGTAATTAAGTTGTTTCATTTAATAAGCACTATCAGATTTAAAGACATTGTTACAGTATCGGGGCTGTGAGAAGGAGAGAGGCAGCCACGATATGGGCTGGGGGAGAGAGGGAGAGAGAAAGGGTTCTGGAATGAGTGAAATGTGTCCCTGGAGTAATTTTTTATTTTATAAACTGAATGCAAACCTGATGGAGAACTATGGAAATGAGCAGTCATGCTGGATACATACACACACTCTCTCAATATTCCTGTACTGTGGATAATGAAAAGTGCCTTCAGGGATGGGGTGGCCTTCCCATTCATCAGTGCCATAGTCTTAAGTGGGTAATAACTAAGAGCTCCCATATCTAGTGTGTATATAAATTCTAGCTCCTCAGTATATTTGCTTCAGACTGTATTTAATTTATACAATTCCTTAGCTTTAAAGCTGTCAATTGATAACATTCAATCTGTGAGCCTGACTGATAAAAGGGAAGGGAAGAAGTACTCTCTAGTGGTTAGAGCAGGGGAAGGGTGTGGGGGCCAAAGATGCAAGTGGTGCTTCTTCTAGGCTTTTCTCCAAGGCCAAATGACACCCCCTGCCCTCCCTCCCCAGTTGTTTTTTTCTTTACCCTCATAGGACACAAGCTGGTTCCTCTGCTTGACAGGTGTTGGATGTATCTACAGCAGGCAGCCACCTGCCATGAGGATGAAGGAATCTCTCTCACCTCCAACAGTGATGAGAATCTGCCTCTGACCCTTATGAGTTTGAGACATGCTGACAGTGGTGTCTTCTCTGCCCTCTGTATTCCAGAGATGCCTGCAGGGTTAAGCACTGTGTTTGGGAGGGTTGGTGATAGAGTCAACTGGCTTTTGGAAGGAGCAAGGTAGTAGAGAAGCCCACAGCACAGGAAAATAACAGGAGACTGATAATTGAGGGCTCAGCAGGCATGAACTGTCCTGTGGATGCACAGGTAGATGTCGAACTTGGGCAGCATGTGCTCATGCAGCTGGCTCTGCCCTCAGACACGGCAGAGATGGGGATGTGAGTCTCTGTGACCGAGTGATGTGTCAGTTGTTCAAACACTATAAAGAGAGCCAAGCTCTCATACTACAATAAATTTGGAAAGTTGAAGGGAAAATGGCAAGGCAGCTTGGAATTCAGCTTGTGAACCCAATATTGCACATTTTTCACTGCACGAAATGAACTGTTATTAACAGAACGCTTTGTTCCTGACCCATATTTCAAATGCCCCTGTGTCAGGAAGGGACTGGTCCAGAGCTTGGCTCAGTTTCCCTTCATTGTAAGAAGAACTGGTTCCTCCTGACCCCAAGCTGCTGCTGGGCTGCAAAGACTTCCCAGAACCTGGCTGTCCCACAGGTGGCTTTTCTTGTGGCACAGTGACAATTCCTGCATGAGTGGCTGTGGTCACTGCTGAGACTCAGCTCTGCTGAGACTCACAGAGGTGAAACTGCAGACACTGGTGATTCCCACTGGCCTTCTGGGTGCTGGTCCTGGTATGAGGCACACAGGGCTTTGCATCCCAGTTTGGACTCTGGTCTGGAGGCAGTGAAATCACATGGTGCTGCTGGGGAGTTTGGCCAAGGCATTGGCCAGACATGTCCATTGGGATCCACCACAAGGGAAGGGTACAGCAGAGCAGGTGCTGCTCGGGGCAGATCTTGAGGAGAGCTGGTGTCCCTTTCCATGATATAGGGTTGCACATCTTGCTGATAGAGGGACCAGGAGGTTAACCTGGCTTTCAGGGTAATTTCTTCCACTATATGGGACTTTGAGAAATGTCATGTCTTGCATGTGGAAGCTTTTTAAAAGTAATTTAATGTATTGATTGGAAAGCAGCAATAATGAGAGTGGACTGGTTGGGCACTTTGTAGATGAGGCATGCAGAGATTTGTTGTTACAAAAGAGTCGTGGTGGGTGCTGGTGTGGATTCGTGTGTTTGCTGGTTTGTGTGAGAGGAAATCCCAGTTCCCATGATGGTCAGCCAGTCAGTTCACTGAAGACTATCTATGCAACCTGGCTTCCAAGATTCACCCAAAACTCCAAGTAGTGCCTTGAAATGCAGCTTGGTAAGATTCTCTTTAATTCTGAGCTGCTCCACTAGAAGCCACTCAATGCTCAGGCTGCAGTGCTGTAATTTGAATAAAAGGAAGAGGAGTAACCTACTAGCAGCGCCTGCGGGAGCAGGACAAATATTCTTACGATTGTGTGGGATGGTCTGAACCCAGATGGTGTTTTATAAGTTCAGCTGTAGTTTTAAAAGGCTGGAACTTTGATGTTACTGTTGATGGGGGCCGTGGAGCACAGCTCCCACAAAAGCTTGCTGGCTTCAGGCAGCCGAGAGTGGAAATGATTGCGTGGACTGGGAGGTGCCGGATCCGGCCGAGAGCGGCGTGGGATGAGCAGGAAGCGTGGCGTGGGGCAGGCGTCCAGGAAGAGGATGCGAGGAGGAGTGGGCACCGCGTTCCTGGAAAGCTGGTCGTGAGGAAGCGCTCCTGGCCGTGGGTGGACACGGGCGTGGAGGCAGGGTGCTTGTTCAGAGATGCACATCTAAGCAGAAATGTACTGGCCGGGCTGGATTTGGGGTTGCTTTGGGCTCAGATTCAGGATTTAAATTGGTTTTTGGCTTAGTAATGCCCCATCCATGCTCCTCACTGGAGACACTGTGCTTCTTTGTGAAATGGAGAAGTTGGCTCTTGTATCCACTGCCTACTTCTACAAAAGTTTCTCTTACTGCTCCCTGCATCTGTGACCCAGCCTCTCCAACACTCCATTTGTCAGTCACAACTGAGCACATTATGTGAGCAAAATAACTCCCCAAGAAGAGGGTTCCAGCACAATCAATAAAAAATCATTTAGTAGAGATAGATAAACTTGAAACAGGTGTCATAGTTAACCTGCTGGGGAGGAGAGCAAAAACAATTTAGCAATTTTTAGCGTTTGAACATTTGGCAAAGAGGTTTTCAGCTGGCACCTGCTTGGCCCAAACTCTTTGGATGGGAGAAAAATCTCCTAAAAAATTACTCGAAATGGCCCAAATCACACTTGAGAACTTGTGATTGCCCAAGATAGGAAACAAAAAGAGGCAAGTTTGCCAAAGAAGGGCCACAAGGTCTTGGAGAGCCTCGATGGAAATAAACCTGTTGAAAGCTAAACAAAACCACGTATCCCCAGTACAAAAGAAGGAAGGAAGGTGATCACCGCTAAACTGGTGAGCTCTGTGAAACCCCTCTCCCCTTCTAAGAATACCCTTTCAGTATATGGGTCAGGAAGCAGCGAGGCTTCAGCCTGGATGCCTGGCGAAAAACAAAGCGATTGTTCGGCGGTATGTTAATGTAGCAGGTGCAGTTTTATTTAAACAAGAGGTGGCTATTGTTTTCTGGAAGTGTGGTGATTTACAGGCTCATAGCTTATCCTGGAGGATCAGGGTGTTAAGTCATGTGCGTGTATGTGTGTTTTAGCCCAGGGTGGCCCTTCTCCCGTGTCTGCATCTCTGAGCCAGGAGGAACTTAAAGGGAACGGCGCCTGTAAAGTCAGGGATATAAAGCCAGGAGAGATTGGGGTGGAATAGGTAAATTACTGAATGTGGGAACCTGGATTTGGAATGAGAGGTGTGGTCTCCAGCACATGTGATGATCTGGGAGGTTTGTGTAGCACCCCAGCTGATCCCAGTGGGATTTGTGTGAGGATTTGTGAAAAGAACCTGGTCTTATAAACACTGCTTTGCCTGTCACGCCATGGGAGAGAGCAGGAATTAACAAATATCTTCACTGCTGGCAATTATTTCAATGTTTCACCTCCACAGCTGAGGACAGAACTGTCAAAAATGCAGTCTGTGATCTAGCATTTCCTCTCTTCCTGTCCTTATTGATTTTGCTTTTGTTGAGCTTCATTCAGAGCAGACAGAGAACAAGAGAAGCTCCTTGTCCCATAGCAGAGACACTGAGCTATGTGGGTTGGAGAATGGTCCACCTGCAGCAGGAAAGCTCAGCTGGTTTCCCTTCCGTGGGCCTTTAGAACCATGGCAAGAGGCTGTTGCTGATCCTTGCTGTTGGCATGGTTCTATATATTTAATCTGATTTGTGAGCTCTAATAGGTCAAATTATGAAGCCTATCTTTGATGGCAATGTGTTTGTGGGGTTTTGTTTTGGCTTTCTTTGGGAGGAGGAGTAAGATAACTCCAGTGCTCTGGGCTGGTGGGGGACCAGTCCTGCTTAACTCCACAGCAGGATTTTCATCTGAGCTGTACCTTGTATAAATTACACTGCCTTTGTGCAGAGCGCAGGTATGGAGGCAGCCAAGCTCTTCTGCAGCTGCTGGTTATTTATGTCTGTTTGTTTTCCCTCTTCTGCCTCGAGAGCATCTTCCCAGAATGGTTGGGTTGTACTCCGTTCTGTTCTTAGTCCAAAAGTTTTAGAGACTGGATAGAATAGTGTTTTCCAGCCCTGAAAAACCTGCTGTACTACTCTAAACAGAAGGTGAGAGCTTTTTTTTTTTTCTTCTTAGTTAGAAAAGAAAGTCTGGGCTTGATTTTTAAATTTTATTTTGCTCTAGAGTGAGAATAACTTCATTGGGAAGATACATTTGTACCAAAGTGGAAGTACTTAAAAAAACCAAACATTTAAATTTTGGTTTTAATTTGGTTTTAATTTCCCAAAATTGTGCTTGATTCACTTACATAGATTATCTTTGTGGATATCAATGTTCTGGAGCAAAAAACATTTGTTTGCCCTTCCTTTTAGCACTAGGGTTGAACATAAGCAAGTGTTGGTGTTGATAACACCGGATTTGCCCAGCAGTAGGATCTGCCCTGAGCAAGCCATGGCCAAACCCTTGGGAAAATCCTGGCCAGGTTGTTGTTGGGTTATTTTGGGATGCTTTGGAGGTCAGGTGGGATCTCAGCTCCACGTTGCCTGTGCCTGTTGGGCTGAGCCCCTGGACCTCCCTCGCTGCCCTATTCCTCACTTGGCTCGGACCAGAGACTTTGAAACAGCAGCTGGGTGCTGCACTTTCACTCGTGGTGATTAATATTGCTCTAATATTTGTCTGATGTAGCTCCCACTGCCGGGCAGGGCAGTGCCCTGTTGTGCTGCTCATTGTACGAGCTGTAGTAAATGACTGTCCCTTCCTCCGTGAGATCACGGGCTAAAATTAATTGTAATTTTGACGTGCAGGGTACTTTCTGGCTAAGGGCTGTTGTTATTATTTTTAATTTTTTTTTTCCATAGAAAGAGAACATTTTATTACTTTTGCTGAAGAAATCCACGTTATCAGTTTCCTTTCACGCAACAAAACACCCTCCCAATCTTTAATAAACATTAAACACTTGAAGCTTGTTCTGTGCTTTGCATGTAGAAAACACTGCAGAAATGCCAAGTATCCTTCTTATTATTTTTCCTCATGGAGCTTCCAATTCACTGAATTCACCAAGCCAAGATAACACCATCTCGGAGGGCCAGTGCTGTGACAAATTTACAGTCTGGGAGCTTATATCTTTCCAGGCAATTGTCTTCAAACAGACAGCACATTTCTGCATGTTGGAATCTCAGAGCTGGAGTTTCTTCTGAGAAATGGCCGAGTCTGCCACCACTGAACCCCTGAGTGACAGCAAGTGCTTTTCGGCTTCTGTTGTGATTTTTTTTCTTTTCTTTTTTTTTTTTTTTTTAAGAAGGGTTGGCAGCCTGAGCTATTCTCAAGGATTTGGAAAAGAGCCACAAACAGGAATTATTGAACAATTGCTCTGTGAAACTTAAGATAACAGTTTGTTCCACCACAGTGGAATTGCTTTGTGGTAGAAGGAAATTATCTTTTTAGCTCTTGATTAACATTATGTGAGAAAAATAAAATTAAAGCCTGATTGTATCTGTGGCTGAATGGAATGCGTGTTCGTGCGAGGGGAAGAGGGGACAGATGTTTGTGGGTGACACATACGGAGATGAATGTTTGTGACACCTCCGATTGTAGGTGATTCACAGACTAGGAATGTTTTTAATGTTTGGAAAATTCCTTATTGCTTCTTTATTGTCAGACTAATGTTCACCCTGTGCTCAATGTGAGTGTAAATACTTGATCATTAATGAGAGTAAACACATACCATAATTTGGAAGTTGGAAAGCTTTGTTTTTTTTTTTTTTGGTGCAAATTAATATTCTTGCTGTTATGAGTTTTGGTGCCTTTGGTTGGTTCACAGAAGCAAACAAGTTGCATCTCCATAGTTACTCCATAAAATAGTACACTTGGCCATGAGTTTATCACTCATGCTTATTAAAAGTAAATAATATTACTGAGAGCCCAAGTACATTTTTAACATACCATCTCAATCTGTCTGCCTTGGAAGTCAATGGGAGATTTTCTCCTGTTGGGGAAGCAAATGCTGAGGAGAAGGCATCAGGAGCAGGTTTGGGGCATTGACGGCAGAGGCTGCACCTGTAGAGCAACCTCACTATGTGAGTGCAGGATTTTGGTTCAGCAAGCTCTGTATTGGATCTCTCACACATTCAACTGGGAGAAATGCATTGAGGAGTGCTCCAAAATGGCCATATTTAGTTTGTTTTTTTTTTTTTTTTAATTAAAAATTATGAACCTACCATGGGCATAGGTAGGATTTGCCCTTTTATATTGAGGGAATGGCTGCCTGGAATGGATGTTCTGAAGGAGCGAAGCCCAGGGACGTGCAGGACGGTGGTTTGTGCAGTGCTTGTGGGGTTTTTAGGGAACTGTGGCTCCCGAAGCCCCGGAGCTCGGCTCTGCAGTCCCATCTGCCCGGCTTCCTGCCCGCCCCGGGAGCTCCCCGCTCCCCCGCCGTGGCAGCTCTGACACCCTGCGACTCAGAGGGAAGCTCTGAGGATGCCGAGTTCCAAACATGAACTTTCTGAGCAGGCCAAATTTCTGCTGTGATCTCCCTGCTCAGTGCCTGTGCTTATCTGTGTTTGCAAGACATGCTGGGAGATCAAAATATGCCCCTTTTGAGGCGATAGGAAAGAGACAAGATGCTTCTTTAATCATGTCTGATAAATTCTCACTTGTAATGAGAGCCCTAATTAAGGGAAATTACCTATTGGAAAAGAGTTAAAAGGGGCCCCGTACTCCTTCCAGCAAACTTAAAGACAAAAGGAAGTTTCTAACAATGGGTCACTGGAGATGCATTTCCGCCCAGCTTTAAAAAACAAGGTACTGTCTAGCTGATGAGCGCTGAAGGCGAGCAACGAGGCTTTGATGAGCCTTCTCCTGCTTCCTGATATTGTGACCCTCTTAACAAACACTGCAGACGAAAATCAGCATGCCTTCGGTATGCTGTAAGTGCAGGCAGGCTATCTGAAGAGATGCCTCACTCGCAGGATATGGTTTAAATCCTGTTTTGAATAAGGTTTACATCCTTGTCACTGAAATAATATTTTTGTACCGTAAAAATCAATGTGAAGAGACAGGCAGACAGGTCCCCCAATATGTAAACAACCTATCTTTGATGTCACTTCTTACTGACTTTTTTCTTGTCCCAAGGAATACCCAAGAGTTTAGCTGTTTAATTTTACTTTTATGTATCTGTTTATGATGCCAGAAGGTGTGCACTGTTCTTGATTCCAAAACCCCAGGATGGGAGGTGCATGATTTGGGTTCTGTTTTGCCCTTATTGCTCTGAAATCAGCACTTTTGCTTCCACTTGGGTGGTTGGGGAAAGTTCTGGTTTTCCAGTCAGCTCTGTGATTAGAATAAAAACAAGAGGGATTCTCTCTGGGTGCAGGGGGAAAAAAGAAATAAGAGTCTGTAGGTTCAAGAGTTTTGGTCACTGTGATCATCTGGAATGAGCTTTCCACGTATCATTAATTTCTCCTCGATGGCGCATGCTGGAGTGAGCTGAATGTGGTGCTCCAGACATACTTTACATACTGATCTCTCCTTGGGCTGCTTTGCAGTCTGATCTCAGCATGTCTTGCAGGGAGCATTGGTGAGAAGCAGGGTATCTACTCTCCTTTTAGTGCACAAATTTCAAATCCCGCTTGCAGCAAAGCAACAGAAAGCTGAATGTGCAATAAAAATATGAGGGTTTGCTTGCAAATACAGCGAGTCGCAGTTCCAGTATCAGATGTTGGCGCCTGGAGTGGATGAACACGAGCTGTTTGCAATCCTCCTGTCAGGACTGCTGCATTCAGCATGCAGAGCTCTACGTTCCATCTCTGAGCCCTGAAAACATTTGAATTGACATCCAAATTTTTCAGCCTGTATCGGTTATTAATATAAAGAGCATCATCGATCAAACTGTAACTTTGTTCCGTGTTATACTGTACTTGTTTATTTTTTCTTTCTGTGAAGCAAATCATCAGCAATTTTCCCCATCAGTAAGATTTTTTTGTTTCACAAAACCACAACCACAACCAGCAGTGGCTTGAGTCATGTTATTTCTTTATTGTTAGGCATTTGTAATGTATTTTTATTACTTGTGATATGAATGTGGCTTAGGCGTGTTTAACCACCTCATTCACTTCCCAACACCTCTGTGGGATGGGTGTTGCTATTAGCTCTTGTAAAATAAGAGTAAATTGGGTAGCACATAAATGAAACTATTTTCCTAGAGATCATGGAGGAACACGGGGGGCTGAAATGGGGATACAGAATGTGGTTTGGCCAGTCCTTGTCTTAACCACGAGCTCCTCTGAGATCTCTGAAGTGAAACATGTGGAGGGGTTGGAGCCATGGGGAGGGATGGGGCACAGGCATTGCTCCAGCTTGGAGCTCCTCAAGTGGTTTGCATTGGCATGCCAGGAGCTTTGGAAGGACACTGGCCTTTTAAATTAATAGCACACTTGAGGATTTTCCAGGTACTGCTAGAAAATTACGTGAGCACACTCTCAAACATTAAACCAGATGTGCCGGGTCAGACCACAGGTCCCTCCAGCCCAGCAGCTCATCTCCTGCGGTGGGTGGCCAGAGCAGGGCATAAGGTCAGGAGCTGTGAGTCATGGGATGTCCCAGAAAACTCTCCTGTGTTTGGCACTGACACCTCCCTGGTGAGGAGGTGATAACTGCACACACTGACTCGTCACCAGGAAACTGCTCTGCAGCCTTGGATGTTTATGCAGCTTCAGGAGCAGCTCAGCTGTGTTCCAGATACCTCCTGAAAACATTTGCCTGTTCCATGATTTGTTGGCATTGGGGTCTAGGTTTTAGTTGAAGCGTGGAGGAGGTGGGTGGAGTGCTGGCTGTGTTTGCAGGCTGGGAGATGGTGAGGTTTGGTGACTCAAAGCCCTGCCTCTGGTGTGTGATGGGCATACGTGACACTTTACCTGCTGAGCTGTATCTGAATTACCCCTGGAGTTGGCCCAGATCAAGCAAAATCCCTTTAAATGTGCTACTGAAATAATTCTCCTGAAATTTAGTTTTTGGTGACACTGGCAAACCCTGTGAACACAAGCTGATGGTGTCACCGTGTTCTAATTTCATTTGCTGTAATCCAACCAGGGGCTGTTTGGGGTGCAGTCCTGTTGGCATCCTGTGTGGGCTTATTTCTAACGGCCTGGAAATCCATTGCCTCCCAGCAGGCAGGACTGAGGGCCAGCAAAGGCACCTGGAGGCACCACTCTGGTGGCACCTACACCTTTGCTGCCTTTTGGAGATCACCTGATCCCTGCCTCCTGGCACCTGGAGCGTGATGGTGCTTGTGATGGTCCCATTTCACTGGTTGCTAAAATGGGAGAAGCATCACAGACAGGTATGAGTCCTTGCTCTGCTTTTATTTAATAATAATAATAATAATAATAATAATAATAAAAATTAAAAACCTCAAATCCTTTGCTCTTTCAGAGCTACTGTCTGAGCAGTGGAGCAGTTTGCTGCATACATGGAAATGTGGGAGGTGTGACAGTGTGTGAGCAATGTGTATTTAGATGGACTTTTGGTCTAATTTGAAAACTGGTTTTGTTTTATACTGGCTTCAGTTGTAAAAAGGAATGATTAACCCAAACAAGAGCACCCGCGTTACTCACCTTTAATTATGTTTGCAATACATCATGGTGATATGGGGGAGCAGAAAGCCTTTCTGCATCCAGCACATTTGCCTCGTAGCATATGGTCCTATGGAAACTGTTTTGATTCAGAGCCCCCAGTAGCATATGGTGAAAAATCTGCCCCTGAAGTCAAATTGAAAGTAGAGGCTGGTCCCAGGCCCCAGAGGACTCCGTGTCTCCTGCCAGCCGACAGGACCGGAGTCGGAGTATGTGTCACTGTTTCACTCATCATGAAGATTTTATATTTGGTTTGGGATGCTGGTGCATGAGGTTCTGGATGTAAAAGTCAGAAGAGATATGGTTCCTGTAATGTCTGCAGAGATCCTTGTGTCGATAAGGTCAGCAGCAAGTTAATAGATTTTTATCTTCTCATCACATGAACTTAATATAGTGCAACTGTTGGAGGGGAGGGGAGAAACCTTCCTGCCATTATTTTCTGATGTGTTTCAGGGGGTTTTAAAAGGCAGGGTGTGCCTTAAAACCCCTCTTTGCTTAAAATGAAAAGCAATATTTCAAAATTATGAGTAAAAATATTTAAATATGAACTGAAGACTAAACATTATATAGTAACACAGCTAAAACTAATTAGAGCTGGGTGAAAAGGGATATATTTCTCCATGGCAGTGATGGAATGGATGAGAAGGGGGATGGAGATTTCCTATTCCATGCTCCCAACAGCATCAGACTGAGTTTACTTAATCGGTGCCAAAGCAAAACTCAGCTCTGTGTTCCTGCCATGTAGTGACCCAGAAGCAGAACCAGAGGCTTTATACTATAAAAATAGCCATAAATGCTACTCCACGTTGTTCCTAAATCAATGCACCTATGGGAATCAAGACTCTGGTTAAGCCCTGGGCTCCTTACAAAAGCTTTGATAAAGGGGGTGAACTGTGCTGGTAAATGTGGGTGCTGCTGCCAAGCTGCAGTGAAGAGGAATCGGAAGCAGGAACAACAAGGTGGGGAGGTAGAAAGATGCTCCAATGCTGTAAATACCTGTCATCACCAAAATGTGGTGGCGCTCACATTGCAGACACTGTGGTGGAGATTCTGTGGTGGCTGGGGAGGGAGCTGCTCCTGCACCAGCAGTGGAAACCCAGGGCTGAAATACAGCATCTCTGTCAGGGGCAGAATCCATGGAGGGACACCGCCGGGTCACGCTGACTAGTAGGGCTCAGCGATCAAACGTGTCACACCTGTCTTGGCCACGGGTGCAGGTGTTCTAGGTCAGCTCTCGCTGTGGTTATCAATCGCTGACAGTTGACAGTTTAATTTTACACCACAAGTACCTCATTACTTGTGTAGGCACTTGAAGAACATGTGGGCACTGGGTTGGATCAGTGATCAATGACAAAGGTTGCGCAGGGTGCAAGTGGTAGCAGTAAAAGTGAAGGTCTCCGTGCATGAGTTGGCAGTGGTGGGGATACATGACAAGGGGAGTTTAGCTGACAAACAGTCTGTCAGGGCTGGAAGAATGGAGGCTCGCCGGAGAGCTGGTGCTCCATTATAAAATACAGCTCGCCATTTAAAAGAGGAGAGGGGGGGAAGAAAAGAAAGATAAAAAAAGGCTCTTGCTTTGAAAAACTGTTTAAACAAATTTAATGCATGTGAGGGACTGTAAATTTTTATTCTACAAGCATTTATTTCACGACATGGAAGCATCCAGGTGTTCAGGAATTTTGTATTAAAGGGAAGTGGAGGTGCTGCTTTCATAGATGTGCACATATGGTGCTGCTTGTTCAGGTTGCCCAGTGGGTGCAGATTTGAGATGTTCAATGAATTACCCAAACCTTTCCCCATGAGATTCCTTCTCTCTGTGTATTCATAGGACGATTTATGACTAAATCTGTTGTGACCGATTTCTTCTGCCACAGTAGGGAAAAATTTGTTTCAACACACTTAAAAGTGTTCCTTTAATCAATCCCATCCAACTTTCTCTTTTGCCACTTGTCTTCCTTCGCGGAGTTTCCGGCATTCTTTTCCATGTTGAATCTACCCAGCAGATTTTGTCACTGGGGCGATGACGGAAAGAAAGAGACATATGGCACTAGTTTGGTAGAGCCGTGGATCTTGCACGAGGATGTAAATCTTGTTTGCTTGAGAAACCGCACTGAAAGACACTTTGCTCGAGGTATAACGTAGCTGCGTTATTGAGTGCACCTCATAATAATTGATATGGCGGGAACGGTATTAATGGAAATAATGGGAATTTTACCCAAACTGTAGTAAATAAGGAAAAGACTAATAGTCTTTGCCCTCCGCTGAATTGAACACGTCTTAAAAAAAGATTCTTGATTATGTCTTGTGCGCTGATTAGGTGCAGGCTAACTTTGATCACATCACCTACAGTTCCCACCGAAAGGACACGTGCGGCGCGAGTTGTGGTTCTAGAAATTGTTAAAATGATTGAATAAGCAGCTCGGAAAACACACGGCTCTGAAAAATGAGATGCACGCTCCGTGTTGGTGTTTTGTATTGATTTAGTAACCGTGCTGGGAAGCCCTCGCAGTGCTTGGTGTGCAGGCAAAGAGGTCCCTCTCCCACCACTGCCCTGCAAAGCCAAGACACCATTGTCTTTGGTCTTTTTTAGCCCCAAGGTTTGTCCAGTCTTTAGTAAATGACAGTGGAAATGAATCAACCTCCTGTTAAGGATGGAAAAACCTTTATAAATCATAACAAAGGACCCGAGAGTCAAAACTGGGATTCAGATACCCCACAAATATTAATTAAACCAAATCTGGATTTCTGCAGAGTCCGGTAGTATTATGGTCTTTTCTTTTTTTTTTTTTCCTTATTCTGTGTCCTCTAATATTTATTTTAACGTTACTCTAGACAGTAGAGAGAGAAGTTTTGGAGATGTATTGTTAATACATCTAGTGATTAAATTAACTTTATAAAATACTAGTTGTGTATTCTGTCACAGCCATCAGAATGGTGATCCTGAATTCAGCTCCAAATTAGTCTGTCAGTGTTCAAATAAGCAATTAAGATTCTTTTAATTACTTTTTCCATTACTGCGCACAAGTAACATTAGAGATTTCCTTGCCACATCAATTTTCTTTTTAGTGAAAATAACCTCCTTTAAGATTTGGAATAGGGCCATCCATGATAACAAATCACATCTGATGGATAAATATAGTACATTTTTGGTGGCCTGGTAGGTATAGTAATTATCAATAATCAGATGTCTTGTTGGGACTAGACTGACTGTAAATTTGATTACTTGAAAAGGAATATTCAAAGCAACATGAAAACAAGTCTCTGGCTTATGAACCAAAAATGTTGTGTTAGGTCCTGATGTTGGGTTGAACAATCCCATCCACTGTAGTGGGATGAAGAATTGCCCACAGGGCTGTCTTCATATGGTAACTTGCCAAACACACTTTAAATTCTCTTGAAATCAATAGATCCATGAACCCTCTTGCTGTATATAGATCTATATTATCTAACCAGCCACATGCTGGAGGAGGAGAGGAACAAGGCGGTTGTGGGTGTGTTGAACCATTTAAATGCTGTGGCACCACAGTTGTGAGAGTGAGAAGGGAATGTGGGCAATGGTAGGAGAACAAGGGGAGCTGGGAGGAGAAAGAAGGTGGGAGAGATGAGCAGCCTTTTCTGTCCCTGCTAAAAGGATAATGTTTCAAGAATCTGATGGGATACAAAGGCCTGGAAGGGTTGTGATGGGCAAATAAAAGAAAAAATACCTTGAGAGATGGAGGAAATTCTGGGCTGTGAGGAGCAGTAATTTGGGTCACTATTAGGCCAAGTTAGAGAAAATGAATTCTGGAGCAGTAGTAGAGAGGAGCACAGACTTCAGCAGAGAGGGAAGAAGCAAAGAAAGGGGAACCAACTGAATTCAAATAGCTGTGATAGTAAAAAGGTCTTTTCTTACAAGGCTTTGGACAACCAAGAGTTTTCTGAATTGTGGGTCCAGCTTGCACCAGATAGGTATCAAGGGAGCATCCAGCAAGATTGGTGTTGTGTAAAGGAAAGGCAACCTTTGCTAGAAATATCCAATATCAGAAAATATCTAGCAGAAAAGAAATTGCCAGAACCTGTGGTGGTCTGCAGTCTCTGCAGTGCCATTGCCTTCACTAAAGTTTCAAAGTCAGTGGAGTCAGGGAAACAACCACCTTGAGTTTTTAAGGAATTGTTGGGCCACGTGTTTCCCTGGCGACACTGGTGCAAATCCAGGGCAATCCCACCAAAGCTGGAGATTGCTCTGGCTTTCCGCCGGGTACAGACGCTTGGGTTTGGCCAACAGAGGTCACTTACACAAGTGTGACCTCACTGCAGTTGGTGCTGCTCTACACTTGAGGTGATTGAGTGAAGAATTTGGCTCAGTTGCTGCTGAGGAAACACAGTGTTCATGTTTCTAAGTGTTACTTTAAATATAGGGGAATTTCTTTTCACATTTGTTATTCAGAACTAAAAAGGGGCTGATCTTTTCTAGCTATATCAAAATATTACTTTAGGGTTTTTTTGGCTTTTTTTTTTTTTTTTTTTTTTTTTTTTTTTTTTTTCTTGTATCTCCTTTCTCCTTTACCACAAACCATCTACTTCTACATTTCCCAAAAGCTCTTTGGATTGAACAGGAATAAATTCTGTGCTCTCCTGCAAGTAGGTTTAGCTTTGTTGCCCATTAAGCAACATTGTCACCAGTTGAGAAATGGGTCCATTGCATTCAAATTTCATATAATACATGGCCATGACAGGAAGGGGCAAATGGGCCCCCTTCATCCCCCCACCTACTTGGTGGCTTCTTCTCTTTTGGTTTCTTTTGTGCTGGCCCTCACTCTGTCTCACTGCTGGGTGAGGTGTATCCCTGTTTCACACTGCTCCTAAGAGGGAGAGATTTAAAATTTTTCAACCACTAACTTTTTTAAGAAAAGGTTTTGAAATGAAGAGTTTCCAGCAGCATTGATGGGGCAAAACTCATCCCCTTTGTCCATGACCTTCCCTTGCTGAAGGAGCACTTGGCAGAGTGCTTGGAGTATTTAAAAGAAGAATTTCCCAAAGTTTTTAGGGCAAAATGCATTCATCTTTGCATAGGACTAAATAATTGGGGATGAGTGGCTGTCTCTGTGTTGCAGCAGGGATGGTGGGAGTATCTTCCCCTGCTCAGGGCTCATCCCTCTTGCTGGGTCCTGGAACCAGAGGCTGGGGAAGCTGAGCAGCATGGGCTGTCAAGGGGAGAGATGGGACACAAATCAAGGCCCATATAAGGCCTTCCTCTGCTCTTATTTGGAATATTTGCAGCTTTTTTTTTTTTTTTTTGCTGATTTGCATGAAACCAGAGTTGTGACTTTATTAAACACTGCTATAATGACTTCAGCACAGATCAGGAACATCATCTGGTGCCACTTCCTCCAGGTAGGGCCCTGTAGGGAGAGGGTGGCAGCATGAGAATGACAAATGGGATCAGGATGCTTTCCATATGAGTGGATAGTACAGACAGGATGCTCTGGGGGGCAGGCAGGGAAATCTGGGAGTAGGTGCCATGCAAAGCAAACCCTGCCTGATTTGAAAGATGGAGAGGATGTGCTGTGATGTTACCAGTGGGAAAGGATGAGCAGGTGGGATGACAAACACCTACACTTTGATTCTGGAACACCGTGGTGATTGGGCACGAGGAGTTTGCTGTTTGTTCTTGCCTTGTGGGTCAGATCACGAGCCACATGCTTTGTGTGAAGGGGACCTGCAAAGTTGCACCTTGCTCAAGTCCTACAAGTCCTCCAAAGACATGAATAAATACACTATCCATCCCAAAATACAAAGAAGGAACGATGCTGAAAAGCCAGGCAGGATTGGGTGTGGGGCAGGTGAGGAGGTGACAGCTCAGCCCCATGTCCGGATGTTGCAGTGGGAGCTGCTGGTATGTTAACACTGCTAGCATCCAACCAGACTGCAGAAAAAGATTTAAAAAAATGCGTTTTATTTTCTTTTGTGGGTAAATGAGCCACAAGTCCCTGTGGGGGAGGCACAGTGCACTGCCCTGGGATGCTTGGCTCTCTGCAGGGGATGGGATGGGATGGAGGGAAGCACCAGACAATGCTCTGGCCCACACCAGGGGCGCATCCGCCCCGGTGCTGCTCCGATGCTCCCCATATTTGGTGGTCTTTAATTTGGCATTACATACCCGGGACTTGTCTGCAGCTCGTATGATTCAAAGTTCTCCATGGGGTCTAATGTACAAGGCCTGGCCTGTTTTCATTAGGTTTCCTGAGCTCTCCTCCCTTCTCCCCAGTGTTGCTGCACAAAGACACTTTTGTCAGGCAGTGTTGGACTCTCCTCAAAATCCAAGCACTTTCAGGAAAGGACTTGGAAGTCTATCTTCTCAGTTTCCATATCCCTTTGCCCTCTGCTCTGGCATTTGGTTTGATTGGTTGTAGAGTTGTCCTTTTTCCCCCCGCTACTTCTTTTTGTTGATCTGTCTGTGCTGGAATCTATCTGGCAAAGAAAAAAGTGTATTGCAAATGGTGTAAGCAAGCTCTCTGAATTATTGTACATTGTAAAGTATTAACTCCTTCAGTTTTCAGCTGGTTTAAGTGCTAGGACCAAAATCATGATAGGAATGTTAAAGGAGTATTATTATATTTTATGTTCACTGCCACAAGTTAAGTAAGAAATTTAATCCCCCCTCTCTTGCTCACACTCTCTCTCTGCCTCTTGAAAAAAAAAAAAAAAAGAAAAGAAAAAAAAGGAGGAAAACTGGCACCAAACTTCCATTTGACTTGGCAACTTTTTAACTAATGTGATTTGATATGCTTTACTAGAAAGGGTAACATGCTAATGTTTCAGAAGAAGCTGATTTCCTGTTAGTGGAAGTATGGTATATAAAGATCAGGCATTGCTATTAAACTCTTCAATCAATGACTTTATAGCCTATTCTAAGTGGTAATGATATAATGGAATGCAATATTTTAATATTGGAAAATATGTTTGGTTTGACGTTTTGGGGATTCCAGGAAATACTGCTATTTATATAGCTGCATCTGTGCAAAAATTAAAAACAGGGAAAAAAGAGGATTGTAAGAGGAAACCCAGCCAAATTGTTTGAAATCAATCTATCCAAGATGCTTTCATAACGTGTTATATAAAAATTATGTTTGCTCTTTTCATGTATCTGTTTCCTCAGACTATGATTTTATCATGATTTATGCCCCCAAGTACTGATACTGTGAATAGAGTGGTGGAGACTACTTTGTTTCACACATTTGTAAGCCAGTTTGTAGATTACTTTTTCAGGGGCAGAGGTGGAAATAGTATTTCTGCCTACGGGATATAATTATATTATAATTCCTACAGAAGAGGGCTAAATACAGCCCCAATGTTTCAATTAACAATGCACTGTCAGCTCTGAGGGATGATATGAAACTGTACTGGATCAAAGATTACCAGCAGCAGAGAAGGTTGCTGCTCTCTCTGCTTTTCTTTTTCCCTTTTTTTTTTTTTTTAATGTGCCTGATTGACTCTCTGCAGTTTTTGAAGAATAATATTTTGCTTAAAAGTAAAATATTACATTCTTGCAAGCCTGATTAAGTTACTTTTAGGGGCGGGAGTTGGTTCCTTGCCGTATATGAGCAGATGTTAAGCTCCTTCCATTATATTTTAGCATCTAACATCTTGCACATACCTTTTAATTGTTAATGTGGTCAGGCAATAAATTCACTGTCTATGGGGAACTAAGAATAATTTTCCAAATTTCATTCTCTCTAGCCAGTTGCTAGGAAATTAAGTGCTTTGGTTAATAATGCATTTAAGATATTTGCAAGATCTCAGTTTAATATTTGTTCTGTATTTACATGAAATTCTGACCAAAAGAGAAAGTGTAATTAAAATACATTTAGTTTTTGGTAGCATTTAGCACTGGCTTGAAATGTACTACTAAAAATTATGAAATAATTTTGCAGACGAATAGGAAAATGTTCTTTGAAATCTGACAAGGTTTATTTGAAGTAATGTTTACTTTAAAAAATAACTCCTTTTAGGTCTTACAATTCTATACTTCTTATTGAAAAATGGTTTCCCAGTAGCATACATATCCTATATCAATGTAACTAAATTTATATTGTTATAAATTTTTGAGGTTGGATTCTTGAGTTTTGAAATTAAATAACCACAGTTAACTGTGTTAAATGTAGACTTGAATTTGATCGAAAATAAGTAAAGCACTTATGACAACCTCTGTAAATGCTTAAATACTTTAGTTGTGTTTGTGAGCATTAAATTGCATTATAAGGAGCCAACACTGAGTATACAAGCTCCTGTGGGACATCTTGGACTTTTGGGAGATTAAAAAATCCTGCATTAATGAAATTTTGCAAGTTTTTTATTTAATAGATAGTGCTTTTCAGGGTATGCAAAATAATTGGTAGCGGAATGTTATATGCATCTTTACGCTCACACCACATAACGTATATAATTACTTGGAGAAACTGCTTAACTTTAATGGGGCGTTTCTTGATCATATAATAGGAAAACTAACAGCTTTAATTAAGATTTATGAAGCAGAGAGGTAATATATTCTGCTAAATTAGGTAACTATTGGTGGGTAGTGTATTTTGAAGCAATTAAAGGCCCGATCCTGCAGCTCTTCTGCTGTGTTAGCCGTTGCCAGCTCATGCAAGGAGTCCTGCTGCCACGCGAGGGAGGGCTGGGGAATGGGGCTGGATCTTGTGTTTTACAGTCCCTGAGGTATGCCAGGAAAGAGCTGTGGATATAGGCCGGGTTTATTCCTGGTTTTAGGCCCGGCTTTGAGTAGTTTTTCCTACTCCAAGTGCTTGGTGTGGTACAATCACCAGAAGGAAGCAGCTGGCATCGCCCTCGGCGGCTCGTGCGAGTGGTGGATCAGCTCCAAGGAGGGCTCATCACTGGACGGCTGTTTGGGGATAAGCTGGAGTGAGGAGCAAGCAGGGCATTGTTTCCATCTGGGAAACTGTCCATCAGAAGAGAAGTGCAAGGGGTTGTTGGAAGGGCTGTGTTGTGTGGTGGGACATGTGGATTGCCACGTGCTGGAAAACCTCACTGATATGTGTGGAAAATGGGATTGGATCAGAATCTTTTGGATTTTCATGGTGCAGACTTCCATTCTGTTTTTATTTTTCATGTGTTGCATGATGAATTTGATTTTTTTCCCTCATTAAATCACAGGTGAATGCGTCTCAGGTCTGATCATGGCCAATCTCTGCATTTCTGCTGTGCCCTTGCATGTCTGTAAAACTGGAAGAAGAATGCCAGCCATGCATAGTGCTTTATTTCAAACAATGATCCCAATTTTAAACCACACCTGTACACAACCAATCTTCTCTAAATGGTTAATTTCAACCCAAGCACACCTGAGCAGAAATCACTGCTTTTCTGAAGTACAAACACCTAATTGAGAGAGATCTTGTGAACTAAGTATGAGGAACAACAGAATTAGGGAAGGATTGATTTATTCTTTAAAAGTGGGCCAGATATTTTAATGCAGTTTAATGCCTGGTAGAACTTAAAAGTTCCACTCCACAGATTTCTTTAGAAGTATTCTTCATAATTGCAAAGTAAGGAAACTTGACTAAGACCACTGGTTGGCCTTGTTTTCTGCTGGGCTCTGAACTCTTTTTTGGTTTTTCTTATGCAGATGCCCTTTGAATCCAATGTTGGCCGTGGTACTTGGAAGTTACTTGGACTACCAAGAATAAATTTGTTTTATGGTTGGGTTTTGTTTTGTTTTTCCTGTGCTCAGACTAGTTCCCCATTTAAACTGGAGGAACTTGCACTATCTGAACTAAGTAGAGTCAGAACTGCTAAGGAAGTAAGTGATCCTTGAGAGCTAGGTTGCAGTAGGAAGTGAATGCATTTGGTATCCCTCAAAAATATTCAGTTCCTCTGTGTTGCTGCCTCGTATTTTTGCCCCAGTTCCTCAGCTCAATTCTTGTTTGCCTGGTGCTCATTGTGCCTCTTTGATGAAAGGAAGAAACCTCCCAAATGTTCATGTAGGCTGCAAGTGTCAGCTGGTGACACCTCCCAGTTCCAGCCTTTATAGGGAAAGCAACTGGGGCAACCCCAATTTTCATTTAAAAGACAGTGAGTTTCCAGCACCACTTGTGGATTTGAAAAGCAGGATTTGAAAACATTGCCTGGAGTACCAAGCCCAGTATCTCATCAAACAAAAACTGTCTCAGGATTTTCAGGTCCCTCTTCTCCTAATTCATGACTTTTGTATCTGACACATTTGCACAGTGCAGTTTTGGGGTCGGGCAGAGACACTGGCCCCAAATTCGGCCCGTTGGTGCCCGTGCTTGCTCTGCATGCCACGTTTGAAAGCTCACATATCATCCAGGCCATATTTCTAATGAATCTGGCTTGGGAAAAATATGAGCACTAAACAGAAGAGTAGGGCCGTGGGAAGTACATTTTTAAAAGTATGCCCAACCAGATAAATAGGCTTTTTAAACCCAAAATAAACAGATAGAGAAAACTCACTTAGGCAAAGGATGCATAAATTATCTTTACCCTGAGGATGCAGTAAGTTATTCCTTCTTTACATTCAAAACCTCTGTTTTCCAAGTCTGTATTTCATGTCTAATCACTAAGAATGCCCTCTTTGACTTCACCCGTGCCTGCAATCATGCCCTTTCCTGAGAAGGGCCCATTTGTCATGCGGGGAAAGAGGGTTTAATTAAGTAGGGAAAATGTACCTAAGGTGGAAACTGAGCTCTGGCCATTTTTCCACAGAAAATACATGAAAAACATGTACAGATGAGCCTAGGCTTTTATTTTTTCTTCATGAAAAGACATTTTTTGGTTCCCCACTTTACTCTTCAAAACCCAAAGAGTTTCTGGGTAAGACAGATGAGAGTCCTATATAAAAGAACAAGAGTGGAGTGTGCATTTATCCCCCCCAAAAAATACATTTTTCAAAGTCACTTTTTTTCCTCCATTTCCCTTTTTCCTCTGGGAATCCAGCAAATGTCTTTGTTGTATGCTCCAAAGAGAGTCAAGGTTTTAACAGGGGGGGTCAACAGAAAAAGCAACTTGCAGATCTCATGCTAAAATTCCAAATATTCCTTTAAAACAAAAAATATTGAGAGAAACAAAGGGGAAGGCTATCAGGGAAAACATTTAAATTACTGAAAGGCAAGGGAAACCCTAATTTTCATGCCATCAAAAAGTTACATGGGTTTTATATCTGAGCTTTACTTACTGTTGTGCTTAATTGCATATGATCACTTACTATGGTAAATGCAGCAACCTGCAGAACCTGTACCTTATCCTTGGGTTGCAATACATTCAAAAATGCAAAATGGATCTGCCTGTAGATTTTCCTAAGTTTTCAGGACAAGCAGAGTGTTTTTTAAGCAAATCCATGGTGACAGCTTAGCTCCGGTATATGACTCTGGATCCTCAGCAGCCCGGTGGGTCTCTCTGTTCCCACATGTTTGTTTTCTGTGTGGCTCTTTGCATCCTTAGGCCATTGTGACAATCTTTTTGATTTCTTTAAGGTTGTATTCAGTTGAAGTTTAGCCAGGCAAAGACAAACAGTTGCTCTGATGGGGCAGTACAGCTGGCTACTGGAAGACAGGCTGGTACTTGGCCAGTCCTTGAATTTCCACACTGTCACATTGTACCCACTGATAAACATGCCCCAAAGCGACTTTGCAGGTGCTGGTGCACTGAGATAGTACTTTGAAAGAGACATATTTTAAAGGACTGGTTTTGCTTCTCTCAAAGTTGTGGCAAAACTTACAAACTGGTGAAAAAGAGAACTGTGCTCATGTTATCCCAGGCATGGTTACAGTCCAGGGTTTTCTTATGGAACTATATCCTAGGAAATCTGGGTTTATCTTCTGAAGCCATGAATTATTCTTCTCCAAGCTGAAATAAGATGCTGTGGGGACAAAAGGATAAGGGGTAGCAGAGTGACAGAAATGGCAGGTCCTCTCACAGAGCTATGGAAATGTGTCGACACTTTTGCAGAAGGGATGAGAGAAGCCTTCTTTCTCTTTACATGAAAAGCATGGGGAGGAAAGGAAAAGGGCTGCTGCATTTCTATCATCTATAATCCTCCACTTAACCTATGAATTAGCCCTTGTGTGAGCAAAAAGGAAAGTTGGTGGCTAAACCATAACCTGCCCCCCCAAGTGGGTACAAGTCTTCCTTTTCCCATCCTGAGCACTATATATAATGGGCCCCTTGAATTAAGGAGATATATTAAAAAGAATCCTGGCTGGCTTGCCCCATTTTCTTCCTGGCTGTGCATGTATTTATGTAATGTCCAATACCCTGGGACCAACCCCTTCAGAGCTGGTGTCGAGGTGTAAGGTGCAATTTTAACCTAGTAATTCCATACCCGCTTTAAACTGCTGGCATGAATGTTGGCAGGACTAGATGCCTAATTACTCGTTTATACCCAAACTGCAAATTAGGTTTAGCTTCAGTGTGCACTGTGGTTCACAGGAAGGGTGAAAATATGTGCAGAGTTACCTATAAGGGAGCCTGAGCCAGCAAAAACAAAGACAGAGTTCAGAAAGTAGAAAATCCCACACTGAGCTGTTCAGTTTGGCCAAGGACCCTCGCTCTGCCATAGCTGATACCACGTACTTTAATGGAAAATACGAGAGCTTTTGAAACAGAAAGGATGAGAGGACTTCTCTGTGGGTTGCCACAGAGGGGGAGATTCAGCTGAGTTAGCCTGTGCTGTCTGAATGTTTGGCTCCACCTTGATGTGGCACTCAAAGCCCTCTCAGTGGGTGAGAATGAGAAGACCATAGCAAGTCCATCCCCCTGGGGTATGGCCTCCAGTCTTCCTCCATTGACTGCAGCAAGAGCCTGGGTGCACACTTGCTCAAAAGTGCCTTCCCTAAAGCTAGGTGAGATGCTTTCTGATCATAGAGTTTGATAGCTGTAGATATTAAAATTTCAGAGTTTGTGGTTATAGTTTATTTTTTGTGAAGCTGGCACCCAGAGGAACCCTCACCATCAGCCAGGTCCCCTTCCTGTCTGGGGTTGAGGTGGGATCCTGAGTACTTGTGTGTGGAATGCTCTTGTCCCAAGGCTGGGTTGCATTCACACAGGCTGTGGGAGGGTAGGAGCAAAGCAACTCAGTCTTGCCAAAGGGGATTTATCAGTGAATCCATGAATGAAGACAGAAAAATGTGGACTCTATGGTTTCTGGTCTCTTGCTATTTCTGCCAAACTGTGTCTGATGTGTGAACCATTGATGGCAGCTGCTTGGGGCTGGAGGCAAGGAAATGTCAGTGACAGTAGATGTGTTTGTTTATGCAGGCAGAAAGATGATGAAACGGGATGTGTGGCTCTTCCAAGGGAAGCTGCGTGTCCACTGAACAGAGTGGATCTGTGTTGTGAGCAAACTCCCCAGCAAGAGACTGCTCTATCTCTGGGCAACACCACCAAAAAACCATTCTGCCGTCCTTGCTGAATATCCTCTTTACCTGAGTCCACGGATGCCTTTGTCCTGAAGGAGAAGCAGGCCTTTAGGAGCAAACAGCCTCTGTGTCTGGCTGGTGCCGGCCCGCAGCCCGACTGGCCGCAGCGAGCGACGTGCCATTTTTTATTATGTAGAAGGAAATTTTGCAAATATGCCCAAGGGTGAGGCAACATCAATAAGCAGGGAATGAACGCTCTATTACATTCATTTGGTTTCGTAACTTCTGTTGGGTCACAGGGGAGCTGCTAAAGAAAACAAAACAAAATCTCTTGTATGCCGGCTATATTTAGTCGTACGGAGCTTTGCGTTTGTTCTGGGGCTGAAGAACAGCATGTCCAAACCTGGAGCTTGAGGTTGAGTGTGTACTTAAGCCCTGGTCCTGCAAAGGCTTATGCACGTTCCTGACTTTGCACGTTTTGAGTACAAATGAGCTTTGGTCTAACGAGCCTGCTCAAGGGATGTAATGGGAAATGTCTGTGACCCGCGTGGATGATTCCTTCCACACATCCATAACGCTCACACACATACGGGAGTACAACGTGTGTTTGTGCTTGTGTGAGGTACGTAGACAACCTTGAACTGAAGGGAAAAAATGCTGGCCTTTGCCTTTCAATTGCCTATCCAAATGTGGCTAAAATAGTATCTTATATAAAATAACTTGATTGCATGTTTCGACATCAAACAAAACTCCCAGCGGTGGCTGGAGGTCCCTGCAGCGGCCTCTTCTGAGCCACGTGGGCTCTAAAACCAAACAATATGAACCCTTTTCCACCAGAGCATGTGAATACAGCCTCATCATACCTCTATTTTTCTCTTTATTGTAGCCCACATATTGCAAAGTGTTTTTGGAGGAGGGAATCGAAATAATTTTTATATATACATATATGTTAGAGAATGTTGGGATCTGTATGGACCTGTTGTCAACAAACAGTGGTCAGGACGAATTAAAATCAGTCAGAGTAGTTTATGGCAGGAGTTTTCACAGTAATTTTAACAGGTTTTCCAGTTCTTGACAATCAAATCTCTTGAATTAATTGCCTTGGAAGCATGGAAGTTAGAGCACGTGGATTTCTTTAGGTTTTTATTTCTTTTTTCCCCCCAAGGTTTTGAATTTCCTAAGGTAGCTTGGGTGAGAATTTCAGGCCATCTTCTGTCATGGTGTAAGCTGCCTCTTCTAATAAAATCCTCATATATTTGCAAGACTCCAAGAGCTGAGGCTTAAAGAAAACCTCAAATTTTCAGTACTGATACTAAAATTGGAAGAGCCGGTGGTATCCAGTTGTGCTATGAATATAGAATGGCTCATGATCTTCCAGGGTATTTCTCTTGTCATTGTAGTGTGTTATATATTCTAAGTTGACTACCCAGGTGGTCAGATTCACGACGTACCAATTCAATTGAAAAGATAATTCAGACTTTGATGATGGAGGATGACCTGTGGAAATGTGTCTCCAAAATGCTCTTCTGTGATTAATCTGGGAGGTTCCTGGTGCGGAATTCCCCCAGCCCACAAGAGAGTCCTACAGCAGGGACTAAAGGCAAGGCACAGCCTTGCAACAGGCATCATTCTCCTTTGTAGCTGATTAAAAAAAAAGGTGAAAACAATACATAAGTTTTTTTGATTATTTAAAAGTTGCAGCAGAAACTCATGCTTCTGCTTGCCTCCCCATTACTTTACATAAAATTGTTATGCATTCTAAGTAGTAGCAGCCTGGGCCTCTTGACCTCACAAGAAGAGCTGTTACTATACATTTAACAAAAACAAGGTATTATGTATTAGCCTACACATTTTGCAATAGCTCCAGCAATCTAGTAACTACAGTCCAATTTAAACCGTGCCTGGAGGCAACAAAAATTGCACAAAATGGCAGCTAATTTATAGAAGGGAGAGAGGAAATATTTGGGGGTCTATTCCTTCAAGCCATCTGATTCGTATTATTGACTCATTTAGAAAACAGAAAGTGAGCAGAGACAAGTTTTTAAGGAGTTTGGTTTCACACAAATGACTTGCAATTGCAGCCCATTATTTTTATACCAAGACTTCATTAGTCATATCCCCGTCAAACCTGTGAGCAGTGTCAAATGTTTTCAGAAAACACACCAGGACAGGTATGGAACTCATCAGCCCGTGGCAAAGGTCGCTCTCATTAAGGAGTCAAAAATGAAAACTTTCAGTGTCTCTAACACATTGCACAGACGTTCCTGCCCCCACTTCTGAAACGCGGGGCCGAGTGAGCACCTCCTGCTCCCCAGACATTCAAATAAGATCAAGATGACAGGGCAAGAAAATGAATAGGATTCTTAACTGGCTGTACTTTATAATATGGTACTGATTGGAAACAACCAGAAAGTTGTTTGCCATGTCTATAGTACCATTTCCTGAGGTTAAACATAACATCTGAAATGAAGCAATTAAGTCTCCTTAAAGGAAAGGAAAAAAAAAAAAGAAGAAAAGGAAAAGATGAGGTGGGGGAAAGAAGGAGAAAAGGGAGGACGTGGGTCTGCGTGGTGCTGACTCGGCACGCCAGCCATGCTCCGATGAGCAAAAGAAATGTCTGTGCAAACTTCTTCCCACCTGGGAGGTTGGAGGGGAGACAGGAGAGCTGTGACACCGGAGTTGTTCGGGGCTGGCTCTCAAGCTGTGCTGTGACAGACGTGTTTTGAGGAATTTTGAGGCGCGGAGATAAGAATAACAAAAAGCCATTCACTGAGGCACAGTTACACAGGCTTAGCACAAAGGGGTGAAGAGAAAATGTGTCAATACGCTCCTTATTTGTGGAAGGTTGGCTGTGTTTCTGCGGCATGCTGCAGTCAGGTCTGGGGGCTGTTGCTAACAGCAGCAAGGGTTGCTGTCTTGCCCCTTAAAAGTTATTCAGAGTGTCCTGGGAATTAAAGAGGGTTCCCTTTATCTGCTTTATTCTGGGACACAACAAAGTCCTTCTGATGCAGAAAATGTTTATCTTACAGAGGCTTTGCTTATTTAAAAATAGTGTCCATGGGGCTTTACATAAGATGGCAGAAATACTTTTAGGAAGTTTTTTGGTTTTTAACTGCTCAGCTCATGTAGATTTGGATTTGCTTGTTGTGCTCTGAACACTTTGTTGGGCAGCCAGGGATGGGGTCTCCAAAATGCCTTGGTCTGGACTTTTTTAGTCTTCCTCAGTGGATTGCAACAGCCTTTGGTGATGGGTATAACCTTTTTTGGGTTCCATGTCAAATGGGGACAAGAAACCTGATTTCTGTGGGTTAGTCAGTATTTGCAACATTAATCTGTGAAGATTTAAGTTCTATAGCAATTACTTGAAGGAAATAGTTGAAGTTGCAGGTTATTTTGTATGTAGGAAGATGCATGTAAGGGCAGCTTAATAAGTATTTGGAAATGTCAGTGTCCTGTCCCATGCACCAGCATTTGTGCAGTGCACTCATGCACACTTGACTGTATTTGCCTCTCCTGCTTCCTTGCCTGTTCAAGCCTACGCATGTGTGCTTGAAATGCTGAAGTGGTCAAACCCCCTCCAGCCTGACAGCTGGGGGCACAGATCTTGGGAAAGCAGGGACAATGCCAGTGCTGTTGGGCAGGTTGTGGCCACCCCGCTCTCATATGGCCTCCTGGTAGCTCATTTCTCCCAGTGGAGGGGTGGCTGAAACTGCAGGTGGTTTCTTGAACATGGAAAATGGAGGTGATGTGATAGACAGATAGGTTATAGTTGTCTTTGACCATCATTATTGGAGTGTGCGTGGGGTGAGCAGACTCCTTGAGCTGGCTCCTGTCTCCTTTGGTTGTGTGTAGTTCACTGGGAGGTCATGTGGAAGAGGAGGAAGGCCAACGTCTCTGGGTTCAATCATTCTATTGCTGTGGTCTCAGGCATATCTGATTCTCAGTTGCTTGGTTCCCCTCTCTGCAAAGCAAGATGATTTTGACCCTCTTTGTGAGTGTTGGGAACTCTGCTGGGTGGAGGTGGTGGTGAGCAGAGTGGCTCTCAGGGGTGAGCTGAGAAATCCCAATGCTTATCACGGGTAAGCAACCCTTTGGCTAGTCCCACTTAATAAAAAGAGATTTCTGACACACATTCCCTACCCTGGGCTCACACCATGGAATTTTCCCCCTGTCCCAAGTGCCAGACACATGGGGTTATGAACCTCCTTCTGCTGAGCAAGTGTGTTTGTCTGTAGAGATCAGGGCTGGGCTTTGCTGGGGTGTCCATGCCCTCACCTGCCAGGGGCTGACCAGAGGCACATCCTGAGTGCCAGCCCCGTGATTGATGCACTTGGCCGAGAACTTCCCTCCTGCCCGCTCAGGAAACAGGAGGGCTGGGGAGATAGCGCTCGCCTTTCTTTCACAGTCCCTGCTTCCGAACTCTAATCACCTTCTGCTGTGGGAAAAGAGATGAGATGCTGCCTAAAAAACAGATCATTGTCCGCCTCCTAGATTAATGCAGAGAAAGCAGTATTGTCTGCTGAATGGATAAACCTTCCTCCTGTCACTCAAAACCTAAATTCAACGCTACTTCATTTCTAAGAGGCTTATCTTCCTTGAATAGACCCTTGCAGCTCAAGTAAGAGGCGATGTAATGAAGCGTGTTTTTTTCTTAAGTGAGAAACCTGCTGCAAAGAAGGGGTGAAGCCTGTGCAGCTGTTCTAAAGGGCCTTTGCAGACTCTCGAAATACTTGTCATTTATCTGGTCTTGCCTGACAGCAAATGAGAGAAGATCAAGTTCAAAATCTGCCAGCGCGGCTTTCAGGGCTTCATCTGTTAATTAAATAATGGTCATTAGCGCACAATGCCCCCCAATAAGGTGGATATGATGCCGAGATGGAAATATGGGTTTGGGGGTTATGAATAAGCAGATGGTCCCCAGGAATTTTGCTGCTTTGACCCCCCCAGCAATGCCTCGGTATGTGGCTGGAGGAGCTGGCAGTGAAACAGGTGGCATCAGGCGGAAAAATAAATTCGTAGAAGCGTGCTGAAATCATTGCAGAATCCACTCCTTTTATGTGGGGCAGCAATTAATTCAGTGATTTCCCACAAACCAGCCTGTTTTTGGAAAATCACCCACACCACCATTGCCACAAATAATGTCCTGTTTGCTTTCCTGGAGCCTGCTGTACTAAAGACTTACACTTTTAATGTATTTTGGGAAATGTACTCTCTAAATTAAGATTAGTTGCTCAACATCAGAGGGCCAAATCCTGAGGTGTTTACTCAAATTCTGCTTGGTCAAAACTTACTCTGATATCAAAGAGTAGCTCTGAGAGTTGCTGAGATGGGAGGTAAGATCTGTCTCTGAATAACTGCAGGTGGTACAGGAATTTATTGTAGATGTGAGAGGTTATTTCTTCTTTTTATGGTCAACATATGTTTAATTTTCATGTTTGAATTCAGATTTTACCTAAAAGCACTGATCTTGCGAATACCTCTTTTTTTCATCACCAATAGCATGACTTTTTCAGTCTCACCATCTCCCTGTGGACTGTGGGCATCCAGTTTGTTCCTCTGCAGTTACAGGACATGTCCTGAAAAATCCTTCCTTGGCCTTTTCAGACCCTGAGGTGGATGTATCTGCGTCCGTGTAGGAATTATCTGACACTGAGATACCCAGGATTATATCCGATTTTTCCTGTGAGTTGCTGGTTTTCTTCCTGAAGGTATTGAATGGGACAGGAGACCCAGCATGGCGCACCCAGAGGGGCCAGTGCAGGCTTTGCTTGTGCTAGAGCTAAATGTGCCTGAATGTCCAGTCTGGCTTGGACAGGAAAATAAAAAGCTTTAAGAAAGTACTTGAGGAGATTGGCCATCAGCAGGGTGGTGGTCAGCTTGTGGGGATTTGGCAGGCCCATGTGCTAAGCAGAAGCATAAAGCAGTTGGATGGTGATTTAAAGGGGTTTTTGACCAGTGTGGAGGAAAATTCAAATATTATTCTGCAGACCCCTGTCAAGGGATGGAGAATTTTTAATGCTGAAATGGGTGCTCAAAATCCCACAGGGCAGTCAGTGTCCCCAGGATGGGTCCTTGGATGTCCTGGCATGGCCTGGATCAGTGTGGAGACCAAAAAAGTCAAGGAAAAGTGGGGAGTGGCTGGGAAAAAAATGAAATGTACAATAAATATGCTCATGCAACGAATCTGTGTTACAGCAAACATTATGCTTGTGACAGAAAACAATAAAAGTAAGGAAATTTGCAGTTAATGGTAAAACATACCATATGTCCACAAATACCTAGGCACACCAGGGCACCCCTGTAGCTGCTTTCTTGATGTCAAGGTGTTGAAGGCCAGATGGCAGGTTTCACCCCAAATTACAGATTCTCAGACTGCTGCTACGTGTTTTTGTCCTTGGTTGCCTTTTTCATCATGTCTGACCTGTTCCCACCATGTGCTGAGGTGAATGTTTCTGAAATGGGCCTGACCTGCAGTTCTGCTTGGCAAGTGTTGTTTTTCAGATACTTTGGAGTGGGAAAACCTTGTTGATAGTGCCCTGAGTAGATCAGTCAACACTATTGCTAAATGTGCTGTAACACTAAAATGTGGGACCTGGTCTGGTGGAGAAAATGTTGACATTGCAAATCACAGGTTATTCCTCCAGCCCTACATCCGGAGATGCTCTTGACAAATATAATGCCATATTTCTTGGATTAATAGGCATCACTAGCCAAGTTCCCTGGACTATGGAAAATTAACAAATACTTTCATCTCTACTTTCATTACAGGGATTATTTATGGGGATGTTTTGGTAGTAGGTGGAGTTTGTTAACTGTTTAAGGAGGTGGCTGGGGGCTCTGTGTGTGCAGATACTGACCTTTTGCAGATTTTTTTTGCCTTAGCTGATGTCTTCGTCAGTAAGGAGACACCTGCATCCGTGCAACCCCAGCGAGCAGAGCAACACAGCACTTCAGTATTTCCCCTCCTTCACCAGCTGGATAGGACCCCTGATACAAAACCTGAGAAATGTGCCAAAAGCCTCCAAAGTTCAGGCCAGAGGTGTTTGTGCAAGATAAAAATGGGACAATATAGCATCCCTGAACAACTCATCCGTTTACACATGACACTCGTTGTGGTCTCTGATTAGCTTGTTAGTGAGGAGGCAGGAAGAAGTGCAATCAAGTTTTTATGATTCATCATTTCTGTTCCCTGTTCGGGAGACAATGTCAGTGCTCTTTGCCAATCATAGAAGGTGGCTTTCGAGTGCCTTAGGGAGATGCTTTTTTTAAAGATGCTCTCTGTGTTTCCGAAGGCTGAGCCACATTTCTAAATAATAGGGAAGTCCTGGAGTTTGTTTTGTGTTGTGCTTCTTTTTTTTTTTTTTCCTAATTGTATCTGCTAACAATGCTTTTATGTTTGCTGCACGTAAGCTAAAAGAAAACATGCTGCCAGTTTGTCTGTAATCCTGTTTTCACTTAGAAGTATTTGTGCAGAAATAAATTAGAAATGGTACCTGGAATATTTTCTACAATACAAAAGGCAAATGTAAGTTTTATTAAGTTGAAAAGGATACATTCTCTTCTCCTGACCTTGATTTTTTAGCTATATTCTCTCTACCCTTGCTTTAGAAGTATTATTCTTCATCCCATCCAATTACCATTTCTATCAGCTCTTCTGAAAGATTATGCTTTTTGGGTGTTCTTCTGTAGATGTCTTTCCAGTGGCTTCACTTGATGAATGTGACAAGTTTTGTGTTTTCTCCCTCCCCTCATTGAATTGAAAAGTTTTTTGATAAATACAGGCCAATAAGTGCCCAAAGGCAGTGTTTCAATGGCTGCTAAATCTTTCAAGGTTAGGACTTAACCTCCGTTCTCCCTAATTCAACTGCAACCTTCAGTCTGGAGCCAATCAAGAATATCAGATGATACTTAAACAATGAAGGATTTCTGATATTCAGGTACAGCCTCTGTTCAATAGGATTGCAAATTCTTTGTGTGAAGAAAGTCGGTTTTGCTCTAAAGTACTGTCACAAAAAGTGAAATTACCATTTGCTTGGAATGATGCCATTCATCATTGTCAGAATACTAAGCATTGTAAGTAGCTAGGCCTCTCCAAATTAATGCCTTGTTTTGCATCGGCTAAATTTCCCAAATCCTCGAGGATGGGTCATACAAAACTCATCTCACCGTTTTAATTTATCAATCCAATATGAGTGCGGTGAAAGGGAGCTTCATTCGGTCTTAGCTCTTTTATTTACAGTCTAATTCTAAAAGAAAAGGAAATAAGATATGAAAATAAGTTGGAAAATAAGATAAATCTCTCAGTGAAATCACAAGATCTACTCAGTCCTGTAGCAAACCCTCTATAATTCATTTGTAGGTCAGCTCAAGGGATTAGCCATGACGTATTTGGAAATTCATTTATTTTTATTTTATTTTGCTGTTTCTTATGCATAAGGGTAATGCTGTCCCCAAGGCTTTTCAGGTAGCCCTCAAATCTTGACAACATTTGCTGTCTCTAAGGCCTAAGCCAAAATTAATTTTCAAATAAACAGCATAAAAATGTATGGAGTTGTATAAATTTGAATACAAAATGCATTTGTTTTGCTAGCTCCCATCCACACATACATACTGTTGGCTCAGCCAAAAATCATAACATGACATGGAAATTAACGGCCATGTGTACATCATGAAAGTCAAAAAAGTTTCTCAGTTTATTAGAAACACCGTAGTGTGGGATTTTTTTTTTCCACCCACTTTCTCCATGATATGCTCTGCTGGGGAAGCACTGCATGTTAATTGTGCTTCTCTCTCCGGGTGCCTCTGAGCCCATGGCTCTGCTCCTGGACCACTGCCTGCCTCCTGCATCCCACTCGGGGTTTTGAGGGTGTGACACCTTGAGAAGCATCGGGATGTTTTCAGTGAAAGTGAAATTAAAAGAGACCTGGTATCTCTTGCAATTTGTTTTATCAGGGAAACAGTGGAATTGAGAAAGGTGCTTGGACAGTCTGCAGCATCAGCACAGCCTTGGAAGTGCTTCTGGTCCTGCAGCGAGCTGGGGATTGGACTGGAGGGCTGGAAACAAGGCTTGGAGTAAAATCCCCAATTTTGTGCTGAACCAAAATGAAAAACCCAACCAGAAGCCCATGCTGAGGGATTGCAGAGAAACCATACAAACATGTTGCTGGTGTTTAAATACGATATGGAGTTGAGTCTTCCATCAGGCTCCAGTGCTTCCCGACGTGTGCCAGGAGTTGCTCCTGCCCCAGGAGCCTATGGCACCTGTGGGATCAGCCCTGCAGCAGCTAAAAATAACTCCCTGCTCTTAAATTAAAACAATGCCTCTTTTCGGTCTCATTCCACAAGGGGGCTGCAGGCACGCTGGAAATTAAGCAGTTGGCAGGCTGGGGAGAAAGGATGCCCGAGCCCATGTGGAGGTGCCCAAGCATGGGCCAAATCCAGAGGGAGATGGTCCCTGAGTCAGAGCAGAGCCTACACACGGCTTTTCTCTGAAGGTGTGACCGATGGCTCCCTGACAAGGTCAGCTGGGGATGGTGGAAAGCAGGAGGAAAAGCCTGCAGGGGCGAGTTGGGATGCAGAGCTGCATCATTGCACTCCTGCTGCTCCTACCCCAAGGTTCTCCAAATTAATTGGGTTAACTGAAATATCCTTTCAGTTGTGCTTAATTAAGAGAAGTAAGGCCGTGTGAGATCTCACTGGTGCATTGCCTGAAACTTCGTATCTGGAGCAGCATCAGCTGACCAATAAGTAGTTGGTTAATTATTAATTTGTTAAAGATTATGTTCGGAAGGGTAGATCACCTTGAAATGTTGCTTTCTATTATCATTCCCAGCTAGGTAAGGAAAGATTTCAATTTACTGTGACATGACAAGCTACAAACAAGTGTGTTTTAGGCTTTGGCAGGTGAGGACACTGGGGTCTGAAGGGGTGCTGCCAGGGGTTGGTTTTCCACACCTTGCCTATCCAGGATCAGGTGTCAGCCTCCTGCCTGGCATGTTTGGGTTGTGTACAGATCCTCTGTTTAGCAAATAATTTATATCCTGGATCATCACGGAGTAACTTTGGTACTCACTGAGTGATCAGGCGCATTTCGGTATTTTGAAGCTTTTCTTTTCAGCAATAGTAGCTCACCCTGCTGTGCACAGTGCAGAGCCTTCAGTCCTAAAATACATCAAAGTGTGCTTTATGGATTATTTTCCAACCCTCCACTGAAATGCTGTTATGCTGGACTTTGGGGTAAAACACATGTGGAGAGTTCTCACCCTGCCTCTGCCCGCCCCAGGAGCGCTGCCCTTTCCCAGCCTGGAGCGTGTCCTTGATGTGGATGGTGCAACTCAGACCTTCCCACCTGGCTCTTCCCAGCTGCTGTTTGCAGGCGTGAATTTTCCCTCCAGACTGAGTGAAAAAGACGAGGCCGGTTGCTAAATGGATGTTGTTCTTCCTGTCCAGCATGGAAGAGCTGCCCAGTGGCCCTGGCTGGGGAGCAGCTGTGTGCTCTGAGCCAAGCTTGGCCTTGGCTGGAGATGGAGCATCTCCTTCAGCTTTTGGTCTCCTTCCAGAATCTCCAGGGGTTTGCTTGCCCTCCATGACCTGGCAGATTTTGCCAACCAAGTTGCAAGAAAGGCAGGTGGAGAATTGTTCCCCAGAGCTCAGCCCTGGGAGTGGGAAGGGGAGCATGGATAGCAGTGGGGAGCTGCTGCCATCCCTTGCAGGGATGTTCACTGGGACCTGCTCTTATCAGCTCAAATCTGCTTTCATGGTTGCAGGTCAGAAAGAAAGAACAGAGGGAGAAAGACAGCTTTACTTGCAAGTAAAAGATAAGTTCAAAAGCTGTGGCAGTCAACCTGAATGTTGCCATACAGCATGTCTTAAGACTGGAAGGTGGATTTTAAAAATGAATAATCCCCCCAAATATCAAAGATAAAAAGGAGTTTGGTTTGTGTGTGTTTCTAAAACTGAAAAACAAAGGATATTGAACCATATCTCTTATCATCTTCTCCTTTGAGTGTATGTTTTTTTGACTGAGGTTTTTTTGTTTGTTTGGTTGGTTGTTTTGTTTTGTTTTACATATTTGAAATCTCAAGTCAAAATCCCAAAGGAACACAGTGCCTTGCTCTTAATATACACCAAATACAAATTGCTTTTGAATTCATAACACTTCCTAATTGTTATTTTAGGCAGTGTTTGTAACACAGCAGAGTACTGCACTTCTGGTTGAAAACATGTTCTTGACATGTGAACTGTGTGTCTTGCTGTCCTGAAACTCTGTCAAACCTGACACGTCAATAATATGTTCAGCCCTGTAAACGTCTTTCCATTGTGCTCAACACCCTGTTATGGCAATTGCTTCCTAGGTGACTTTCATTCCTTGCCAAAGCGTAAAACACCCCATGATGCATGAAATGTGGGATTTGCATTCCCATTTGAAGCCTCAGATTCAAAAGTATGTTGGTGACTGGTTCCTCGAGGGCCTGTGTACGTCAGTGCAGGGTTCTGCAAGGCTTGGCAGAGTGGTGTGGGGGGTAGTGGCAATGTTGATGGTGTGGAAGAGTGGAGAAACAGTGGATTTTGGTTTATCTTAGGAGAAGGTGGCAATTGGTTTCCCTGGACATGGGTGGCTGAGTGCTTGCAGCAGCACCAGCTCTTTGCTTTGGCTAAGCAGGGCACATGGTTAAATTCGTTCTTCCCTCCTTGCTCCCTCCATTTTGCACTCCTGGAGAGCAAAACCCTTTGCCTTGTCTCCCTGCTGATGTGCCACTGGGGGGACGTGGCTTTGGCACCATTGCTGGGTCTCCTGCTGAGGCTGGTACCTCCCCTGTGCTCCTGTTCTCCCCTGGCTGAGGCAGGAAGTCTCCTCTGTTGGCTTCAGCAAGGTGCATAATTTTCTCTCCTCTTCTCCAACTCCTCCACAACCCTTTTACCCTGTGATATTTATACTTCATATAGATAAAGGAAAAGGATTGTGTAGTACCATACTTGTATCTTAAGTAACAGCATACATTTCATGATATGGTTGGGAAGTGAGAAAAGTTTCAGGGCTTTGGCTAAATCCTTTATTTGGACTCCTACACAAAGTTTTCTGTAAACTCTTCCTGTTTATACCAGGTGAGGATCTGGCTCCTTTTTTTTTTTGCTTTCAGTTTGGCAGTGCTATTAACTCTAAGCTCCATTTGTTGTTTCTGCTAGGAAGAGCGGGGGGGAAGGAAACTGAGCAAAAACTCCAACTTCTACATTTATAAGAGTGATTTTAATAACTTTGGGTTACCCATGCTAATCCTTTAACAGGAAGGGGGTTTGAGAACTGACCCAACCTCCTTTCCTTTCATTCAATCCCAAAACACCTGCAACTCTCAGCAGAGTAATCTGTGAATCACTGTGTCTGTCGTCTACTTATTGTCTTGTCTAGTGCACTCCACGGTGGAACTAATCAACAGCCCTGAATGAAGCATTGCTCCTGAGCTGAATTCCTTAAAGCTCCTGAAGTATTCAGCAAGGAGGAGAAATCTTTTAGTATGATTTGCTCCACATTCCAAATTCATTTATAGAAAGAGAATAGATGATTAACAACGGGTCGAGAGACACAGATTTAGCACTGCTTTGCCCTGACCTGCCCTGAGTTACTCCTTCCACTTCTCAGGCTGCTCTAATAAGATGGGTTCAAGGATTGGGATGGCAAAAGCTGCTTGAATCCCCTGCACCCAGCTGTCTTAATTTGGTTTATTTGCCTTAATGAAGAAATCTGGTTCCTTAATCACAGGTGAACGGAAAAGGTCACTTGCCACTCTGACAAATGGGTTTACCCTGAGCTGTTTGTGTGGGGCTCTCAGATAGTGTGTCCTCCCCCTTTTCTGCCCTGCCACGAAATGCCAGCGTCTCCGTGGCACCTCCTGTTGCGGCCATTACCTGTGGTGCCTGGGCTGCCTGCCAAGGAGCACCCTCGGTAGCAACAAAAGCATAATCATTTCCAGTTGGAAAAGGCTGAGCTGTAGTAATTTTCCTCTTTGAAAGCTGCAGCAGCCGTGCTCGGGTTAAGCAGGAGGACGCTCAGTCCTGGGACACAGCACAATGAGGGTATGAAATTTGTCTGAGCAGCCATTTGGGGAGATTGTGAGGTTCCCAAACATGTTCTTCATCCTCACCTTGAGGTGTCCAGCTGACCTTGGCGGTGGGGGGCCCGGGAAGATGTTTGCATCTTGCAAACACCTCTCTTTTGGCCAGGTATGGGTGGGAAATGCTAACAAAATGGGTGCAAAAGAAGGGATTAACATTTCCTAAGTGAACAGCCGGTCTGCAGAGGAGTTCAGAAGGATGAGAGGTGTAAAAGGACACCCTGCATCTCCCAGGACTGGGCAGCAGCACACTTTGAGGGTGTGTTGCAGGCCCTTCCCCAAGCAGTGAAAGCCTTGGGCTCTCTGACCCTTGCTGTTGACTTTGGTAATAAACTGTAGCAATAAAGCCATGCCTCCATCCCAATGGACCCCCTGGAAAAAGCCAGCTGAGCGATCTCACAGAGCTCTGGTTAGTGGCTTAGTCCAGGAAATCCTTCTGCAGCTGGTACAAAAGGGAAACCATTCCAGAAAGCAGCTCAGGAGCTGGGTAGGTATGTGCAGGGACATTATTGTTTCTTTCAGGTAGAGCTGAAAACCTCTTAATGTGTGTAGAAGACAGAGAGCATTTGGAGCACGTTCACAGTGATGTATGGTTGTCACCACGTGTGAGCTTTGTGGACATGTGGGCTGTGGAAAATAAAACTTTTGAGGAATAGCCTGGGAGCTTTGCAGAAATGTTGCCCGTGTGGAGTGGTGTTCAATGTCAGCTGAAGATGAAGCTCTTCTCCAGGTTCTGGGTGTTCACAGACAGCCTCACTGGCAGCCTGCTCAGGTCACCTAAAAAATGAGATGGGTCAAACCCCAGATGTGCTGACTGAGTGTTGAGATGCACCGATGTTCACTTTGCTGGAAAAAGTGATGTCTCTTTTACTTCACACTTCTGTTTTGAACCAAAAAGCGAGGTGGGAGTTGGTCCAAAACAGAGCTTTCCAATTTTATTTGGCATTTCAGTTCTGCTTTTCTTGAGTAATAGTCAGAAAGATAAAGCTCTGTCTTGCAGGAACGTCCTTGGACGTGGAAAAGTAAAGCAGACAGGTGACTGGCAGGAAGTGAAGCTGCTGCTCCCACACAGATGCAGACGAATAAATAAGTTTTGAGATCATCATTCCTGTTCAGGTCTTTTCCTTTGATTCTTCAGATTATTTTTATGTCAGAGGCAAATAAAAAACAAAGACAAATATGCAGAATGATGAGCTGGAGCTTATCAGAGCAGGAAAACAAGCCATTCACACCACTTCCCGGTTTGCCATGAAAGGCAAAATCCTTCACAGCGGTGAATCATGGCAGCTCGAGCTGCCTGAAATTACTGCTTTCTGGAGTTAAATTGCTGCTGGCATGCATGGACTAAACAAAGATGTTAGTTCAGTTCATTGAAAAGAGCAAGTTTTCTTTAGCTTTGATTTCATGTGTGCTTCTTTAGTGCCAATGGATGGTCTGATTTTCTGACAGATGACATTTAAAAGCATTTGTGTGTTTCCTTTGGGGAGCTCTGTAGTTTTATAGAAAAAACCCCATCATCCAGAGATGATGGAGAAGTGCACTCACTCCTGTCTCCAAGAGACAAAACCACAGGAGTGGTATGTGTTGTATCTCTTCAACAACCAAAACTGATGCTGGCGAAAGTGTCTGGTTCTTCTCGTTGATACAAACATGGATTTTGGAAACGAATCTGCTCCTTCTGCCTTCTGAGTGAAGGCATTAATTCATCCAAGTTTTCTATGAGAATCTCTTGTGCATGGACTTTCAGAGTCAGCCAGGTACCTGTAACTTTTAGAGATATTAAAGGTACTATTACTTCTCTAGAATGTATTTTTTGGCAGGTCTTCTTCCTTCCCAGGTGCTAGTAACAGGAGATAGGTGGTTTGTTACAATAAAAATATAGCTGCTGAAATTAGGCTATTTTGAATGAGCTAGGTGGGAGAAAGCCTTTTGGAGCCCAAATATAATAGCAAATTCATGCTTCTCCAGTGTGGCATTTCCTGCCCTTCTGACTCCTCCTGGTCATGTTATTCCTTGGAGTGTCAAACCTTTCTCTGACTGCCAGGGAGCAGAACTTGTTCCCTGCAACTGAAACAGAATTTTCTCACTTTGTTCTACCAAATTTAACCTGCATGTACCTGGACAAAACATCTGACAAGACCATCTGCTGTGATGTGTCCCTGTGCCAAAGCTTTCCATTCCTTCCAGTTCAGACTATTGAGGTGGGATTTGTCTGCTGTAGGTGTCTATGAGCATGCCCACCTCTGAGCAGATGGTTCAGATTTCCTTTGTGCTTGACAGGATGGCATTTCACCTCAAACTGGGTATCTAAACTGACTCCTGTAAGAGTCTCTCCCAGGGTGTTTCTGCAGCCTGTGTGAAGCTGGTGTGGATGTTGTAAACGTCCAGACTCGGTGGTGGTGGTGGATCTTGGCGTAGGATGTGTGCAGACAGCAGAGGGTGCTGGAGTTTTTTCCCTTTCAATGCACCTCCAAGGTTGCAGGATCATTATGAACTAAAATCAATTGGCTCTTACTCTGATTGCTGAACACACAGAAGCCAGGCAGGTACAGCGAGAGAGGAGGTACCGAACTTGAGTTAAATGGACACTGTCACCTTCAAATCACACCTCTGCCAGAACTTCTGTACCTATCAAACCAGTAAGTGGAAACTGAGATTATCATGATACAAATAAACAGATTTCAATTTTTAATGACTTTTAAACTAAGATTTTCCTCTCTTAAACATTTTTATAACCTTTTTCCCCTAGGAAATTGAAAACAAAAACCTCTACAGTCCTTTATTTCAGAGACATCAGAGTCCAGAAAATTTTGTTCTGTCAGAAGTACAACTTGCAGGCATGATCAACCTCCAGCAAGTTGCCAGCAAGTATAGACTTTTATAGAGTAACAATGCTGGCAGCTGGCACCTTACAGGAACATTCAGATCTGTACCACTAAAGAGCTTCACCCCGGACTGCCAGTCCCATGGGCCAGGGCTGTAGGAAGGGTTCCCCCGTAAATGTCAGTGTAAGCCTTTTAAAATCAGGATTTAAAAGAAGCAAGGGTAGCAAACCAGGCTTGCCAGGCTGTAAGACTGGAATAACTCCCTTAAGCTCAATAGAGCTTAAGCCATTTAAAATTCTCAGAGCCAAGTTTTCCCTCCAGGACATGGATGCACTGGTTGATTGCAGAATAAGCCTGAAATTCAGACTTGCTTCTGAGGTCCAGCTGTGGGTGAGGAGCTTCAGGGTTGTGTCATGTGTGCTATGGTTGGTGGTGATGCTCACAGCAGGGAGTGGAAGCAGGTGTAGGGCAGTGGCTGTTTCACCTTCCAGTTAATGCATCCTTACATCCATCCCTGCTTAAAAGTGCAAATTTCACACCACAGGTTCCAAATCCAACTGATGTCATATCCAGAATTAAAACTTGGGAGTGACTGGCTCCTGGCCTATTTATTAATCTATTAAATCACAGAGTCTCTCTCCTGCTAACTCTCTCTGGTTACTGGGATTGCTTGGCAGCAGCAAGCCCAGCCCAATGTCCATTGCTGGCTCTGTTACCACTCCAGCTTGCTTGCCAGCTCAAGGGCATCCAGTCAACAAATGTCTTATTTTTGGATTCTCCCATCCTCCTGAGGCCATTGCTATGAGGAATGACCTCCCTTACCTCATTCACCTTGTTTGCTGTTCCCGACCCAGAGAGTGCCGTGGCCATTGCATGAGTCAATTGTCCCATGGAGGAGAGGGCTCACTGTGATGTTTTCCTTAGCATTTGAACCAGAGCTGTGGCTGGCATCTGCAGGACGGTGCAGAGGAACATAGAAAAGTCTATATTTTAGTCATGTTAAAGGTATGACTAAGCTAACAAAAGTCAGGAAATCCAAACTGCAGATTGACAGGTTGTCTTTGGACTGCCCTGCCACTTGTGGGCATGGGATGGCAGCACACCCGAGATGGGGCACTGCAGTCCACGGGGAGGTGCTTCACTGTACCGTGTGCTGAGGGTGGAAGAGCAGCTACAAACTCTTAGACCCATTTCTCTTCTTTTAAAGCAGTTAACTTTTTTTTTCCTTTTTTTTTTTTTTTTTTTTTGCAAAAAGAGGCATTGTGCAAAGGTTCGTGGCTTCCTCACATTGAAGTGAAAGTCTTGTTTTTGCATGTGATCATTAGGGTGGTTTCTCCACCTCTGGAGGGCACGTCCATGGCTGGTTGTGGTTCATGGGTCTTTTTGCACAGCAACACGCAGAAACCCCTTCCCATTTTCAATGTGCCATTTTGCATTTGTCTTTTTCTGTAGCCAGCATCACTTCTCATTTTTGATACTTTTTTATTAACTTTTTTCCCCCTTATGTGCTTAAAAATGAGAGCCATCTTTGGGAAATGCACTCTGGGAATCCAAAATCTTCCAGTCTGCCTGCAACACAAAGGTTATGAAAAGTAATAAGAACTCACAGATTCTTATGCTAAACTGTGCTTTTTATGACTAACTGGAGAGCCTCATCTATGTTTCTCATTAGAACTGATAAAATTATTCAGATCAAGTTAATTTTCAGAATTAAAAATTTCTGGTCCTTTTCCACAATTTAATTCTTTAAAAATTTCTTGCTTCTCCCGTTATCAATATAAATGTGTCATTCTAATTTTATAGAATAAATTTCAGTGTTGCAATATTCAGTGTTTATAGCTTTTACCGAGCAGGCTCAACCAATTTTTGGTGTGGAATGGCCGGGCTGTTGGATGCAAAAAAGAATGCCACTTAAATATAGGATGGGATTTTGCAACCCAATAAGCAGCAGCAATCCCAACTCGAGTATTCCCGTCTCTCCTCCGGGCTCACCGCTATCTCCCGGGGCGGCCGGGAGTTACAATCGCCCTGCAACTTCCTCCTCCCTCCTTTTGAGGAGAGGATGGGAATTTGCTGAAGGCTTTTATCAGCAATGTGCATCTGCCCCCATTCTCACTCAGCAGCTCTCGCCAACCAGTGGGAAAAGTCGGGCCAAGGCGTAATCTGCTCCCAGCTTGCTTCCTGCTGCCGTGCCCCAGGGATGGAGGAAGCAGACAAGTGGCCCTGCGTGCTCTCTCCTTGCCAGGCCCAAAAGTTCAAGAGGCTCAGGGAGACAGGAGAGAGTTTCTCGCTCTCTTTTTCGGGGGTGTTGGGTATTTAATGCTGGAATATCGTGAAAGGCTGTAAAGATGAGACAAAACCCAGATGAGCCTTACGGCTTCGAGATCTTTGGACACCTGCTGAGCGAATTTTGGCCGCTCACTCTGTACAGTCTGGTGTGATATTAAGGTGCCATCTGAAGAATCTCCCAGTTAGATGAGGTGTCATCTTCAGGTTTCAGTTTGTACTCCTGCTCCATCTGCAGTTTGAGTGCACCTGGGCCCACCACTTGATTTATTTCTTTGCCTGTTCAAAAAACCCTTTTGCATCAAGAATTCCTCTTGTGTCTACAAAATTTTGATGAAGTGTGAGGTGGAAGGGATTTTTCTGCTCCTGTTGCATGTAATTTAAGTAAGTTTGGTAGGAGCTTCTGGGTAAGAAAGACTGATGGATAAGGCCAGAGGCTGAGCACAGGGAGTGTGCTGGGGTCTGAGCGAAGCATGCTGGAAACCAGCAGCAAAATGCAGAGCAGAAACTGTGCAAAGGACCACGAGTCCTCCAGACATAAACAAAGGCTGCCTTTTCACTATTTACCTGCAGTCGTTGGTGCAGCAGGGCTTTTATCCCCAAATAAAGCCATGGGGTGAGACCCTGGTAAAAACAGGAGGAACCTGTTCTCTCCCCTTTGCTGGTGTAGGAGTGGGAGAAAACTCAGCTTGAGCCAGAAAAGCCATGTTTGCTCAGAACTAGACATTTGAACTAGAACTAGACATTTGTTTCTCTGTTTCTTGAAATATTTTTTCTTCCCTGAACAATGTAATTGGTAAAATCTTGTTTCCATTTAAATCCCAGGAGTTTTGTCATGGACTTTTATCGTGCCAGGATTTCCCACTATGTATTTTTTTAGCACCTGAGCTTAGGTAGGGTTCAGGAGAACACATCTGCCATTAGAAGGTTGCTCCCAGCCTTCCTGTGTTGTATCAAGGTCTGGAGTTAACAGGGCAGTCTCAAAACGTGGCACATAATGCGTTTCTGCATTAAACACACCCACATTATCTTACATCCCAAGCAGCCCAGATTGTCAGTAGACAATTATGGGGTTTGCTGGGTTTATTTTGATTGGCCTGCTCTCAGTTTTCCATAGTGGTACTCTATTTGTAAAAACAGATCATTAATGATAACAACAGATGACATGTGTCTGAAATATGGGGTGGACGAGGGGAGTTAGTTTTTCTTCCTATTTTTTTTTTTTCCTGAGTGTCTGCACTTTGACAGCACATTTGCCAGGCTGTCACTTGCTTGAGAGATCCACAAGATTAGGACCTCATTGTGTGAATGTTTTCACAGCACTTGTTGCTATAAAGAATCTTCACACTTTGGTGGATGAAATCTGGACTTCTAGACACAAACTGTTAAGAAGCAATCATAACAATTAGCTAATGTGTCAACAATTAGCACTTTCCATCAACTGGCATTGAGTGGAACCTTCTTCTTATCCATAGGCAGACAAAAATGCAATGATGTAGTAAAGAAAAGCAGTGAAGTTGGCTGCTCTCATCCCTTGCTGTAGCCAGCAAGCTCCCATGGGCATTGTTTACAATGATTATTCTTCCATTATGATGTTATTGCACAGGTCAGGGGTGGTAGCTAGACTGAAAATAAGCTCTTTCCCCCCCCCCCCCCTTATTTTTTTCCCTTAAACTTTTGGCTGCTTTTACAAAAGTACAACAGAAACAACTGCTGTGAAAAGGTCAGCCAGTAACAGTACTTTAGTGTTTAACTGGTAAATATTTCAAAATAGTATTTCTAATATTTTACCATTTGGAAGTTTTTCAATGCATCTCCAGCCCAGTGCGACTCAATCATTGTAAGATTTCCACAGCCTCCACTGGGAATTCTTTACAATGGGCACATTATAATCCGTCACTGTATCTACCACCAGTTGGGCAGAATTTGTTTTAATATCTTTTTATATGGCGTGTTACTGGCAATAATATAAAAAGCACGGTTTTCTCAAGTATTTTACATATCTCCATATGTAAGAACTGAAGAGAACGGAAGGTGGGTCTTCCTCTTAACCACACAGTAGCTTCTGAGGGGGCAATACACGTGACTGGAGAGATCAGCAATGTCTTCTCCAAGGAAATGTCTTTTGGGAGTGCTTCTTGTCACGCATGGCGTTTGTATCAGGCTACTGTGAGACAAACACAAAGTACAGCAGCATCAGTGAGGGTTTCTCTGGTTGGTTGTGGAGCTGGAGCCAAAATGAAACCATGTTAAAAAGAAGCAGCGCAGTTTCTAAAAGTAACACCCTGCTTGACTGCGAGCCAGAGGGACTGATTTAAAACAGGGCACGGTGCTGGAGCACAGCCTCATCTGGTGCAGCACCCTGGGAGCCACGGATCAGACCATGTGTGCACGTTTAGCAATGGTTTGACAGCTCCATAAAGAAGGTGTGTTAATCTGAACAAAGAGGTGGTGGTAAGGGTGCAAATAAAAACAACAGTAATCAAAGTTTACTGATTCCTCGAAGTTCAGCATGTGCTGTAACAAGGGAAGAGGACAAGGCTGTGGTTTAGAGGAAGATGCACCATCTGCACAGCATTTCCCAAATCTCCCTGAGACTCGTCTTTGGGTGCAAACCTAAGACCTGAACATACCTTGCTTGGCTTCTTTTAATCCCAGTTCTTCCCTGTCCCCTCCTTCCAGCCTGGGACATTGTGATACCAAACAAATGTTTGAGATTTTTGGAGTGGCAGGGAGTGAGGTGGGGGGGAGGGATGTAACTACACTGAGGATTATTAATATGGGAAATATGGTCAATAAATGTGAGAGGGGTTGAGTAACGCAGGAACATTCTTCACAAATTCTTTAGTAACAGAGTAGGCAGAGTGCCACAGACAAAGAAAATCCTCTGAATTGCAAGTGTGTTCTTATGGCTTCTGCCAAGACGATGACAAAACCCCTTCTTTCTTCCCACATTAGGACTCCTATTCAATGATACACTTAAGCATGTTTTTAAATTCCGTTGACATTTGAAAGCACTGTTGACTTTAATAGGACTTAAGCACCTGTTCATGGTTAATTGTGTACTTTCAGGACTTTTCTCGAAGGAAAAAAAAAAAGATGGATAGACTTAGGCATGTGCTTAAAGTTAAGCAGGTGCTTAAGTGCTTTGTGAAGCTGAGGCCTTAGAACTGAGTCTAATCCTTCCTGAAGTCTGGGGATGGCCTTTCCCTGTGTGCCTGGTGCACAGAAACAAGTTTTTTAAGTGATAAAATGAAGACATGAGAAATATCTAAAATAATATTTTTTTCAACAGCACCCAGTGGTGGCTGTTAGCTGCTGATGCCTGAATTATAAAATGAATTTATAACCAGACTAAATGTACTATACCACAACCTCTTCCAAAATCATTTACAGCTATGGGTGTAGATAATTTTACTGGTTACCTCTAATTATACTCTGAAAATTCTCGCTTTTTCATTAATACAAAAGTTGTTCCCAGCCAGCGCAGAGCTTGATCCCCAAAGTGAAACAGGATCGACTGCCCTTGGGTAAGATGGGAGAGGGAAAGTATTTTTTCTTCTCTGAGGAAAGACTGTTTTGGTGTAGGTATGGATTGGTGGTTTAGAAAACCATCAATCACAGTGCCAGAGGTGTCTTTCCTGCTTCTTACCTTGGAATTAGGCAAATAGCTTTTGGGTGATTTTGGGATTAGAGTGTCTTTTCTTCAGAGCTGCCCTGGATGTTTCTTCATCTCTGCTCCATGTCTGGGAGGAGAAGACAAGGCTTCTGTTCTTTCCTTCTCTTGGTTCATGTTATGAATTCCATCACATTAGACTGTCCTGCTGGAAGGTGATGAGTAATTCTCAGTGATGCACATGCCAGGGCAAATCTGAAAACCCCAGTGCCTTGGAGAGCAAGCAGCTCCTCCAGCAGTGCCTTGGCCATGAGTCTGGCCATATTTGGTGGTTTTCTCAAAGCCCCATTTCCTTCAGTGCTGTAAGTGACAATGATGACTTCTGTTAAAAAGAAAAAAAACAAAACAAACAAACAAAAAAAAAACACCACAGAAGAATGAAGTTTCCAGGCTTTGTGGTGGCAGAGATAAGCTGGAAGGAGAGAGCCAACACCATTCCCAAATAAGAAGGGTAATAATTGAAATCCAGCATGCATTTCTAACAGCAACAAAACACCCCTAACACAAAATAAACCCAAAATTCATCTGTATTCCCTCCCAAGTGAGTTGGATGGTGGAGTTCAGCATCACTGCCTTGCTCACAGGGGGTGAGGGATGCCCAGAGCAGGTTCCCCTGCCCATGAGTCTTGTTGAGATTTAACCCCTTCACAATAAATCTGATAAAATTAAATGTAGTTTAGTGGTTCACAGGGAATTGTAGGGCTGTGGCTAGAAGGATGAATTCCTTGCCTGGCTGTAAGAGTTCTGGAGAGGATGTACATACAGAAGCTGGACAGGAGTTTTATCCTCGGTCAGGAATCTGGTAATCAGAGCAGGGTTTTCACACAAGAGCTGCCAATTCCTGTCCACACTGTATCACAGATGAATAGGAAAATAAAAACCTTGAAAAGTCTCATTTTTTTCTTATTCAGCTTTTTTACAGAATGTTCATATGGGAGAATGGCAAGCAATCCTCACCACTGCAGACAGCAGAGCAAAACCAAGGAGAGCCAGGTGCTCCAAATAAGAAAATGTCAGGAAGGCTCTACATCTCCTCTGAGCAGCCTGAGCTATAAATTTTGGCAATGCCACCACTGTGACCTGAAGCCTGGGGGAAGAGAATAGTATAAAAATGATAAATCACAGCCAGAGTTCCAGATCTTAATCAGACAAAGAAAGCTGGTTCCATTATCAGACAGATTTATATAATCGCTTACTAATAATGCTGTCTTCTTCCTCCGGTTTCTTTTAGTAAGACCCCAGATAACAATCCTGAGGTCACATCCATCCTGGTGTTGAAAAGGACCAGTGCTCTTCCAGCCTGGCATTTTCTGTCATGCAGGCAGTGTTTCCTTGCATTAATACCTGCTTGAACTGGAGCACCTCTCAGGGATGCAGTGAATCCGGGTGCTCAGTGAGCACAGCATGGGGGAACTTCCCTGACAATTATTTTTGGTTACATTCCTCACTGCAGTGTCTCCAGCTCCCAGCCACTGCTCTCACTGTGCATCCATTTACTTCAGCTCCAGAGATTTCTATGGTCAGCCCACTGGGATCTCCCTTCCCCTTACTCTCCCAACAAGCTAAAGAGGCTCTTCCCCTCACTTTTTGGTACAAAGGCTTCGGGATTTTTATTGCTCCTCTCTAACATTTCACATTCTTTCTCAAAGTGGATGTGCCAGGTCTCATGGTCAATATTTTCCAGGAATATTTTCTTTGGTACCACCACAGTGGCATCCCAGCTGTGTCCCAGCTGCCCACCTTTTAGGGGAGTCCAATCCCTCTGCTGCCTTGGTGCTTTCCCTACTCACAGCTCCTCAATTTTTGCATCTTCTGAATAATTGTCAGGTGTCTCTTCCGTGTCAAAAATTAAAAACTGTGATTGTGGTAGTGCCAGAAAGTCACTCTTGTGGGAGTCCTGGGAAATTATAGTTGCTTGATAATGATTGCTTTTTGCAGTTGCAGATTTAAATTTGTCTTTAATTGTGTGTTACTGTCATTCTGTTTCATTCCATTATCAGAGAAAATATATTCATTTATTAGTAGTCTTTGCCATATTTCAGTCTGTAAAATATCATCCAAGGATTTATACTGTAATATAAATTAATAATGTTATCCAGCCAAATATTTTGAATAGTTTAAGAATATTATGTGACCAGAACTACCTTTGCCAGATAAATTAAAACGAAAAACCCTATTTACTTTATAGAGACCTATTACCTGTACATGAATGTTAATTAGCACTAAGTGCATTAATTTCTAAGGAGAAAAACCTTGTTAAGGAAATAACATCAATATAATTTGTCTGCTCTGGTTGTGATTCAATTTGACTCTACCTGGCTGCTCCCTCTACCTCATCTCAGATTCCAAAACAAGGCTGGGGCTCCTTCAGTGCTCCGAAACTGGCACTTCTTACAAATCCACAGTCACAGGTCAGGGGATGTCTCCTTCAGCTGCTGTAAAACTCTTGCATGCCAGTTTTCTTGGATAAGTTAATATAAAAAATAGTCTGACTTTCCTAGCTGACATTCAATTCCCTTCTGTGTTATTTTGAGATTAGGTCACTGTTGAGTGTGTCTGTGCTACGATATTTCCCCCCCAAACATTTTGCAGAAGAATCTGTTTGAGCACTTCTTGCTTTTGCATCTTATTTTTGACAATTAACCATAGTATCATAATTCAGATCGTTTTTGTTCCTACTTGAATATTTCTTGTGCCATTATTTTCCTCTGGCAAATGTTTGTAATTTATAGCTTGAAATTAACATTTATGGCTCTTAGCTTCCCTCTTTTCTGTTATATTTATACCAGCACCCACTTCCCCTCTAAGTGACACTGTTTTATAGGTTTTTCTCTTTGTTTGGGTTTTTTTACTTTTTACTTTTGTGGCAACTTACTTTCTCAATTACAGAATAAAGCCTTGTAAACATCTTGTAAAATGTTAACTGATCCCAAGTATCATTCCTATACTTCAATTTAATTTGCCCTTTTCCACTGAATGCTCTGGTAATTGCTTTCAGCTTAGTAAAACCACCCCTTAGAGCAGTAAGTGTGTTAACTGGTGGGACTTTTATTCTTATTACACATAATGAGCGTAATTAATGTGATTTCACAAGGACTTGGTGTCATCAACAAACTGCTGTAATCCAGGTCATTGCAGCGTGTGAATCCCAGCTGAAATGATATTTTCCCAAACCCCTGTATTCCTTTCTAACTAAATTTGGGAATTCTCTGGTTGCACGTTTTTGTTGCTGAGGCCATTCAGGGTAAGAGCATATATTTGTAGCAGCTCTGTAGCCACAAAAACACCACTAGAGGAAGATCAGGGTGTTGGGAGACGTCTCAGCACCATCCTCATTTTCCTTGGAGGAAGGAAAAGCAGTGTGGGGAAATGTGTGCCCCTGCGCTGTGAAGCGTGCTGTCCAGACACCTGTACATAACGTGAAGTTAAAGAGGGGAAATAATGGGGGAGCCCAGTTCTGTTGTCATTTCCATTTGGATCATCCTCATCATCACATTTCAGGGTGACAGGTACAGAAATAATGTGTGAAAGTCTCCTTCCATGGTGCATTCTGAAAGGCTGCACCTGCGTTTGGGCAGAGGCGTGAGATGAGGGTTGGAGCTGTTTGTGTGTCTGTGGCTATGAGGGGATGCCTACATCTATGGAAAATTAAATTATGCTTTAGTGCCAAATGCGTTTGAGTGGACTGGGAAAGACTCTTGGGAAGATGCTGAGTCTTTCTGCTATGATATTTTCTGGTAATTAAACAGTTCTCTATTTTATAATAGTTAGTGAAAATGAGAGTGGTTGGAAGGGTTATTTCTGTCTGTTACTATTAGATTCTCCAGATTTGCTGACCCTGAATAATTAAATGTTTTTGATCACTCTGTTTATATTACCTAAAACTGAAGTAATTCTGATCCTTCAGCAAACTTGAAGCACAGCATGGAACATACTGAAAGGCGCCAAAAGATGAAACATTTCAGTTTTGTGGTTCACATCTGTCTGTCCTGAGACCAGGAGACCATTATAATACACTTAGAGCATTTAAAAGCTCCTCAAGGTTGAAAGCCCTGATTAGGGCAGTATCTGTTCATGTGTGGGAGTCCTGCCTGTGCCAAACCTGGGAGCAAGGAGCCCTCGGGTCCCTTTTCCATGGGAAAAGATGTTAATAACCTTGAGTAGTGGGGGAAAAAATAAGGGGAAAATGTAATCAAGGAGACCCTGACACTGAAGTGAAAATAGCAATGTACACATCCATCAGTTTGTACTGTTTTTACAGAGAGTATAAAATATTTAAACTGAAGCTGTTAATCATCCTGTTCCTCTGTTCTAATCCATGGGAACCACAGGAGGTCACCAAATATGCATTTAATATAAAAGAATGAAAAATATTGGATGGAAAAGTAGTGTAATCTAAGAGCAAGAAATACTAAGAGCAAAAAAAAAATCTCAAACAGAAATTTTGCTAAAAATTAAAATATTTTTACGATGTTCTGTTGGAAAATCATTACATTTTGGGCAGAAATTCAAAATGCATTTAGAATTAGTAAAAAAACCCCCAAAGATGGAAATTGGTTTCACTTCTTGACTTTTTTTTTAGAATACTGCTGGATAGGAGCAGTCTCTATTTTGTTTATTTTGATAAAATCCCAATATTTCTCATGGAAAACAGATGCTTCTTGCAGAAGCCATTGCCAGGTTCACATTCCAGGTTTCCATCAGGTAATTTTGATGGATGTTTTAAACCCCTCACACCCCACTGGGTTTTGTGCCTCAGGCTGATATTGCTCCCCCAATTTCAATGCCTGAAGGTGAGAGGGGATGGGGGTGCCTTTCCCTGCCTTCACTGGATGTCTGTGTGGAAAGGAGATCCAAGGGCTGTGGCTAAGCTGCATCCCTGTGATTTATCCACTGTTGTTTGAGTTTCCTGGAGTAAGCCTGGCTATTGATTAATTTAATTATTTACAGATACAATGGTGCGCAGAGCTGGGGGCGCTGCTGGCAGGGGATATCTTGGTGCAGGGAGGTAAGAGGTGACAGAAGGAGACTTCTACTGCCCAGCCAAGGGCTGGAAGGTGGAAATATTTCCATTATGTTCCCAGGTATCCCACGCCTGCTGTAAGAGCTCAAAGAGCCCTGCTGTGCCTTGTGCTGCCTGGGAATGCGGGAGGGACACGGCAGAACTGTGGGCTTCCAAAACCTGCATTCAGCCTTGGCACAATACAGCCACTGTGGAAGAAGACATTAGGAACAAAAAATAAAGCCTGAAGCTTCAAGAGCAGGCTGCCAGAATTATTAAGAAAAACATCAAAATGATGCCATTAAAAACAGATGGGGATTCTATAAAGTATTGAAAAGAAAATGTTTAATTATGAGCCTTATGCAAAACCCATCAAAGTTGGATTAATATTATAGTGCTGTTGCTGTAGAGGGTTTAAGTAGTCCGTGGTGGAACATTAATCTTTCACTCCTTTAAAAATAATGTTTTCCTTTTGTTGATGACAAATTCCATCTCTTCACTGTTGAAATCATATATCCAGATTAATAGCATCTAACATAATGAAATCAAAAGGCACAGGTAATATGGATTAGTTTAGAAAACAACAACAACAAGGGGAAAAAAAAGCCCCAAGGGGGAAAAAAGCTTCACAGGATGAGTGCTTTTGTCAACATCACTGTATTTTTTCTGTTGTAAAAGATAAAGGGGTAGTCTCTGTTCATAGGTATCCTTGTCTGTCTGGGCTATTGTGTCACGTACATCTGATGTACATATAGATGTACATCTATACTGTTTCTAGTAGTGTGTCATACATAGGATGCTCTACCATTTTTTGGGGTAAGGGAGCCTTGTCTGTCTCAAGTCTCTGGCAGGTTGCCCATGGCTGCACAATCTGAACACCTCTGGCAAAAATTGCTGCTGCAAACTTGCCTCTCCCAACTCAGCTGGCTGGAAAAGCTAGAAAGAGGTTTTGGGGTTTATTTAGTAAATGTATCTGAAGCGTAGCATTGCTGATGTAAGGAGGGTTATTTTGAGAATGTAGGACTGCTTTTCCCCCTTGCCATGGCATTGTTCTGTCCCCTCTGCCTGGGAGGGTTTTGGTGGATGTTGTGCCCACGCAGACCCGTCACTGCCTGGCATTCCCTATTCCTGTCAGGATCTGTGCTGCCTCCCCGCGTGAAGGGATTTGCACCCCAGGTCAGGAGGTTCAGACTTTTTCCTTCTTCATCAATTAGTTTGGGCATTGGCAGAGATGGCAAATTGTTTTTTTACATGTGTCATGATGCTTTTGAATTCCTGGAAGTATCCAAGGCAAGATTGAAAGGGGACCCAAGCAATTTGATCTAATGAGTGGCACCCCTGACCATGGCAGGGGGTTGGAACTAAATGATCTCTAAGGTCCATTCCAAACCCAAACCAATGGTCCCAAACCATTCTGTGGTTCTATGATTTCTTTCCCTGGTGGAGTTGGGCACAGGTGTGAGCTGCTGCTTTGGGTGGGAGAAAACTCCAAAACGAAACTTTTCCCTCCAGCCTCTGTCATCCTGGTGTCTGAGCTTGGACTTCTGGTATAAATAAGTCAAGGAGATTTTGATCCCATGTTTTGTCTCCTGTCCAGTTCTTTCTTCAGGTCTGGGCTGTAGTGCTGGGTGCACCAATCCATGTGTTGGGATTCACTTCCCTGGCACTCCATCACGTGCTTTTCCAATGTTTGCAGCCAACTCTTTGTGCTCTACCCATGCTGCTTAAAACTCAGCTGCTTTATCAGTGAACCACAGGGTCAAAAACCTGTTGCTGTATTCACTTAATACTACAGGAATAATTTTTCTTCTTCCCTTCCACCTCTTCAAAAATTTTTTAAAAATAATCTGTGCTTTATTGAATCACCAGGTACAACAAAAGCAGGCTCTTATTTTAGCAAAAATATCAACACTGACTGCCAAGGTAGATTTAAGGTGTTCATTACAAAATATTTTGTCCTGGGCTTTAAGAATAATGCTCTTTCAGTACAAGAAATGGTTATTCTGAACATTGGACTTTTTTTTTCTTTTAGTTATTTACAATAGGTTTCAAGATTTAGAATTACCATGAAAGATTTACTTATATTGCAGTTCATGTAAAATTTAAAATCAATAAAGTAAATAAATTTAGCTTGTCTGCCTGAATCGATTTCCTCCTATGCTAACGCAGCCCTGTAATGCTGCACTTCCTTATCTCCCATGTCATCCTCCAGTGATAGTCTCGGGCTTGAATGGTGCTGTGTTATCATGTCCTCTGCAACTTAGTGTTCCTCTGAGCCTCCTGCCACTTCAGTATTTCAAACCTGGCTTTGGAGCCTCACCTCCCTCTGGATGCTGCTGGTGCTGGGAGCCAGGACCCAGCTTCCTCCTGCTTGGAGCACCCCTGTGCTCTCACTGCTGATAATGAAGAAAGGGAATACTGCTGCCAAAATAGGGGCAGCTAACTGGGCTTGGACACAGGCAAGATATGCATGGAAAAGGACTGAAAGGTTCTTTGGCAGGGCAACCCCACTGCAGAGGGGAAAAGGATTGCTCCTTGTTTTTCCCACTTTTTTTTTTTTTTTTTTTTTCCANTTTTTTTTTTTTTCTCCAAAGTTGCTACTAGTAGTTGGGAACAAACAGATCTTCCTTTTTAGTTGTTTATTATTAATTTTATTATTTTTTTAGTCGTAGGATTTTAATGGTGATGAAAAGCAAATGTGTTCATCCACTCTTTGTGTTGGTATTTCCCTCAGTGTGAGATGGGGCAATTTCACAAAAAGAGGAGAGATCCCCAGTGATGGATTTTCCTTGGGTTTGTCCTCTTTTTTACACAGATGCCTTGGTCAGTCATCCAAACTGACACACCTGTGGGGGATGCCCTGGCATGACTGAAATGCCAGGCTGAAGGAAAGCACTTGGTCAGGAATGCAGTATCCAGTTCAGGTTTTACCCCGGGCAGTCTCATCAGTGTTCCCCATGGAATCACAAATGATAACATAAACCATGGACCTACCTTGCAGTGCTGTCGAGTGTGCTTAGCAGACACAGCTGCCCCATTCATAGGATTTGCAGCAATAATAATCTAAAACTGATGAACTTTAAAAATATTGGATTTACTTATTAAAAAAGGAAACATATAAATACAAGTGCTTTGATTCTGGGTCTGGCAAAAGGGTAACTTTTTATAGCCACACAAACACTGTTCTTTTAAGGCAGTACTCTGGTTTCATGTGTAGTGAAATGTTCCTTTTTTATTACTTGTGAAAGAAAAGAAAATATCAACCCCGTCTGTCAGTGCTGCTGTTGAGTTTAAGATGGAGCACCCTTCCGGAAGCTGCGAGAGAGATGTCTATAAAATGTTAGGCTGACTTTAAAGAAAAACAAAAAGGAGAACAGAAAACAGAAAAAGAGAGAGCATAATGATATAATAATAATAAAAAAGAGGAACAGATCTCTTTCTGGTTTAAGTTGGGATAAATTCAAGTGGAACCAGTGATGTACTGTATTTATACCAGTTCAGCAGCAAGAGGTTTGTGTGTGTCCGAAACTCAGGAGTTTGAGCAAATAAATACAAGCTATGTAATCAGTTTTATTTGTTTTCTGAGTCATGTCTGGTGCATGGAGGCGAAGAGGCTCCAGTTGGAGGAGTGGATTAGAGGAGTGGAGCTGTCCTTCCAGATGGGGGTGATGGTGAACTTGGAGCATTAATCCATAGGAAGTCCAGGATCGCTGTTTCGGCTCTGTAGCTGCCAGCAGGTCTGCAGGTGGTTTGGAGCATGATGTGGTTCTATCCCAAATACAATTCTTATACCATCCTGGCCAGCCTTGGAGAAAAGAAGACATGCTGGATTGGGTACATGCATTAATGACTGGGTTTCCCAGAGATGCAGAGCTGGACAACTCCTGAGGCTGTTTCTCGCTAGAAAACTTGGCTGAGATGTGGGGAATTGGGCTAATTAAGAAGATGTTAAACACAGCTCTGCAGTAACAGCAGCTGACTGGCACGCTGTCTGGAACAGGAGGCTTACTGAGCCTGACTGTCACGAAGCTGAGAAAGGAAGAGCCTGTCGTTTTATTAACTGCAAAATCGTCTTTGATTGCATTAGCAAGGCTCTCCCGCAGCAACCAAGCCTCATTTTCCAGGGAAGGCAGAGTGGGTGCCCGCAGGGGAACACTGTGCTCCGAAGGTCAGCCCGGGCTTTCATTTCTTCCCCCTGATTTTTGATAAAGAGCTCTATGTTGTCAGAAATGAGCAGTGGTGGTTGCCCTCCTAAGTACCTACGGATAGGCTTGAGCAAGTGCTTAGTCTGAAAACTACGGAGCGTCAAGTCAAGAGACTCCTGTCCTGTTCTGCACTGCTGGGAACCAGCGCTTCTCCTGGCGCCGAGATAAGGGCAAGAAAAGGGCTGTAGTCACCCACTCAGAAAGGGTTCAGAAATGCCAGCCCAAACTTTTGAGATCTTTTTCCTTTCTAATTTGCCTGTTTAGTAAATAGGTAAAAAATTTGATCCCATACAGTGCCACTTTTAATTCTATTATCTGCTGGTTTTTCACTGGGGACGTAAGCTCTGTCCCTGCACGGGGAGACTGAGGTTTAATTCTGCACCCAAGGAGTGGCAATGCTCTGCTGCTCTGCAGGAAGAACTCTGTCCATGCAAAGCAGAGACACTCAGGACCAGCCAGGAATATTTCTGAGCGTATGTAATCAGTGCAGAGCTCACAGACTTTATTTAAACCCTCAACTTTTCTACACTTAGATTGTCAAACATTTTAAGCCTATCCACCAAGTCATCGCTTCCACTCCTCGTGTTTAGATTTGCGGAATTTGATTTCAAATTTTTTTTTTTAAATAGAGTTTTTTTTTTCTCTTTTCAAGTAGTGAAAGCACCCTCTCCTCCCTGTTCAGCCTGAAGATGCTGAGCTGGTTCCTTGATGCTCATTGAGGTGCCTTAACTCAGCCATTGACACCAGGACTTGTGTCTGTTGTTTTACAGAGTTCATGGGTATAACAACAGAGAAATATGAAGCTGTCAGACTGTTTATTGACTAATACCATGTGGTTAATCCAGTGTTTCCTCTGAGAGGGGTGATATGATAACAGACTGTGGTTTTAATTTTAATGGCTACTAATAGGTGATCCTGTGCGATTTGGGGTGTATTAATTAGGATGTGAGAATAGCTGGAAACAGATAAAGGGTGGGTTAGGCTGACAAGCTCTTATGTTATTAACTTTGCCATATCAAGGATTTATATTGATCCAGCTGCCTGAGTCTTGTATATACTTCTCTACCTTGAGCTGTAGATAAGATCAAATTAATGTCTGTGCTCATCTTTCTCAAGACAAAGAAAAAAGATAATGGAGGAGGGACATGGTATCAAATGGGCAACCTTGGTTTACAGAGATGCCTGATTTCCTTGTTCCCATTGCACAAAACCAGCCGTGGGTGTCAAACTCTCCCAGCGTTTCACCTTCCATGTCTTATCCTCACTGTACTGAGAAGTTGCTGTGAACAAAGTGCTTGTGCAAACCATGGAAATGTAAGGTAGGATCTTAGCCCTGATTAATTTAATGGTGTCTCTAGAAAGCTCTAAAGCTAACCACACACACACAAAAAAAAAAAAAAAAAAAAAAAAAATCTCTCCAGGCACCAAAGAGAGCCTAAAACTCCATATCCATATGGACATAGGCAAGGAAAATATGAGAGGATAGAGCAGGGCAGGACATACAGATTTGAGGCAAACCTGGCTTGACCCCACTCAGTCCTTGGTTTCCCTGAGGCTGGAGGGGATGTGGAGGATGTCCCCATCCCTGCCACGTGCTCCCGGAAGCAGGATGGAGGGTCTTAGTGATGTCTCAGTGTGGGAAAAATGACAGGATTTAATTTCTGTGCTGCATTTTCTGCTCCTACAACACAGAGTTTGAAATGCAAAAAGACTTGGAAGGTTTTTAAAAAGTTATTATTTCAATCATTTTATTGGTCAGCTCCAGCTGCTGCCGTTTCAGGCTGGTGATGGCTGTCTTCTGTCCTCTCACACAAGTCCTGTGTGATCCCAGGTACGAGTGCATCCCTAAGCACCATCGAGCTCCTTTGGGCCAAGGGGCCGGAGCTCAGTATTTTGCACGGCCCCAGCGTGGTTTCTCTGCGCTATCTCCAAAATCAGCCCCGCACCTCCTCCTCCTCGTTTATCAGCCAGAGCACACAGATAACATCCTCGTGACGTGGCCCTGACCTTTGTCAACCTTTGTTAAGGCTCCATCTGAAGTCCGGCCGAGTGTTTGTAAACAGGATGTAATTAAGGCTGGGAACTGACAGCGCCTGATGGGAGGACAATGCGGAGCTGGCGGGACCCGGGCTGTCAGATGTCCGCCCGCATTGTGCTGCCGGTGCCGTCGTGGTAATTGGTGTCCTCTGGCCGAAGGAAGTGCACTCAACTCGGATTAATCTGCCGCGGTGCGGGGGCCATCCCTGCGAGCGCGAGTGTTTCCTCCGATAAACCCCCGAGCGGGGCGGAGGGAGCGGCGGGAGCCGTGAAAGCCGAGACCGCGCTGACAGGTGCCCGCCGAAAACTGGGAACAGGAAAGGTGTGGGGCGACAAAAGCTGGCAAAGACACGGCGTCTTCACAGCTCGCCTTATCGGCTGGGCGAGCGGGGCAGGTTGAGGGCTTATCGCGGCTCGGGGCCACCGGAGCGAGCGCAGGATGAGCCGGAGGAAGGGATGCGGATAACGCCGGCTGCGGGCACGGCTGGATGGGGCGGCAGGAGCGCCCCTGGCAGGGCGGCGGCGACAGCTTTAGCACCACGCTTTGTCCAGGACAAAGTTTGAAAAATATACATATACACATATAC
>WAAE01003341.1:0-26347 GCA_013400495.1 Nicator chloris
AGAAAAAAAGACAAATCTTAAAACAATAATTTTCCTCCACCTTGTCTTCCCAAGCTCAACTTCATCCCAAACTTCTCCATCTCTTCCAGAGAAGATCCAGGAGGGGGGCTGGCAAATGGGAGTTGTGGTACTCCTCTTCCTTCATCACACTTTTCTTCTGCTCCTGTGTGGGCTCTCCTGAAGATCTAAAGCTTCCTTCAGAGATATCCATCCACCTGCTCCAGAATGAGATCCTCAAGTGGCTACAGAGAAATACCTGCTCCAGCAAGGGTCCTTCATGGGCTACAGGGAAGTTTCTGCTCCTGTGCCTGCAGCACCTCCTCCTTCGTCTGTGTTTTTTGCCCTTTCTTAAATATATCATCACAAAGGCACCACAGACTTGGCTGATGAGCTCACAGTGCCATGTGGTGGGTCCATTTTGCAGTCAGCTGTTCTGGCATTGGTCAGTCCCTGCTCTCATTTCACAGAGGCCAACCCTGCAGCCCCCACTGCCAAAAGTTTGACATCTACACATAAAATAACTACATATGCACTCTCTGTTCCCCTTGATTGTGTAAAAAACCTGGCAAATACCTCAAAAGCTTGCAGAAGAGGTAAAAATGAGATGATACTGGCTATATTTGTAAATGAAATAAGTTCTTTGGGTTTGTTATAGGGGTGATCTGGGATTTTTTTGAGATTTTCTTCTCTTCTGTATTTCTAGTTGAACTGCAACTATAACCAATCCAATATGGTCTCCTGTTGAGCAGAAAAATAATTGGAGGAGCACAGAGAAGGCAGGAAGCACTGAAAGATTCAGGGGATTAACTTAATTTAGGACCAGTGTGCAGAGAGTAGCTTGCTAAGCAAAAAAAAAAAAAAATTAAATTAATATTTTACTTATTTTCAGAATTGTTTTAATAGGCAAAGCCCCCATACATGGATAAATAGAAAAAGTCAGGTGAGGTTTTCATGACCTGCCCTTGGAAACCAGTCAGCTTGCATGTGTCACAGAGGTACCACACCTCATGGGTGCAGGGTGCATGACCTGGCCCTTACCTCTTTATCTGTTCTTCCATACCTCCAGCACACTGATCTAATTTCTTGTCTTCCCTCTGCAGCAAAAAATGACCAAACAGGCATTTGACACGGGATAGTAATTTGAACTGTGTAGGATTCTACAAATTGGGATGGCGAAATCAGTCATTGCCCAGGATCACCAGGGATATATTAGTGTTTTGGGGAAAAAATAGCAAAGACATTTAAAACTTGATTGTTTGGTGTTTCTGGGTAGTCATTCTTTGGTTTAACCATCACAAATTGCCCAAGAAGACCAGATACCGATATATATACATGAGCTATCAATCTCAAAGTCCTCTAAAAATGTCCTGTAAAGAGAGTTGGGAAAAATCAGGAAATTTTGCCAGATAAAATACTGATGTGTTCAGATGAAGCTGAAGGAAGGACCTGAGGAAATTATAAGAACAAAAGGATTTAAATGCTTTGCTATCATTCTAATCATCCTTCCTCAACTTCTTTTAGGACTTCCACATTTATACTTAAAATTTTAGCCTTGTTGTCACTAACTTTTTTTCTTTTTTTGGTCTTAACAATTGTTCCTGATAATGCAATGTTATTGGATTCTCTAGTTCTGTCAAAGAAAATAGTATATTCCCATAGCCATATGTGTGCCATTTCAGGTCTAAACTCTGATGACTACTCATTTTAAGAAAACACAAGAAGCCCTATATTTTGCCCTTTCCCAAAGACTGATCTTTCTCTTGTACATTTCCAGCAGACTCTACTAACTGAAAAATGTGGTTATTAAACACTCTCTCTCGGCTTATGACTTTCTTAGTAATTATTAATGTTACACCAAAGCACAGAACAGGAATTATAGTCATGACTGGGGACTGGTTTTAAAATGTACATCTGTCTTCCTGTATATTTCAAAATCCGGAGATGACATTATAGTCTCACTCTCCAGCATAGCCCCTAACTATAGCACATTTAAGTAGAAGTTTCTTTTCTAATTTTTCTACTTTCAACTGTTATTCAACTAAAGAGTTTTAGACACTTCCAGATATTTGCATCTATTTTCTTTCGTGTATTTGCCCCCTTATTTTCCCTTGTAACCTCCAGAATTCTTTTATATTAACAAAGGTAAGTCTGAAGTTGTGAGATTGTACTATCTCTGCAGAAGTATGGATTACTCCCAATATTTATGTGTTTTGTCTCACTACCCTTTGTACAATTATGTGAGGTTTACATCTAGGAGTTCTATTTTTCAACCAGACCTTTATTTCTGTCTTACATGTGACTCCTGGTTACATGCCCTTCTTCCAGTCAGATCGTTATAACTTCCTATAATTACTGATCTAATTCAGCAGGTTTCTAATCATGGATTTTCTTACATTTGCATTTGATGAGGGAAGATGCATTACAGTTATTCTCTCTATTAGCTAATGTTCACTAAAATATTCTCTAGTTAGAAGAAAAAAAATAGTTAAAAGTAGACGATGATGATATGGCCTTTTAGGACATCCTTGTTTTTCTGCAGCCTGAAGTGTGACACAGGGTACAGAGGGCAGGTCTAAGGCAGGTGTGGGTTCAGTTACAGTGCAGGGTTATTCTGAGACGATTACAAAAACCTGACATCAGTGAGGCTGGTATCATACCCAAAGAAGATGAGTTTATAAAGTTACAGCTAATACAGACTTCAGGGCTGGAGCTGACCCACCTCTTCTCTGAAAAATGAGAATAACCGCAGATCTGCTCAGAGCTCAGGGAGCACTGCCTTAGCAAAGGGTTGTGTGTGAATAAGTTATCTCCTGCCACAGTGGATGTATCTGTGGATATACTCATGACATTGTGAAGTGACTGTTCCTTGGCCCTCTGCTCCCTAGGGTCTGTAAAGGAAAAGCTCTTTAAGATACACTAAGGACTTTTTACTGTTTTGGATTTCTGGTGAACATGTCTGGAAATATCTTGTGCTTGTACAGGATTTAACTCATGACATCTGAGTATTCTTCCTACCCAAGGAAAGAAAAGCTGAGATCAAAACAATTCTGACCTCTGTGCCATACATGATGTCTCAAATGTATCCTGATAAGACGAATCCTAGAAATAATAAATTCCAAGGCCAGCTAGCCTGACCTCTTGCACAGAGCAGGTCATAAGATTTTATTCTGCAACTCTTTCAAAGCCCATAAAATTACATTGGTGCTGAACTCTTATGTAAAAGTTTAAAGCTTTTGAAGTCACTGCCACAATTATGCATTTTCCAGTTGAAGTCAACACTACTGACAGGGAAGGAGAGGATGTGAACTCAGACCACTAGATGTGATAGGGCTGAGGTTGGAGTGGGGTCTAGCTTCACTGTAGCACAACATGAAGAGTAGCAAAGCAAAAGACTGTTATTATGCTGGTATCTGATTTTGCATTCTTTTTTTTGTTTGTTTTTACCTGGCACTCATTGTATGGGATTTAAAAATTTTTGGTTGCTGTCCTGAGCAGGTCAGTTGCTTTGATGGAACTACTATTCTTACATGCTTTATTTTATAAAATTGGAAGGCTTACACTTTCTTTTTTAGCATATCAATCCTGTTTTCCCATGCTGTACTAAATAAGTCGTACAAATGGATTCTGAACCAGTATAAAAACATGAATACATAGAGTGCTTGCTTTTCTTAAAAATGAAAAAAGTCCAGATTTATTTGATGGGCAGCTTACTTCTCAGTACAGGCCAAAAGTGAGCAAGAATAAAATATGAATATGTTAAACTGTGTAGGAGAAAGGCACGACTGAGAAGTAAACTAAATTAGAGGTAAAGAATCTTTGAATCTTCTAAGGTTTTGCCATATCCATTTTCAAGACCTTAAAATTAAAACTGTAGAAAGTATCAATCAAGTTTTGAACTACTTTTCTCAATACAAGTTCTCCTTTATTGAACATATTTGGTAGATTCCTTTTTCACTGGTGGAACACAGAGGCATACACGAACTGTTTTTTTAACTGAGTCTATTTAATTAAGATTTTAATCCTAATGTTATATAACAATAATACAGGTCATTTATCAGCTGCTATTGCAAACTTGATTATATTCTTAACTGTCTCAATCAACCTAATTTCAGGAAACTGGAAAGGAGTCACAAGCCAATTAAAAATTGCACATTGTTCTTATTGTACAGCTGAATGAAAAATCTGCTGGCTTGAAGGTCAAATTTCCCTTCACGACCATTTCCTATAGAAATTTTCATTTCTTATTGTCTTTTCTTTGCTTATCTCTAAATCCAAGATGTTGTGCACTTGTGGTTACACTTCCACAACTGTAAATAAACACCCAATGCTATTGAAAATTAGTAGATAAACTGAGTGTTTTATGACTTTGTTACTGATGATAGTTTGTATTTTAGATCTGCCTCAGTGTTATGGCATCCTTCTGCCCTATTAACATAGCTAAGTAGGTCACAGTGCATGTGCATGCAGATGCATACATATCCTTTTTAATCTCCCTTCAGAATTCTTTTAACTTGTTAACATGAAAATGAGGGCTATAATCAGAACCTTTTAATATTTCCTGTGAGGAAGAAAAATAGTGCAAAACTGATACAACTGACATGCATCCCTTAATGTAAAAGAAGAAAAAGTATGAAACAGGATGAGTAAGCAAAACTACACTTGTAGTTATGCTGCTATAAAATTGGTCTAATTCTGTGCCTTTGAGAGAACACAGCTTCTTTATATTTCTTTGAAATCATTGAAGAATACTTTAAAGAAAAATATTTTTTCTTTATAATTTCCTTACTTGAGACATTTACTACTTTTGTATTATCCTGCATAATAGGATTATTAGTTGCTGCTCTCTACTTTCAGAGTTTTGCATCATAAAGAATAACTAAATGGAGCAGCAAGTTTAAACCTCTTCAATAGAGAAAATCAGCTATAATACCCAATTCTTTTTCTGATGTAATTCATTATGCAAGTCACAACTACAAGGGCATCACAGGAAAAGGAAAAAAGATGTGGATATTCTCATGTCTTCTCTCCTGTATTCTATGAGTACGTTCTCTATTTCTGTCCTACTGTTGCAGTGACTCTGTTTTTTCTTCTAGTCCACCAATACATATTTGTCTTCAGAACACATCAAATCTGCAGTTAGAAGTAAGTTTTTTTCTTGTTCTTACCGTATATTTCTCCTTGCCATCTCTTTGACTATTTGACTCTCTTGTTAGCTATGCATAGACATCTACATCTTTTAATAGATCTAAATATATGCTCTTCTGAAAACTGAAGATAGAAGCCTAAATTTGATAAAGACACAGATGCTTTATTTTTAGAAATTTCTGCCTACCTTGGAACAACACCATGGAAAGATATAAAGGAGCTCAGATAGAGAAGCAGTATAGTGACATTGGTGCAACTGTTTGTGCAGGGTAACCAACACTGTGAAGTGTGTAGTGTAAACCCAAATGGGGAAAAACATACCCACAGTATTTCCTGTACTCGGTGTGGTTAGGCATGGAAATGTGTTGGATTGCTGCAAGCAGGTTTTCTGCCTTTGGAAGGGTCAGAGACACATGTCTGTAAGCATGCATGGGGAAAATCAGATTCTGAGGACAATTTTAGCAGGGGTCATTATATTGAGAAGCAGGATGTATAGGTTAATTAGCAGAAAATATTAAAGAGGAGAACAGTTTCCTCAGGCTTTTCCACAATGAAGCAGCACAATGGGATTTAAGATGTCCATGTTTGAAATTCAGGAAATTGCTTTTCAGCCTTTATTTTGACTGATTTGGAGCAGGTTCTTGAATTCCAGCTCCAGCTTTCTAAAACTGCTCTCTATTTGCTGGGCTATGGGGTGTTTTGAGGCTCCATATTCCTTGTGTAGCTTCTCGGGTGAGTTTATTCCACTTCATACAAAATATGTGGTGTCTGGGGAATATGATTTAAACTCTTCTGTACTTCAGCTGATCTTTGTCAGCTCAAGGGCAGACTATGAGACTGCAGAATCAGTCTTTTGTTTCCTTTTTGTTTTTCTTCTTGCATAACTTTCCCCTCATTCCTTTCAGAAAGGAATTTCTGCCTTAAAATATGCCGTATTTTTAGGCTGAGGGTGTTCCACATCTCCTCAGGTCTAGCTGAGAATTAAACTCCTGAATGCTGTCGCAGACCCAGCTGTCTTCCCTGGCTGAATTTTGGAGGAAGCTCAGTGCAATGAAAAGGGTCTCACTGTCTGTGGCCAGTCATTATCGAGTCAAAAGCTGACCCCTGGCCTTACAAGCTGTGCAATGCTGATTGCCTCCAGGCCAGAAGGGGCTAGCCCTCTGTGTTGCAGATCCATCGTTGAGGGGGTGAATTGGGATGGTACAAAAGATGTCCAGGGAATAAATGCAGGGGCAGTTTCTGTGCTGAAGGGCTCAGTGCTTGAGTTGGGTTATTGTGTGCCAGGTAGCACAGATGTCCCTGCAGTGCCTCTCTTTGTGCCTCCCAGCTGCATGAGGCAGAGCAGGTAGAATGGTGTGATGTTTGGAACTCCCTGTAGGACACAGCTGTGAAATAGTCTTGATGGCCCTGAATAGGATGTTGCCTGGGGATTTGTGGGCATGTCTGGAAGCAGAGCTCAGCTGCCAGCCTACCTGCTTTGCAGAAGCTGTTTGCATAAGTAATGCAGCAGCCCTGAGGACGCCTGGCAGCTGGGGCAGGCTCCCGAGGACCTGCTTTTCAGACCTAGGCAACTACCGACACATAAATGGCACTTAGGTGGTTTTATGAGCCCCAGCAAGCATTTCAAGTTATTGAGGTCTGAGGCTAGTAAAGAATCTTACGTGGGATTTAAGCCAATACTAAGAAATCCCAAGAGCTGCCAAAATATTTTGAATGTAAACTACCTGGGATTATTTTTAAAATGTCACCTTAGTGTGAATTGTTATTAGCAAGGAAGAAATAATTTTATGACCCTGTTGTAAATCACACGTATTTGTTTGTTCTCTGTAAGAGCAAAACCTCTGACGAAAAAAAAGTTTTTCTGCTTCACAACACACAATTCTGAGGCTGAAGTGGGTGCAATGTATCCATTTGAGTCTAATTACCCAACAAGGCTGAGCACAGCAAGTCCAACAAAAACCCAGCTGTAGTTTTTAATTGCCTTAAATGAGCGCCTAAATAACTATGTGGAGTTAAAGCACAGCACAGAAAACACAATATAAGTGCATAGAAACTCTGAACAGCCAGGGCTCTAGAGTGCTCAATTAAACTTTTCCTTGATTATTCAATACAACAGAAGTGTGCAAATTAAAGGCTTTCATGCTACAGCAGGCTACGACCTCATTCTCAAGTTTCAATATTGCAATGTAACTTAATTAAGATATTCCCCATACAAAGCATAACCCTAGAGGTAACTTTTGTTCCAAATACCTCATATAGGTATCTCTCCTGCTGTTAAGTGAATGGCTTCTGGTGAAGCAAAATAAATATTATTTTGGCATAGAGTCACTTTTTTGTATACACTGAGAACAGAGAAAGGAAGAGTATGAAATCATTAAAACATTTAAATCACTATGCTGAAATACAGTTGCTAAAAGGCCTCATTCTCATTGCATTCAGACTGTAAAGTTCCTTAAAATAGTTTGTGAACAACCCACACTAATTTGTGATTCTGTAATAGAGACTCAGTTTGAAAAGGCAAAAATTGTGTGGAGACTTGCAAATGTAAAATTTTTGCCCCGTTGAGGTCAGTGGTACAAAACCAGTGAAATCAATACACAGTAGAAAGAACAGCTTCATCTCAGGATGTTTGTTGGTTCATATGTTGCCATGAAACGTTGGGGTTTTTAACAACTGTGAAGTACACTGGAGTCACTGCACGAAAGGCCTTTTGAATTCAATGAGGCAGTAATTATATGGCCGAATGCCAAACACATGGGAAATGGTCGTGTGAATATGCTGGTTTTGTCCTTTATACTTAGTTTAGAACCACTAAAATGCATTAATCACTCCTTTTAAATTGCACTATTAAAATGGAAATCTTAGACAACAGAATAATTTGATCTCAGTACCAAGTTCCACTTCACACCAAAAATCTTTTTATACAGTTGGAATAATTTGTGCCTTTCTAAATGTTTAAATTAAGGGCCAAATTACATTGCTAATAATGATATAAACAGTACACTGTTGCTTTGCTTTGAAAAGTTTCTTTCTCCAAATAATTATTAGTGCATTCAATTACTGAAAGCAAAAATACATCTTAATTTTATTATGCGGTTTGTTTGACCGCATTCATCTGAGCAGACTGAGAAAGCCATGTCACTTTAAAGTTTTTCCTCAGTTATTGGACAAATTTATCTGTTGCTTTATATTATTCACACTTTTTTTTGACATTTCCCTGTCTTCCATTATCTTATCACGGTCTTTTATCTTCCATTCAAAAGGCGACATTAGAAGCTGATTAGAAGCCAGTTTGATAACATTTTTTTGACTCCACATCAGTCAGTTCTGTTTTTTTTTCAGAATGAAACTTTCAATCCCATTTCAGGAAATTAAAAACCAAGAGTTCAGCATTGACACAAGAATAATTTCCTTTGTCCCAATATTTTCTTCTCTGTAGTATATAAGCCTAAATCACCCCTGAGGCATCTAAAAGCTATGCTTTGTAATCTTAGAATTTTAGGCACATAAGAGCTGTATTAGATCTTAGTAGCAACACTGAAGACAGAAATCTCATTTCAGCAGGCTAAGACTCAAAATGGATATATTACTTCTGAACATGTATGCTTAGTATATTTTCTAAAAAGATTAGTATTTATCCCCTCAAATTTATTAATCGACAATAAATTCTAATTGCATAAAATAAATAAATAAATGACAAATTCAGATACAGTTTTCTGATAATTCTCTTAAATTTGTGAGCAACATTGTGAAAATTATGTACTTTTGGCCAGCTCATAGCAAACTCAATAAATGGTTCTTGTGGTCCCACCTGGAGCACTTCTTTGGAGCAACCAATGGACTCAACAGCTGATGTCTGTACTTTCTCACTTAATGTTTGGGTGTTAGGTCATGTTTTCACAGAACAGCACAGGCCTTTTCTCAGTCTGTGTAACCCTGCCAGTCAGTTCACATGCTTTGTAAAAGCCATCTAGGCAGCGACACTGAAGGCAAAGTAGAATTAGATTAGGAAAAGGGGGAAAAAAAAAGAAGAAAATTTTGCATCAGGTACAGATAAGTTTGAGGTAAATATTTTATTTCATGTGTATTTTCCATCATTATATTTCACATATTTTTGAAAGTAGGTTTTGACATATCTCTGTCATCTATAATACATTATCTACAGTGCAACTTTTGGATAGAGACATAAATCTACAGAAGTGGGAATCTTTCTCTTCAGCTTACAGATTCTTTGGTCGTAGGGTATTCAATCAAGAATATAAAAATGCCTCTTCACTCGAGCTGTGTGTGAAATGACAATTGCAAAAATAAAAAGCTAAATCTAAAAAAATCTAACCTTAGGTCTGTTGTACGTTTGTGTGTGTTCAATGCCAGCATTGGTCATCAGAAAATCTCTCTAAAACTACCCTGATAAAAATGTGAATCATCCTTATGAATTTAGTGCTATGAAATGCTAAAGTGCAAATATAATTCTTCTAAATATTTCACCAACTGGAAAATAAATAATGTAAAATATCTGGTAATTAAAATGTCTTCTTGAAAGACAGACTAATATTAAGTGAGATATTTTATCATTAGGACTTGCTAGGATCAGAAAGAATAAGGGAGGAAAGCACATTCATTTAGCCAACAGATGATTTTCCAGAATCATCATCTCTGTTTGCTTCCTTCACCCTCTGATGGTTTTTTAGAAACTGGAGTTGAAAAGCATTATTTAACGTTCAGTAAGTCTAGCAAATAACTATGCAATAGCCACCTAACTGATGTTTAAAACCAGTGCACAATTATTTTTATTGTGCAATTATATAGTATTATGAAACTACTAATGAAAATATTATCACTAGCTTCCAATTTTTTATGAGTTAGTAGTAGTGCAGTGTTTTCAGGGAAGCAAATGAAAATCAAGCATTCTTTGTTAAAATAGAACTTATATGGAAGTATTATTAAGGAACATCTGTTACCTTACCATTTTCAGCTGCCCTAGTTACAACGATCATCCTTTTTAATTGCTAAACACCTGTCTTTTATTATATTTGATAGCAATTCTAAATTTCATTTAATTTGTAGTCTCTTATCTGATTTTGAAAATGTTTTACTTCTATAATGCCCATTTACATGGTTTATTACCTTAATTCTTCTACTTAATCTTGAGAACCTTAAAATGATTATGGGATTAATTGTGCAGGGAAGTAATATTTCTCCCTTTTAGTATAAACCAGATACCTGCTCTCTAGTCTCTCTGGGAGAGGAGAGGAGAGGAGAGGAGAGGAGAGGAGAGGAGAGGAGAGGAGAGGAGAGGAGAGGAGGGAAGGGAAGAGAAGGGAAGAGAAGAGAAGAGAAGAGAAAAGAGAAGAGAAAAGAGAAGAGAAGAGAAGAGAAGAGAAGAGAAGAGAAGAGAAGAGAAGAGAAGAGAAGAGAAGAGAAGAGAAGAGAAGAGAAGAGTACTGAGAATTAATAGTTTCTAGTGCCAAACATAGATTAGGATGAAGATATAGTCCTGCTTCTCAAGGTAGCACCACTGACTACTTACTGTCACTGTTGAACTCAATAAATGTCTGAGTATTGCAAATACAAGCAAGTAATAAAATTGAGCTAAGGTAGCCCTTTCTTTCAAAAGAGAGCAACAGGGAAATAGTATATGTGACATCTTGTTCTCACTTTTTTGAGCATCTTCTTCCCACTTTCTGTCACATACTAACCTATGAACTAATTTTTGGCTTCTGTATCAAAACCCATGACACAGGACACAAATTTGGTATTCCAAATGAAGTTATTTGACAAGACTGCTTCTCTACTGTAAATAACTGCTCTTTGGTATGTGTGGAAAAAAAAATCTGATAAGTTACTGCCTCAAAACAACTAATATTTAGGTCTTCCTTAGTCATACATGGGATCAGGATAATGGAAAATGTTATACTGAGTAGCATAATCATTATTAGAATCATAGAATAGTTTGAGTTGGAAGAGGATGTTTTAAATGCCATGTAATCCACCCACTGTTGTACTTGAAGAAGCCATGCTGTCTGTCTGGAATCACCTGTCTGTTCTCCATTTGCCTTAGCACAGCTTCTGGGAGGATCTGCTCCATGATCCTCCCAGACACAGAGATGAGGCTGACAGATCAGTAGTTCCCAAGGTGCTCTTTTCTACCCTTTTTAAAGATGGGTACAAGTTTGTCCCATCCTAGATACCTGACACAGGAAATCTTTCAATCAGTAGGCAGAATTTTTTTTCTAATCTCATTATTATTATATGCCCTGAAGAATGAAAATTAGTTTCTATTTTATAACTCCTATTTGTTTTCTTTTTAAGTGGAGTTTGGTACTGTAGCAAGATTGTCTCTATGGGGTGTGTGTACATCCACATATTTGTCTGTGGGAGAATTCTACAGAAACAGAAGTAGCAAGGCCTTTAATTTTGTATCAGTAATGCAATTATTATCAGTAATGTAATTATTGATTTCATATCAGCCATGCAATTATGAAATAGGAAGATTCACACATTAAAATTTCTCAAACTAAAAAAGGTTAACTATTAATATCTCTATTCAGGTGAAAGACTGTTGGATCTCCCATTATCATTTTCATGACTGCTGAAATTTAAGGCATACAGTGAGAAAGGCTTATGGGCTACTATTGCAAACATGCTTCTTTTAGCACTGTGTGCCCTCTATGTTCTTAATTGATACCTTTGCCACTCATGCACATAAACAACCTGCATAACGGGATTATGCATTTCTATAATTATTTGCATTTTTTTAGATTTCAAAGTGTTTCATTAAAGGATGACAGAATATTCATATTATGCATGCTAAAGGTAAGCTAAAGGAATGTCAGCATTTTTGCTCTCTCAGCTAAGACAAATGGAAAAGCTGGCAGAAGAATTGCCTCTCAAAGCTGAATCATTTGCAGTTCTCATTGCAATTATGAGTCTTCCAATGTCAGGTCTAGGCAAAAACGTTGAAAACACCGACTGAGAGCAGCAAATTCTGGGCATGGCCTGGGTGAGCCTGTGTCAAACTACTTAGACACACATCTGTGCCACCCCGCAATGGATACTGCAGAGCTGCACCCATAGTTACAAGCCATGAAAGCCTGAGATCCTACAGCGCCCTGCCCCTGGACCTGTAGCACACAAAGCTGCTCAGGTGTAGCCACAGAGTTACAGTGAAATCAGGAGTCCACCTACTTGAGTTCAGTATTGTGACAGAATTTATTGATATTCTGCTTCCCCAAATTGCCAAATTAATACACGGAGTGTTCGTGACTTCTCTGCCACAGACAATCTGGTTTTGAGCTCTACGTTTTCTTCATTGCTGGTATTATTTTTATTCAGTTACAGACTTAATTAATCAAGCCCAAATACAAAAGCTGAGCTTCATTAATTTAAAGTTCAGTCTCAGTGTTTCCAATAAAAAGCTTGACATCAACTCTAATGATCTTCAGAAGTGTTTAATTCCTTCCAGAGGTACATCTTACCTCTTTTCCTGTCTTTCTGTTTCAGATGTTAATGCCAATTTCATTATTAATAACAAGGAAATCGGAGGTCTATAATGTGGTGGTTACACAAGGCAGTTTGAGATTTTATCAGAGCTATCATTGGCAAATCTTAGCTCTAATAGCCTGTGGGTGCCTCTGAAAATACTTTGATTTGTTTGTTTCTCTCTCTTTTTTGTGGTCTGTACTGTTATCTAACTGCAGTGGTTAACTCTCATTTAAGAATGAGAGTTCTCCACAGATAAGTATTACTGGAGCCAGATTATATCTTTATCATTCTGCTTCTCTAAATCAGAGAGTGACAAATTCAGATGTTCAGATGTTTTTACATTTTTAGATATTGTAAGCTGATTACTATGTGGTTCAACACTTTAGTTTGCCAAGTGCTTACTCATTTGAGCATACTAATGAATTTGTAAAGAATATTAAATTGGTCTCCTTCGATGAACAAGGTGCTGACTAAGCCTTCAACATACTGAATACTCTGTCAGTCATCTTACCTTGTGGGATGTGGGGTTTTGTTCTGAAAATATTAATTGATCATCTTCAGAAAGGCCTAAATATATAAGTAGGTATATTTAGTTATCTTAAAATTGTCAGTAAATCATATTAGATTTTTTGATAATTTCTATCGACCTAGTTCCATTTATTTAAGAACTTGTGGAATTTTGTATGTGATTCTTTCTGGGAAGAAGGGGAGGGGAGGGGTGAGAGGGGGAATTAGGAGGAGAGATAAGTAGGAGGTGGGAAATAGAATAACAAAAAATTCCTCTTGATACATTTTTTCACTCCTACTTCTGACTAATAGAGTTTGGCTTTGAAAAAGTATACTTTGAAAAAGTGCATAATGTTAACTGTGATTAATGCTCACCAGTAGGTCTAGCTAATTTTTTGGGGACTGAAAAAATGGAGAAATCTAGTGAAAAATTGAAGCTGTTGATAAGTGTACCTGTGACTCAGAAGTATGCTATAACAGGCTGACTTAAGATAATTGAGAAATTAATTTTACCCTCTGCTGTGTTCTAAGTAAAAAAGAACTCACCTCTTCTCCCCGGAAAAGCTTGCTACCTGCTGTCTTTTAATATGGTAATTATGTCTGGGCAGGGTTTTTTCTGCTGTTAATCTATGCCTTGAAAAGTCTGATGTCAGTATATAAATATTAAATTTTCAAACTGGGAGTCTGATAATTTAACTATTTCACCTGGGAAAAGACTCTGAAAGGTAGTACTTATTTCAACAGATAATGCCGATCTTAGATTTGACCCTGCATTTCTCCAGGTTGCAAGTGATTTTCCATTCCTAAAGGCTGTGGCACAAATGTTTTCAGACAAAACAGGAGGATGAACGGTGGTGGCAATAAACTGCCTCTCTTATGTTATGAAGAAATTGTATAATTTTTTTCTATGAAATATTTCAATGTATACTGATGTAGGGTCTTCAGTTTAGCCTGATAGTGCAAGATGGTGCCAAACTCAGTGCTTAACTTTCCACTGATTGGAAAGCTCCAGGCATGCAGAAGATAGGGTAGCTCCTGTAAGGAGCTGCCAGAAGGTTCCTCAGTGTCCAGCAGAGCCAGTCCCTGGTGGCTCCAAAGATGGACATGCCTCTGGCCAAGGCTGGACCAATCAGAAATGATGGTAATGCTTCTGTGGTATCAAAACAGAAAGTGAGGGGACAGTTCTAATTGCAGCCAGAGAAGAGTGGAGTGAGAACCTGTGAGAGGAACAGCTCTGCAGACACTCAGGTCAGTGCANTCATGGTTCAGCAGGGGAACATCTCCTCTCTGAGCAGCAGGAGAAGCCTCAGGTGATAAACTGACCATAACCCTCACTCCCTGTCTCCCTGTGCCTCTGGGATATGAGGTCAAGATGGGAAGGAGGGAAGGGTGGGGGTAAGGTGTTTTTTAAGGGCTTATTTTACTTCTCATAATCCTGCTCTGATTTTTTATGTAAGAAATTCCCTTCATATCTCTAAGCTGGGGCTGTTTTGCCCATGATGGTATTTGATGAGCAATCTGTCTCTGACCTTATCTCAACACATGAGCTCTTTGTTAAATTTTCTCTCCTCTCTCTGGCTGCAGAGGGGAGTCAGTAAGAGGCTTTTGTGGGTGCCTGGCATCTGGCCAGCATCAACCCAGGACACAAATTTATAGTGTTTAAAACAGCAAGAAAATGATGCCTTAAGGTCAGTAGAAAATAGGATTTGGAATCCACTGCAGCTTTTCTCCTTATCCTAATGGTGTGTACCTATCAAGGTCATACAACAAACCATAAAACAGCTTCTGATCCAGAAATGGAAGTGGAGATCCTACAGTTCTGCATGTATAGCCTGTCTGGGAGCCTTGCAGGCTCTGCTCTGCTGGCAGGACTGTGAATGGCCTCCTCAGGTGTGCAGACTTCTCTTCATCAAGGACAAACAGTAGGTTTTCCTCAGGTTGTGAACTAAAATAAAAACTAGCCTTGACTGGGTGCGTTTGGGTTGACCTCAGCATTGGAATTTCAGTATTCTTTGAGCTTTTTTAACATTCTTCTAAACATTAAGGAATATACGATGAGGCAATGCATTGTATTGCAAGAGCAAGTAGTGCTTCCAGGTGACAATAGCTCATTTGTATATTACAAGAAAGAGTGGGGAAAGACTGAACTGGAACCCACTCTTTTTGCCTAGATTCTTTATATCTTGAGATCCAATAAAGTCACCTAGAAAATCATAGAAAGCTATTTCTCTGATTTTAAAAAAAATCTTAGTACTCACCTACTCTTAAGAAGAAATTAGTAGTCCTGTTTACGCAAGGATAACGTGCTGAAACAAATATATGAGAAGGTGTGGATAGTCTTTAATTTAATTGCCACCAACATTTTCTTAAAACTCCAAATAGTCTTTCTTCTCATCTTTAGAATGCCTCATAAAGTGTATAACTAACTTCAAGAATTTCAAATTGAGTTGCCCTATATGGATAATGATAAATCTCACAGAGTGACCCTCTCCAAAAATCAGCTCTTTACCATTATTGTGCCATTTTTATTTTATTGTGCCATCTCCTTTCTGATTTATTCTTTGGAGACTATGTAAAATGGTTATATTAGAAATTGATAAAATCAAACCCCAGAAACACAACACTAAAGCCCTGAAAGGATTTGAATAATATGAAAAAATGAGTTATTAGGTAAAGATTCAGTAAGGACATTTATTACTCGAGAGTGTAATTCAGTAGAAGAGAAAAAAAATTATATTTAAATTATGATTTACAAAAAAGTTTCCTTTTATTTTACATGTGAACTATAGTTTCAGAGTAGGAAATGATAGAGTTTGATAAGGAAAAATGAATAATTAAATATATGTTGATTTTTTTTGAATAAAAACTGGATGCTCTCTTCAGTTGCTTTAAATTCATGTTATATTACTGTTTTATGTCAGGAATGCACTGTATAGGTTCATAGAGACTTCTTTGAGCCTCTCTTTGGGAAGTGGTTGCCACGTGGAATTTTTATTTCTCTGCTGTTGAAGTAGTATTTTTGCAGCAATGTTTACTTGAAGAAATTCAAGTGGCAGCCAGGGGAGGCTGATTACACGACAGAAAGTTCTTTCTTTGCTCTTACCTGTTTAAGATTAAAATCTTTGCTTCACAGAATCTCCTTAAATATTTATTTATTTTTATATATTGCTGTTTTTCTGTGTAAAAGTAAGTTATGTAGGACAAAAATCTTGTGTTGTACAGCCTCAGGGGGCATTAAACTGGAGTGAGTAGAAAAAAGAGTGCTTCATCATTGTCTTGTTGCTCTTGAAGTCATTTGCATGAGTGCAAAGGAGGCAGAAAATGCTATTGTTTTGTTATCAGTAATACAGAGAAATAAATAGATGCAGCTGCAGCTGTGCTATTAATGGTAGGGAATTGTGCTTCTCCATAACCACTATTATATTGTGCAAGTAGAAGCTTGTATATTGAGTTGATCAATCATATTATCTGAGTTATTCTGCTCTCAATTTATAGTTTGCAAGTAGTGCAAAATCAGCCTTAAGGCACCAGTACAACATAGGATCATAGATTTGAAAGTGCTAGAAGTTTAACTACTTAATGAACAAAAGTTTTTGTTTTATTCTTGTAGATAACTGTAATTAGTTCAATGAAGTTGGTAACAGGAGGAAAATCAATATTTTTCAGGTAAGTGTATAAATTCTTGTCCCTTAGTATTCTTTTAAAAGGAATTATTAGTTTCTTTACAGCTTGTTAAGAGTGGACAGAAAAAACAGGTGATGGACTGTGGATGTGACTTCTGTATGTACACTACTGAGCTGTAATTTTTCCATGACTCCCTAGCAGAAGGCCTGGAGACCTTGTGATAGTTTTCTGACAACATGAACCCAGTGCTCAATAGGTCAAAATGCAGTGCAATGTTAGGAAATGTTAGACCCATTAAGAAAGGAAATTATCTTGCTATGGTGTATCCACTACATATAATGTATATACGTTGTTTTATATATAAAACAACGTATATACGTTATATTTTATTTAAAATGACATACAATCACCCACATCTTGATTAATGTATGCAGTACAGTCCACAGGATTTAAGTAGGACAAGAAAGGCCCAGAATATAATTAGGGAAGATAAGAAACATAAAGCAGTATGAGCCAAGATATGGGCAGATGGGAAAAGTTTTAGAGAGAAGGAGCTTTGTAGATAAACTCTTTTTAGTGAAAAGAAATTCAAGGTGTCATCCAATGAAACGATTGCACAGTAGATTTTAAAACAGCAGGAAGTTTGGTTTTTTTTTTTCTTTACAGAGACAGAACATTAAGTTGTAGGGCTCATCTGTGACAAGGCATTCTAGAAATCAAAAGTGTGTGTTAGTCCAAATAATAGTACTGAACAAAATCATCTATCAAGTGTTCTGGAGTCAACCAGAACCAGAGTTCATGTTCCATCTGAACCTGGAAATCCTAAACCAGAGGATTTCTAGAATTTGGAAAGAAGTGCCTGTGGAATCTTTTCATACACATTTCCCCCTAATATATGCTACTGGCTAATGTTGTGAATAGATGGGATAGGAGGATGCAATGACTGCCTCTCTGCTGCTAAATAAAACATGGTAAGGGACCTTCCTCTGGTCTTAAGGTCAAGTATTACATCTTGGCTGAAACCAAACTTCACTTGGCTCTGGATCTACTCTGGGCTTCATGCCATGCTTTTTTGTTATTAGAAAATAGTTACAATTTTGTCAGAGTTTTGTTTGTTTGGTTTTTTCCCTTTTTGTTTTTCAGTTCAAAGTGTCTGAAACATGAGGGCAGTTCACTGGGTTGGTAAACTCATACTACAAGTCTGAGAATATCTTTTGCAAGGTCTGGGATGTGTCACAAGGGCCAGCAGGGACACTTCAGGCTCTGCAAGCCCTGTTGAGACACAGTGTGTGAAGGGAGCCAAAGTTAATGCAGTCTAATCCAGACCACATATCAGGAATGGCAGATGGCATATGGTGTCTCCTGAACTTTGCCTAGGCACTGCCCCAGGGAATGCTGCTTGGCACAGTTTAAACCTGACCTCTGTAGCTAAGAGTTAAGCAGTTCAGGTGGTGGAAGCACCACTGCTCAAGCTTCTTCCCCTGTGTGTTTTTGTTTAGCAGTGTTTCAGATGCACAGACTGATGCCTTGCTTTCCCAGTGAGGTTATAACACAGCTTCTGTTTGAGTTTCTGGGAGAGGTAACTTGAAAATGTGATGTGTCTGCTTTTTATCCAAAGGGAAATCCTGGCCTAAATTTTTATGGTGGGGTCAAACATGGTTGAATATTATATTATTCATAAATACATGTTTATTCTTTGAAGTTGTTTCAAGTTAAGGTAAGCTAACCACAAAGTGCCTTATACCTAGATTTTTAAATCCCTGTATGAAGTTCTGCCTAGCACCTTCTTTGTTTCTTCTGTAGAATATATTACTTTTAATAGTCTGCTGTCCCAAAAAAACCCCTTGAAAAATGATTCAATATGCTCTCTCCATTTTTTGTGTCTTGGAGATGTGTCATATACAGGCTGGACTGCCTTATAATTTGCCTAAAATATCATATGAAACCAGAAATTGTGTGTAACTTGTCAGTGACTTTCACTATGTGAAAGTATTTCTATTCCAATGCATTTTCAAGTTATTTTATTCAGTGGAAGAGAGATTTCAGTCAACAGATACAGTTAAGTTTTATGTAGAGCAAGGGTTTTACCAGGATGAAGAACTGAGAAGTTTAGCAGACCATGTAAGTGCAGCTGTGGACAAAATGAATTGTTTATCTGATCTAGCAGAAAAAATACCTGTGCTGGAATAGGGTTGAGGCAGTTAAAAACAAGGGCACAGTAAAGTAGGATTTTGAAGCTTTCCCAATAATTAGTTGGAAAATAATTATTTTTATTTGTTTGAGAGCCTTAACACATTCTGGGTGCTGAATGCTGCTGCAGGGACACCAGGGATGGCAGTGACCACACGAAGAAAGTGACCCTCTCCTCTCTAAAGCCAGTTGAGGCTCCTTGGCTCATTACAAGTACTGCCCTTCTCAGGAAAGATGCATCCCTTGTGACAGTAGCAAGTCTTTTGCCTTGAATGTCTTGAGAGTCAGAAGTTGCCCAGGAGCCAGAGACTTTCCAACCTTGCATTACAAGAAAGGTGGGCTGCAAGAGAAGCAGAAGTTTCAAACTACCAAAACAGCTCTGGAGGGTAAACCAGAATGCTGACCCCAATTTTCATGTGTGCCAGGCATCAGCAGTGAACACACAAAAGATGAAGAAAACATTGGAAGCTGCAGAAAGAAGGAAAACTGGAAAGAGACTTATTTACAAGGTAGAAAATCGGTGGATGTATACATTGAAAAAAACCCTAACCCAGCAGCTGAAAAACAAACAAATAACCTCCTGATGTTAAAATTTGATCCAGGAGACTTCATATTTCATTTCATTTTGAAAAGCTTAGCTCCAAGTGCAAGTGTTAGAGAGAAGAGCAGTACACAAAACAGTATCTCTGACTTCTCAACAATGTGTAGTCTCTGTGGCAGCTCCTTTGAAATCCCTCTGCTCACCCCATGAAACGACTGTTGCATTGTTCTTGGAGCACATTAGTTGTCTGCAGGCTCCATCTCAGCTACTCTTTGAATTCAGCGAGGCACTGAAGTACTACTCCAGGCCTTTGCCTGGTGATTCAGGACTACAGCAGGTGTAATTAAGCTCAGGCATGCTGGTAGGAAACCCAGGACTGCTCTTACAGTATGTGTGCACTATAAATGAAGCTCCTGTTGTTATAAAAGAGTCTGTTTTCAGTATCCTACCATTCCTATTGCAGCACAGGACTGTTCTGCAGCAGGGAATCCTTTTAGGTAACAGCAATGAGAACTGACTACGATGGGTCGCTTGACATGTGTCTGCAGGACTTGGGTAAGGAGTTCAAACAGGAGGATTACAGGATTTTGAAGGTGTGAATACCTAACTTAACTCTTTGATGCTTACAGTGAGGATTTTCTGATAATTAAACAGCACCAAAATAATTTGTGTTAACAGTGGGATTGTTATTATTAAAAAAAAAAATTCACAGAGATTATATATGAACTCCTGGACTGTATGAGTGTGCTATGTCAGTGTGCGTGGTGCATTGTCTGAGGTACCTGCTTAGTATTGAGGTTTTGTCTGAGGAAAGCCATGGTGGCATTTGTCTGTAGATGTGTGTTTAAATTGCAACTGCCCTAATTTAAATAAGTAACTGTTTCAGGTAAAGTTAAATCTGTCTAATATGCCTACAGATATGACCGTGCAGTACATTAAAACTAAAATGTCCTTACATGCCTCTTTAAGAACATAGACTGTTGCAAATTTGATTTTCCTCATGAGAAGTCAGTGGATGGATTTTGCTCTCTTCAGAGCAGAACTCCAATTCCAGAATTTTTAGAAGAGCTATAAAATTCTACTTATACTGTGGATGCAACACTCACTAAACTGATCTTTGGGAGAGCAGAATATTTACCTTCTTCAAAATCAGTTCTATAAACACATATAATAACCTTGGTATATTCAGTTGTCTAATGGCCTTTTATTCATTTAGGTCCCAGCTCACCAAGGTACCAAAGGAGATACATTGCTTCAAATGCTCAAACAGTCCCCATGAAATGAAAGAAAATGTGCCAGAAGTTAACTACCTGTTTAAATTCCCTAATGAGTACAATCTTAGAATATGAGCTGCTTTTGCAAAGACTTTATATATAATTAAACCCTTTTATGCCACTGTGCAGCTTTAGAGCACAGTTGAAATTCAGCATTAGAATCATGCATCCTGAGAAAATAAATTGATTGCCATATGGACTGTGCCTGTATCAGTGAGAACTCTGACAGGATCACTTTTCTCAGACCAAAACTCCTCTACCTTCTGCATTCTCAAAGTATTGAACATAGGAGCATTAAAAGTGAAATATTTTATGCAAAGAGACATGTTTTCTGTGTAGTTAAAAATTCTGTGAATGACTTTATGGCTAGAGATTATATAGAATGCAACAACGTTAGCATTTGCTCTTAGATGAGTGTGGTTCTCCTTGATATTATCATAAAAAAACAGTCCTACATCAACAGTCCACCAGTGTTGGAACAGTTTATTAGGCAGGAATAAACTGTCTGAAATAAACTAAAGCCAATAGAAGAAAAAAAAAAAAAAAAGAAGCAGTCAGCAAATAACACAAGATGCTGCTTGCTATTCAATGAAGGGGGAAAAGGAATGTCTAGATGACTCAGGTAATTTTAACCAACAAACCAATGAAACTATTAACTCAATATTAACATCAAATATAGCTTCTCATCCTTAAAAAAACCCCTTAAAAATAGAATACAACTCTTATATTTTGCAATCACTGGAACAGATATAATTCTTCCACTCACTCTAACATAGCTGTGATTCAGTTTGAGTTCAAAATGACCGTTAGAATCCCCAAATCTCAAACTTTTTTCATTTGTTATCACTCCATCACTTTTGTGATTAAGGTAGTTTGCTAAAATAGTGGCTGAAATGTTCTGAGTCTCACAATAGCAGGTAAATTGCCACCTTAATGTGCTGGTTGCAGAGGGGTAATGACAGTACAAATTGTGACCAGTTTTGTAATCTTTCTGTACAGCTGTTTCAGGAAATGGGCCAGTTGGAGCAAAATTCTAGTCAGAGGCTCTTTGATGAAGCATGAAGGCATCTTTAGAGTGTGAGTTTTGAAGACCATACTGATTTATTAGTTTTTTTATTTCTTTTAGGTTTGTGACAAATTCGCTCACTGAATTTAGAATATTTAAATTTAAATTGAGACAGGCACTATGGGCAAAAATATCCCCCCAAAGCCAGCTTTTCCAGTGAGCAGAGCAGGGAGCCATAAGAGCACAGAGATAGTTTGCCAGTGCTTCAGCTTCTGCTCTTTGGCTGATTAATGTGTGGAGACAATGGGCCCTCGGGAGCAGACAGCGTGGGTGGGGTTCAGTTCTCAAATCCAGACTTCTACAGGTGCTGTAATCACTCTGGGCCCCGTTCTAGGGTGCAGCTCATCCTAATTTGCAGGTCTGAAATAAATGGCAAGGATTGCGCTCTAGAATTGCTTATTTGTCTCCCTGGATTTTCACAGCACCTGCAGTGAACAGCTTGTGCTGTTGGCATCCCGAGTTAGGTAAGGCAAACCCTGTCCTTTGTGTTGGTACAGCAGAGCATAATGCACACCAGGGACAGTTCTCAGTGCAGGGGGAGGCTGCACTGTTGCAGTGCTGGATCATAAATATTACTTCCTTTGAGGTAGCTAGGCTTTGCTGTAGGCTGTTGTGTTTTACCCCCTTGCTGATTTGCTCTCTGTGTAAGCATTTGCACTGTAAAATAAAATAAAACAAAACAAAATAACAACAATGATGATAATGATAATAATGATAATAATAAGAACAATAATACCTTTTCTGTGTTGCATTTTGCACTTTTGCTCAGAGGCCAGCGTTCTCGTGGGTGTTGCGTCACTGACTTTTAATCAGTAATGTAAAATTTTAGGCTTTTAGAAATACTCATTCTGAGGCAGAAGGCTTTACACAGCATTACTTGTCAAGAGACATCATCTTTCTGCTCATTTTTTGAGTTTCATGCCATAATCCTTATCTTTAGAGTAGAAACACTTAGGTTTTGTAAGGGACTGTGCAGGACTAGCTATCTCTTTTTAATACACCATTACAAAGTGGGCTCACATATGTGGCAGATTTATGGATCTACTGTGGAATCCATCACCCCTAGTCTACATTTTCATTGAAAGAAACATATGCCAGAGCAGAACTCTCGACATGAAGTTGTACAGTTATCAGAACCATGCATAGAGAGGACAAGACTATTAGAAGGAACTAATTACTTTTCAAAACTGATTTTAATAACTTTTTCAGTGCTGTCCTTAGAAAATAGAAATGCAAATTTCCTGTTCTTTATCTGGCTGTCCCTTACTCATCCTGCCCCCTCTGCTGGCTCGTAAGTGCAGGATCACTTTTCACACGGCCTTGGTTCCCAGTGGGTAGCACCTGAAGGCTGTATTTTATGCATGAGAGCACTATGAAATACACAAGAATTCAGGAGCACCTGTCCTACACTATGTAAAATGCATTTTTTTCCTATGCTGTGAATTTTCTAGGTAGTTTTCTCAGTTAAAAGCCAGGCAGTCCTTTTGTAACACAGGTAGCCAACCACAGGTGACAAGTCTAGAAGTTTTTTAAGTATTCCTTTCTCCTTGAGAGTCTTCATGTTCTAAAATATGGGTGTATAATCAGCTGGCTGCTTCCCCATAGGGCCATCCTCAAAGGAAAAGGGGGTGCTTTTGCAGTTTAGGAATAACTGCAGTATGAGTGTGCCATCGATGAAGTCCCTGGGGAAGAGGGGATCCCAAAGGAGACAGATTCACCGACTCAATAATTATTTCTCTCCACAGGAGTGGCACAAAGCAACTTTAGTTAGTTAGTTAATTAGTTTTCAATAGGAAACCATGATTCATATTTGTGTTTTGTTTGGGACAATCAATTTAATCTAAAATCTAATAAAATACTCAAAGGGATTCTAGAGAATCCTGAGAAAGTAGCTATGTAGCTTCTTTTAACAATAGATATTGGAAATAAATTGAAGAATCCAGCATTTGACCTTCTTTTTCTTCTTATAGCCTCATAGTACAACATAAGGTGAATGATTCTGCTATACTGCCCTTGTAACTAGAAGGAATAAGTTTCACTGACCAGGGATTAGAGAAAAGAGAGTGGAGGGAATTAGTCCATTCTTTGTGACTGTAACAATGGACATTTTTATTTTCAAAGGATCTCTGGCTTTGCTGCCTTCTCCAGTGGTAACCCTGAGACCTATTATTTGTTAGCAGAGTCCTTTTATAATGTAGTCTTGTCTTTTTGACACCATGACACTCAGCAGGTTGATAATTTTCTAATGATGTCCTCAGTTGTAGGTTAATTTAACTGACATATTTAAACCACAAACCACTCTGGGTCTGAGTCTTCAGAAATATATATATTTTCAATGTAATTTATTTATAGCATATTTTTTATGCTTTTTTAATGTTCAGTTTTGAAGAAAAGTTCCACAGACAGAGGTGTCTAGAAGGTCACCAGCTATCCTAAAAGTCATCTGCTATAATGTGCAGCAAATTACTGGGCCAAATTTAGCCCTTTTTTGAACAAGAATGGGTCTCTGTGGCAAAACTAGTAGCAAGATTTATACTTGCACACAGCATACAAACTTGAGTTCTGTGGCAGAAATAGAGATGGCAAGCCTTGGATCAATATTTGGAAGGTAGAAAACAAAAGCAAATTTCCTCTCTACCACACTGCTTTTAAGGGGGAATAAACCACTTGTTCCTGCTTTTTTTGTGCATAATTTCAATTATTAAGAAACTTAGCAGTGGGCTGAGCAAGCTACTGCAAGCTGCCTTATTTGCCTGAGGGGGATACTGCAACTATATAAAAGAAAGGGTGTTTGTGTGCTCACTGGTTGTGTGGACTGAAAAACAAAACAAATGGTAGGTGGTATCCAGACCAAGATGTGCTATAAGAGTCCTCCTTCCAGTGGTAAATGAAAAAAGCAGTTATCTAGTCTAGCAATTTAAATTTTTTTTTTTTTTAATTATTGCTTGAGGAAGAAAAGAGTGTTCCCAATTACTTAAAGTAAGAGAGACTTACTTTAAATTGACAAATGTCTTTTCAGTTTCTGTGTGTATGTAGAGATAAAAAAGTTTGGGCATATGTAATTTCTCCCATCTGCACCCTTCACTGGGAATGTGAACAGAGCAAGGCACTCCCCCACCATGACCCTGGGCATTTTGCCTGCATTCAGCTGTGATTTTCAGAGCAATCCTCTCCACAAGTGTTGAAGTTCCAATGCCACTTGGTGTCCCACAGTGTTTAAGGAAGGGCTCTTCTAAAATGGAAAGAGCAGATAGAAATGAACTCCTAATAAGGAAAACCTAATAAGGAAAAAGTGAGAAAAATAAAGGTTATTTCTTGGATGATATTTCTTCTGGTATGATAGTTTTCTATTGAAATTGGTGTCTGGTACCTGAAACACACAGGTGGTTAACTGTGTGGCATTAAGATGACTGATGCTATCTGCAATTCAAATCCCCTTCTGCAGAGGGAGGCGGGTAGGGTGAGAGAAAGAAATTCCTCTTTATGCAAAGCTTGGATAGCAGCATTATATGCAGTTATACAGGTCACTGCCTTCCGCATTTTTGTAGTAGCAAATCCCTATAAACCGTGCTGTACTTGCTCTGCTGTTCAGAAATTTACAGTAAATCCCCTAGAGACCATACTGAATTTCTAGGACAGGTATGTCTATTGCAAAATGTGATTGGATTTTGAATATTCTCAAAATCTTCTAATGTGCTTTTATTAACACTGGGACTTCTTGAACTTGTCTGTATATCCTAGATGTTAAATGAGGCATTGTATTTGCATAAACTAGTCCGTGCGTTTCCCCGACTTACCTCAGCTGGAATCCTCATTATTTGGATAATGTAACTTCCTGTCATGTTTGGGAGGGATTCTTGTCAAACAGAATTAAGTCTGACACTCTGCTCATATTTGGTCTTTCAGCAAAAGATAGGCTTTTTTTCCCATTAATATGTTCTCTTTTTTTCCCCTTCATATATGTTTTCCAGCAGAACTGAATGCAGTGGTACAAAAGAGGGCTTGAGTTTTACAGCGAGTATCCAAGAAGAAGTGGGAGAGAAATGAGGTGCCTGGCCTGAGGCTACATTTTGAACCCACCTGATGTTTGATGTATATCATCCTCTACTCACCTATCCCCCAGTCTCCATGAAAGAGAAGGTGGTTATCTGAGCCAGGACTAAATGGCTGCATCTCCCTGATCCGAGTGGAAAACAACCACGTTGAAGGATGAAATGCCTGTCTGAAAATAGCCTTGTTGCCAACAGCGTTAGCAAAAACAAAATCCCCAGTGTCTTTTTCCTCACCAGGAAAACATTAGTGAAGAATGAAAGTAACTTTGCCCATTCTGGTATTTTAGTGAAAGAGACCTGTGTGATAGTTGGACTTGGAGGGTGAGAACTGAAAGTTAACCAAGAAGAGAAGAGAAAAAGAGCAGACTAAATTTTGCTTGATGTAATCCCCCCAAGTGGGATATTTTATGTTCACAGTTTAGAAGCACTTCTGAGCAATATTTAAAATAGATAAATAAATAAA
>WAAE01003342.1:0-20346 GCA_013400495.1 Nicator chloris
CCTGACGTAGGCAGGGACACCTCGCACTAGATCAGGTTTCTCAAAGCTCCATCCATAGTAACTGTGACTTGTTTCAGTGAGACAGCTGAGGTAGGAGTGAAGGAATAGAGTAGCAATCTATACAGTTACTAGCAATGAGGATAGCGTGGAGAGGGATAAATTATTTTCTGTAATTTCCAGTACAGGAAGTAAGGGGTATCATGTGAAACTAGTAGATGTAAGGGTGAAATTTAAAAAAAAAAAAATCCGGATGTGGTTCTTCATGTGATGACTAGCTGAGAGAGTCATGGAGGCTCAGAGTTTACACAGGTTGAAAAAGAGGCTGGACAAAGTGCTGAAAAACTGGTAGTTTGTGGGTTGCTTAATGCATAGGAATCACATGTGGCAGAATGTGTTCTTGAATAGTGCTTGATTAGCATCTGGGAAGTCACATAACCTGGTTGGTTTCTTGGTGTTTTGCTGGGATCTCCACTTCTGACAGTGCTGAGTAAAAGTTTACAACTCAAGTTTGACTAACTTATATTCTTATTATGATTTTATTGTAAATTTACTTGATCTTCATATCAACATTCCCTCAGTTCTAATTTTCCAGATCACATCGATAAAACAAGTTGTTCTTATTTATTACATATCACAGGCTTATATGCATGCATATTTTATTATTTCCCTCAGATTTTAACCATTGTAATTGCTGTATTTCCTTCAATTCTGCACACCTTATATAGACCTTACACTCTTCTTTCTTTAACAGGGACACTAACATTGATTGTTGTTAGGGCTGATGACACAGTTTGGCTTAGTCTATATAAAAAAAAAAAAAATGTTACTTCATAAAGAAGATCACCTCAACAATACATGTCCTCTTCTGCATGTTTTTCACTTTGTTAGCTGTCTTGGTTACTTCCCTGTATTCCAAGAACACCTGAAAAAGAGAGGGGAGAATGAAGAGACTGAGTAGAAAAGGGGCCAATATTAGTCTACTATTCTGGAATGCAGACTACTGCTCTCCTGCTCTGTGTTGTAATGTTAGAGGTGATTTATTGTTTTCAGATGTTGAACATTCTGCATTTATACTCAAATGCATGTTTTTCTACTGTATGCTTCCATCAAAAAAGACAAGAAGCATACACAAAAGGGTGTATGGTGAGGAAATGAAATCATATTAAGAGGGATCACAAATAAATATGCCTTAAAAACTTGTCTTATATTATTTGGTCATATGACTGCAGTAAATATTATGTTTTTATTTTACATTTTTAATTTTGTCTTTGGAGTTCATTTTCTCAGAGCAGTAAGCGAAGTCAGATATATTTAATATTATTCAAATGCTCCCATTGCCTTCAGCCCCTGCTGCTTTAGGTTGTTTAAGTTACTTTGAAGTTGGATCTTTATCCCCCTGTGTATTCATTATGTTCCCAGTTGAGGGTCTTGCTGCATAAATGCTTCCACACTAGAGACATCTGACCAAAAAGTAAAGGACACAGGAGGACAGGTGCAGAACTGTAGTTTGGGTTTGCATAACATGTTTCAGAATGAACAAACATCAACTTAATGTTCTGCCAAATTATATTGGCAAAAATCAGACAATGAATGTAAAAAAGAAAAAAACAAACTGCAATATCAAAACCTGAAGCGTATTTTCTCCTGTTCTACTACATTAGACAAAACACCTCCTCTCCATGAAGGGAAGGAGATACAAAGAGTAGGAGATGAAGGACTCTGGGGTTGTTATGTCCTCTTTTTTTAATGACTATTTGTATTTAGCACCCCTTTGTATATATAAATAACAAGCTAAATTTCTTAGCTCAGTTTTGTTTCTTAGCCTTCAGTTAAGAAAAATATATTCTATGAAATGAAGGGGTTTTTTTCAGTGACAAATGAAATATAAATGCTTCAAAAGCAGTAAAGCAAGATATTAATCTTCAGTTCATAAAAGGAGAAATTTGAAAACAGAAATTCAGTTCATCTTTTTTCAGGTTTGATGAATTTATCTCACCAATGAATGATTGTTGCTTCTAGTAATGCTGTCCCAAAATTGGTAAGTGCTGCATTTTTCTTTCTAGGAATAATTTTTATAATTGCGATTCTGTCTATTTAAATTGAAATTTTATATCGCATACATTAGTTTTTGTGTTTGATCCAAATCATATGATTAAAAATGCTTAATATTATATGTAGTCAAGAGAGCACAGTAAGTAACTTCAGAAAAATTATTTAATGAAGCAATTTGCTGACAAGAGATGTTCAAAGATAGATACTAATCTGTCTGAATTGCTGCCTATATGGAAGATTGTGCTTTGTTACCCAAGCTGACAGCAGTGCTTGAGTTGTCTCTAGATGGTTTTGGAGAGGAGAACTCTCTCCCAGGGCTCAGATTTAATGAAACAGTGTCTTGACAACTCTAGGTAATTGCTCTAGAAAATTGTTGCCATGAGCAGAGTGAGATCCCCATTTCAAATACTCAGCAGCAGAGGAAACTTAAGTATGTGGGAAAATCGAAATGGGACCATTCTTCCCATTGAAATGATCTGCAAAGGACTGTAAGGCAGAACATTTTCCTTATAAATGGCCTCCACTGCTGTTCTCTAATTCAGAGACCACGCATGCATTTGCCCTTTTGTTCAGAGTCTCTGAGCTGACCAGGCTCCATCATGCATCTTATTTTCTCTGTATACAGAAATCTGCCCCTTTTTTCTGCATGTGACAGAGCCCCTGTGGAAGGTAAGCCCCAGTCAGTAGCTAAGCACCATATAGCCTCTCAGTCACTCCCCACCCCAATGGCTTGGGGGACAGAATAGGCAGAGAAACTCAGATAACTCATGGAAAACCTTAAAGACAGTTTAAAAAGTGAAGGAAAGAGAAAAGAGGTGAAAAAAACCATATACCAAAGCCAAGTGATGAACTCAGCTCCTCTTCCTACAAGGAGACCAATGCTCAGCCAGTCTGAAAACAAAGACTGCCTCCAAGAAAAACCTTCCCTTTCAGCTTTGTTGCTGAGCATGGAACCATATGTGGTAATCTGGTCTGCCTGTGTCCCCTCCCAAAGTCTTGTGCACCTCCAGCATTCAGTGGAGTGGCAGAGTGGAGAAAGTAAAACCTTTACTGCTCAGCAATAGCCAGAAGATTTGTGTTTATCAGTGCTGCTTTGCTCACAGGTGCAAAGGGTTGCTATGAGGAAACCAAACTCCATCCCAGCTAGACCCAGCACAGCCTCCAAAGGGGCGGTGAAGTATGACTAATCTGAAACTTCTCACAGACACCTACATACCATACATGACTTCATTTACACACAATTGAAAACATGCTCTGAAGAGTATTTTTCCTCTCAAGACTGTGCCAGGTTCTCAGAGAGAAGTTGTCCATAGGCTTTCTTTACTAACAAGGGTAAGTTTTCTGTGGAGAATTTTCAGGTAAGATAGAAAGCCAGTGACAGTGCTAACATATCTACATTCTGCTGAAATGCAGGAGGGAATCCTCCCTTTTCTAAATCGTCGGTTGGAATCCTATTTGCCACAACCTTAGTGTATCACATAGGCTGCAAAGTCACTTGCAGAAATCAATCAAAACAGAAGAAAAAACTAAACTTGCCAATGACAAGAAACTCCCCTCTCTCCCATGCAGTAGCAGTTAAAGCATCCACAAAAAATTGAAGATCCCAATTTTAAAGCACTACAAATGTTGCAGCAAGTAAAGTATCTTGCTTCTCAAAATAGCGTATTCAGGCCATTATAGTGCCCCTCACACTACCTGCTGAAACGATATAAAAATCGTGTGCAAAAGAGTAGATAATTTAGCAGGGCAAACCCATAAAACATAACCCACAAAACATCCCACCGGTTCCATAGGAAAGGTTAGGCTCACAAGCAAGGCACTCTGCCATCTGGATTCTGCTCCCACAGCTAATACTTGCCTTTTACAGGCTCAAATTCCTGGCAAATTCTTTTTCTCTGTGTGGAGAAATAATGACATTTGATTCATCGTATTTCTTCCAGGATTTTTCTTCTTTCATCACGAAGACTTATATGTCTATTTTTCAAGAAGTTTGGACTCTGCTAATCAAGAATAAGTACAGGCTGATCTTTGGATGTTTCTTAGGATGGGGACTGAAAATGCTCCAGTAGATAAGGACAGTAAAACAGAACAGCACAGGCTTGGAAAAATAGATAAAGGATGTAACTTAAGCAAACAGGACGCCAGCTCAGGTCTGCAAGGCTGACAAAGCAGGACTCATGGATTATTGATCGTACTTAAGAACTGGAGCCAATGAATGGCCACCTCAAATATTATGACACCGGACACTGAAGATCACCAAAGAAGACCCCAAAAGACCTCTCGAGGACTTCTGACAAGGGATGTGACTTTGTAAAATAAATTAATACATATACATCAAGTAATAGGGGATGACTAATGAATATGTAATCAGTGTGCATGATAAAAATTCCATTCACCTGATTCTGGGGCACTCAGAGGAAGGATCCTCAGAGTGACAAATATGCTGCAATAAAGAATGCTCAATTTCTAATATGCAAAACTGTGTTAGTAAGTTACTATCTGACTGATCTTGTATCACAGAAAGATCCTGCCAGGTACATTCTAATTCCCCCTCAGTGTTTGTCTCATGCATTGGCTGCTCTGACTCACCTAGACACAGCTAATCTTGAAGTATCAAGTTGAATTTTCTCTGGCCTAGAGTTGCTTTCTGCAACTATCCATTAAAAGAAAGTAAAAACGTTTTTTCAAAGTGTACAACAGCTCTTCTTTTTGTCTGTGCTGCACTTCCTGAATCTGCAATATTTAACATAACTGAAGAACTTTGTTCTGTTTGTGAAACGAGAAAAAACTTACAAAAAAGACTACTGTGCATAATAATTATTAAAAATATGCAGAGGAAACTTTTCTGCCTTTCTCCTGCAATGCTCAGATACCAAGAGCTTGAGAAGTAAAATTTAGAACAGAAGGTATATCTATGGAAAATCCATGTACAAACACTAAGCAATTTTTAATGAGATATCAGAGCACTATTTTCACTATATGTGATGGGACATACAGGTATTCTACATAACTACTTAAAGGTTCAAACACTTTTAAACAATACAACTTAATAATTTTTTAATAAATATTTTTGCCCTATGATGTGTTTTGAATGCTTGACTTTGTATGCCTTGAATTTTTTACAGTAATGTAACACCTTGAACTCCACTATTTCAGGAAATACTCCTGAATTGCAGTGACACAAGACTTGTATATTAAAATAATGGCTCTTATGAGTTGAAAAGTATATTCTGGTGTATGGAACAAGTTTTCACTGAAAACATGTATAGTTCATTATGTTAGTTATTATTTTTTGTCCATTAAGTTTCATTTAAAGTTTTATAAAAGTGTAGTAGATTAGTTAGGCAACTCTAGCCACTAGAACAGGAAATATATTTTTAACAGGAAATATGTTTAAAACCAACACATGAAGCTTCCTCAACCATGGCTTTAAAGCATTTCAGAAAGTTTTAATATGACTCACAGAACAAACAGAAGAGAAGCCACTGAAATAAAAGAAGTACAGAAAAATAGAAAAAAAAATGATAGTAAATTCTTTTTTTACCAGTCAACATCTTTCAAAATAAATCCTATTGAAATAGAAAAATATGATGAAAATTTTAAAGAATATTGTGTATCCAGACAATAACACCCATTTTTCTAACCCCAGATTTCTTACATTGAAACTTTATTTTTTTTCACTTTGCAGTTCACTAGGCCAGTACTTTTACTACACAAAAAATAATTTTATATATTTGGATGTGGTTATGCCTAATTTTATTTATTAAGTTGTATTTAAATAGTTTGTTGATTTTTTTTACTTCCACCCAGTCATCAAGAAGTTATTTAAAAAAATTATTTTATCAAATTAATTCTAAACAACTAAGTTTAAAACCAAATGCTCATCATTTTCAATAAGCTTTGAAAATGGTTTAAGCAATTTTTTTAAATGATTAATATAGTTCAGTACATTGATTGATTTCTGAGCATATGAAGAAACTTAAGAAAATGAGTTCATCATCAATCTGGCAATTATAATGGGATGAATCATTCCTATATTGAGACACAGATTGAGATTACTCAGTTTGCTGCAAAATGAACAATTCTGAGTTGGAAATAAACTCTGAAAATGAGGTTAAAAAGCATGAGAAGGAATCTGCAAAGACTTCAAAGCCTTTGGTAGTTTAAAGTCTCTGTTAGCACTGTAGATGACTCTGTCACTGAATATTTTCACAGGCACAACATTTTCCAGCCTGCAATGCCTGACCGGCTGAGTCAGCATGACAGACTGAAAAATGTTATACTGCTAAGAAATCATGGTAGTGGCATGCAAACAGGTTGGAAAATAAACACAGGTGCAGCTGTGTTTATACAAGAATATGCAGCTAATTTCATGCTCTAGATCTCAAGTTCAGTTTATTTCACTAGCCTATTTAAAGTCTCCTCTCNCAATATACAGCTAGTTTCATGCTCTAGATCTCCAGTTTATTTCACTAGCCTATTTAAAGTCTCCTCTCCAGAATTATTTCCACTTTTATGGCAAATTGGTCAACAGATCATTTGGATACCAACATTTTTGTGATCTATGGGCAGTCATATGTCATCATTTCTATAGGAGGTGGCCAATTCTGTCCTGAATTACTATTATGTTGATCTGTTCTGAAGTGTAAGCAGGATTACTTCTCTGCTGGTGCTCTTGATCACTTAGAGGGGGATCACAAAATCATTCTTCTCAGACATACCTTCCACACCCCAAAACATTTATTTCTTGCCTATCCACTAACTCACATTTTTGGCAATAATTTGCTGAAGCACTTACAATAGTCCTGCAACCCTTACAAATCTTGATGTACAATCAATATGCTCCTTACCATCATTCTGTGGTGTACTCTACTCATGCTACAGCTACTCACAGTCATCGAGATCCCCTTCTGCTCTAATTGTACCAGCTACGCTCTGGCCTTTGCCTCCCTCTTGTTGCTTGATATGCACTATCTTAGGGGAATAATGTTTACAGGTGTTCCATTGATACTGAAAAACTGCTGAAGAGGACTTCCCTAGAGCAGAACACAAATACACATCTGAAAAACATGAGCTGCTGATAAGCAAACAGCCTTTCTTCTTTGGGACAGGTCAGATACACACCAATGCCTGAAATGCAGTGTGCCAGATATGCAGTCCTTTCCCCAGAAAAATGGTGGGATGCAGTTAGAGATGTTTTATGACACATACTTTTAGTAAGCACAAAAAGCACTTTGCTGCAAGGACTTGATTCCTTCACTCAATAGAACATCTGAGGAGAACTCCCTGAAGTCCCTCAGAATGTGCAAGGCAACAGTAGTGTAAGCAAAACCACAAACTACTATCTGTCTGAAAGTCTGGATTCTGGTTCTGATCAGTGGGAGCTGGGACTTAATGGGTAGGGCAAGGGTACTGCAGAAGAGATGTCTGACATTCGGTTCTACTTGCACTGTTTGAGCATCAATGTCACAGTCATTTTGTAAAAAGTTTATATTAACATTTAGAAAAATAATAAAAAAAAAAGTAATGGTGTTCATCTTGTTATGAGTATGAGCATTAATTCATGCCAAGTCTCCTTTATTGTATATAACTAATATTTTCTAAAGCTCATAGTTTTGTTCAGGCTCCTTTACGGGAAGGCAAATTCCAGTGGGGAGCCTAGAAACCTTGTCAGTCTCAAACAGCTGCAGTCCATGGAACAATGGAGTTACGGGAAAAAGTTGTGGCTGACGACCGGTGCTTAACGCTTGATCGTTATCATCTGATAAGGATAAGCTCGTCAGCCCCCACCCTGACTCTCATCTGAACATGAATCGGGACATCATCATCCCCGGAAAACCTATTCAGTGGAAAGGAGGACAATATTCAATCCTTTCAGGAGGACCGGAGAACAGAAATCGACAACTGTAGAATACATCTACACCAAAAAGAGACTTTTTGTTCCTATTGCAAACTCTAGCCTGAGGGTGATTTTCGGGTATAAATATCGGGGTGCTGGCACATCCAATTCGTGACAGAGAGAAGGCGAGAGAGAGAGGGCTGCTCTGTTCACCAGTGCCAAAATCCCGGGGCTTGGTACTTTGTCCGCTGACCGTGCGCTTTTTCTTTTTAAATTTTTGTAATCAATAAATTCTATTTTTCATTTTTCTAATTTGGCTGGTTTTGGCTTTTTATCCATAACAATCTTCTCTATCAGGATAACAATGGAATACTAAGAAGGTAACCACCCCATCTGTTTCTTTGTCTATGTAAAATAGGATCAGCACTAAGATTTCAGAAAATGGGACTATCCTGGTTGACAACTGCTGCGTGACATATCAAACCACAGAGCTGGTAGGTTTTACTATCTTAATTTGCAAAACACGCTTTACATTTCAGAGAAACTTGTCTCAATTTTGACAGAAATTTTGACTCATTTCATTGTGTGTAGTTATGAAATACTCTGTTTAGTACAAAATAAGAGGACTGCAGGCTATTCATGCTTATTAATCTGAATTTTATTAATTTCTTCTTTTGAAGTTCCTTTTTGTTAAGTAGAACAACAGAATGTAAAAATACAGAAATCTGAAATGTATACTCCTGCCATTTAAGCTAAGATTGTACTGACAAGGCAATAGATAGTGGGGGGTTCTCTTGGCTCAGATTACCTAAGGTTCCCATTGTGTGAATTTATAGAGCGTTGAAACAATTACAAAAATCAAGTATTAGATGTTTTGTAATCAATGAGACAGAAAAAGCAGCTGTGAAAATGAACTGCAAAGTGACTCAAAAGAATAAACAGTACTAAAAAGAAAAAAATATTACTAAAGCAGTGCACCACAGGAAAAATTTCCATATTCTGTACCTTAGGAACAAAGGAGAAGAGTTCTGGTTTTAATACCGTGATTCAGTTCATCCCCTCCATAGTGTGGATAAAACAGGCTTTATGAATATGCTTTGGGATTCCAAAGCAATGCCGGAAGTTCCTATTGAAAGCCACCGAACCTTCCTCAGGGCAAGAGAGTGCCATCAACTCTGTCCAGCGATCACTAAAAGACTGCAGTGATGGAATTTCTACCATCACTGTTACCATCTTGTTAAAACTTATCTGGGAAAAGAAAAAGGGAAGTAGGAGAATCAAGAAGCCACTCTGGCATTTTCGCTTCAGTCCCCGGCTCACGCATCCCTTGGAGTCTGGGTCTTTGCTGCCCTCAGGTGGCTCAGAGGTCCCGGAGTCCTTCCAAGGACTGGGCAGGTGCACCTTTGTCACAGAACATCCAAACTTCGCGGGAACTGATGGGATGGGCCTGCACCTAGCACGTGTGCATAAGAAACAAATTATACCAGGTGCTGCTGGGCATTCCTATTTGACTTCTTGATTTGATTTGTTAAGATCTATTTCCATGGTATGGCATGCATGCATGTTTATTTTTTTTTTATGTGTATTCATCATAAAAAATAATATTGGGTGTTGTCAATTAATTCTGAAGTAATAAAGTTGATTGCTACTACCAGTAGCAAAGATGTCTTATGTGCGTTAAGAAATGAGATATAAAAATGGCAGTCACTGCATGTATATATATAGAGAGAGACAGAGAGAGATTTTTATACACTAACATCAGAGATAACAGTTCCTTCTATAATGAAGTCATTTCATCTTGCGCAAAACTTCACAGAAACAAGAATAAAACGATTTGACAATCAAATACTAGCTAACCGAAATCAACAGGCTCGGATCTCTTTTCAGAAGTACCACTAACCGCGAGGAAAAGCTTGAATCCTACCAAAACAACACATTCTAATGCATGTTGACACTGTAGAGGGCTTTGTGCACTTCAAAAGCATAAATTAGTAGCAAGTACCCGACAATGGCTCTCCACAGTTTCTGCATTTAGTGTAATGCTTCTCCTGCTAAGTGCTCGCAACTTTATTAAGAGCAATGAACTGGATTCAGCTGAGGAAAAAGTGCTGAACATTCCAAGTCAGCAAGAGTTGGGACAGCTTACTTATGAGCCAGATTTAACTGCACCCTTACTGGGTTTGCAGGGAGAGGTTCTGGTATCAGGGGGAGTCCGGCTGCAGTTCCTGTGAGAAGCTGCTAGAAACTTCCCCACAGCTGGCAGAGCCAATGCCCGCTGGCTCTGACAGACCCGCTGCTGGCCAAGGCCGCGCCCATCAGCAGTGGTGACAGCTCCTCTGGGAACGCCTCCTCAAGAAGGGAACCTGTTATTGCACAGCAACTGCAGCCAGGGAGGAATGAGAATATGTGCGAGGAACAGCCTCGCAGACACCGAGGTCAGTGAAGACAGAGGTAGAGGACGCGCTCCAGGCACTAAAGCCGAGATTCCTCTGCAGGCCGTGGAGGTCCGTGGGAGAACAGAGATCCACCTGCAGCCCGTGGAGGTCCGTGGGAGAACAGAGATCCACCTGCAGCCCGTGGAGGACCCCATGCCAGAGCAGATGGATGACTGAGGGAGGCTGTGACCTGCGGGAAGCCTGTGCTGGAGCAGGCTCCTGGCAGGACCTGTGACCCCGGGGAGAGGAGAGCCTGTAGTGGAGCAGGTTTGCTGACAGGAGTTTGCTGACAGGAGTTGTGACCCTGTGGGAGACCCGCACTGCAGCAGGTGGAGAGTGAGGAGTCTTCCCCCTGACAAGGAAGGAGCTGCAGCGAGAGCATGTGATGAACTGACCCCAGTCTTCGTTTCCTTTTCCCCCTGCCCCTCTGTGGGAGACAAAGTGCAGAATTCAGGAATAAAGTTAACCCTGAGAAGAAAGGAGGGTTTTTGGTTTTTTTAAATTATTATTATTATTTCAATTTTTAAATTTTTTTAAAGTTTTAGGTTTATTTCTCATTCCTGCACTGGTTTGATTGATAATAAATTCAATAATTTCCCCAAATCAAGTCTCTTTTGCCGCTTACTGCAATTTGTGAGTAATCTCTCCCAATCCTTATCTGTCCCCTTTCCAGCTGGGGAGAGGAGTGATAGAATGGCTTTGATGAGCGCTTCGTGTCCATCCAGGGTAAAATCACCACAACTACTTAAGGCACACAATTCACTTTAGGGTTACAACCACCACAGTTCTTTGAGTTAGAGCTGGCTTTCTGTTCAGACATAGAGAACACAGACTTTTACTTATAAACTGCAATGCAATTGATGGACAGCTCTCTTTGTTCTGAATAGTAAGAACTTTCCAATATTATATTTTATTAAAACCCTAAGGGAAACTTTTGTTAATTTGGAAAAGGGCAAAATGTTTGATTTTATAAGAAGGGAAAACAAAAAATATAGGGAGAAATTGTTTTACAGAGATAGCCTCTATACAGCAATTTCAAACACAATCTGTCTTTCTCAGCCAGCCCCCTCTTTCACTTTTCTGCTATTTAAATGGCTCGTTTTGTGTCATTTTCCTCAAAAATATTGCATAAGTTTAATGAACCAATATGTTAAGACATTTAAAATGTCCTTAAATCATGAATATGTTATGCTGAAATAATAGCATTTATTGAGTTCTGTGAAATGGACATAGAAAGAGTTAAAATTCTGTGTATTCTGTGGTGTGTTAGCACAGGAAAAGTGAATTGCATCAAAACTCCTACTAAAGAAATATGAATATGAAGAAATTCGAAGAGAAATAATGAAAATATTTACATTAGTAATATTGCCAATATGTGCTGATAATTTTTAATGAGCAACCTTATGTTATTTACTTTGCATCTTAAAGCTTTGTATATATAGAAGAACCTAAACCATCAGAGAGTCACTGCAGAATATTCTTTCACTGCTTCTTGAAAAGCAGCAACAAAAAGCCATCCAATGTTACTTGCTCTGTAATTTTTCCTACTGTGGACAAACAAAGCATCAAGTCTAAGCTATTTTGAAGCATTTTTAAACTGTCTAAAAAATTCCTTGAATCCTTATCAAACAATTTTTCTAAATGTAAAAAGTTGCAGCAACGTGGCGTCTGCTGTTCATATGAGATTTTGTAGATATTCATGAGCTTGGTTTGAGTGCCCTCTGCTCTGGCCAAAATCCATAATAGTGCTATTTGTTTTGCCTCCTTATGAATCTGAGCTTAAGAACACTGTGTAAGAATTTATCTGGGAACCAATGAAAAGTTAGTGCAGGTATCAGTGCACAGGTTTTTTGTGCATTCCAATAGGAAGTCAAGTTGCCAGGCAGGTATAACCGTGTCCACCTCTGACTTCCAAGGAGGTCGGGTCATTTTGTGTAGCTGTAATAATATGTATCAATAGTTGGCAGTGAGAAAGATAGAGATGGCTGCTGTTGGCCCCTGCTACTGAAATAATAATGATTTGTAAGAGGAAAGAAGAAAAGCTTTTGTAAACTTTCACATGGGCTTGGTTTTGTAAAATGCTTTCACATAAACTTCTTAGGCACATCAGTAATCTCTTCAATTCTCCAAGACAGCGTCCTGTTGTTAAAGGTGGGAATTTGTCCGTACTGAATGTAGGCCATGAATGGATGGCAAACATCAATCAAAATAACCTTTCTCAACTCTCACAAATTTTAACTGTTTTCCATTTACCCACCTGATAAGTTGGGCTCCATTTTAGAAATACCACTGACTACTGTGAGACTATGCACAATAGACCAGCAATCAGTGGCTCCATGTGGGAAGACAAGCTTTTGACAGATTTTACCATGTTAGAAAAGCTCCTGCTGACTGTTTTAACCCAAAGGACAGGGAACTATAAGGATTACCAGCCTGAATTGAAATACAGAGATTTTTTTGAACACTCTAGGCATAAAGGATCTAGTTGTGTAAACCAGCTGGATTTTTCAACATTCTACAAGCAATTATCAATGAGTCTATGTCTTCTGCATTAGAAATGGCTGTGTGTGTGAAAAACCAAGCAATTTGCTGCACCATAGTGAGTACTCTAAAAATTGTAAAAAAACCTGTTGTGTATATGTTATAAAACTGTATTCATAGCAGTATTTCTATCTTTTTCTCCTTCTTGTTAAAGAACATTCCCTACCTCAGAAATTAATGAATCCATGAAAAAAAAAGTTTGTCAGTGGAAAACAAGATCATCAATATGCCAAAATGATGAATAAAGAATAATGACCTGCAGACTTTAAAAGCATAGAAAGGAGATGGATGGGGGAGAAAAGAGAGGATTTAATTACACATAATGCTTTCCTCTATGTTCTGGTTTCTCAGGGTGATTTTGTCTCTTTCCCTAGTCTGAAGTGTCAGGATCCTCCAGTGACTAATGCAGCCTCATTTTAGTCCAGCTGTTTTCATCCTTTATGGAGGGAATCTGAATTGAATAGGTGGGTATCTTAGGTGTCACAGTTCAGTGTTTTAAACTAAGTGGAATAATTCTAAATTTCTGGGAATGTTTTCAAATGTTCGTTAGTAGCTAAATAAAAACACCCAAAAGAGATGTCAATTGCCTTAATCCCTCTTAATTTTTTCTGCCTATTGCAATTTCCTCATCAGTATGACAGAAATAATCCCACTACTGCTCAGAGTACTTTTTATTGTTTTTTCAATTTACTAGTATGAGAATACATAGTGCTCACAACCATGAGTGCCTATCAGACAGCCCCAGTTCTACAGCAGTAACTATGAAATTCAGGCAATCTATTCTATAATGAAAATCTCTCACAGACTTTTTTCTCCTTTCCAACTGAGAAAAATAACACCATCCTACCTCAGAAGAACGGGGAAAAAAGTACTAATTTTTAGGAAGAACTTACCTTTTGAAATAAGTGAAAAAAACAAAAACTGTTACTCATCAGTGGAAGTATATTTTTCAAATCTATTTCTCTTTAGCTTTTCCTGATCATCAATCCCTGTTTTTTCTTTTAATAAAAATTATTAAGTTAATTCTTTAAACAAAGAAAAGATATGAACTGAAAAAACAGCATTGTCCAATTTAAGAAAAATACCATGGTTATTCAAAATTTTTGTTTGGAATGGCTTAATTACAAATTAATTACTCTCTGCCCTTCCTGCAGACTCTCAACATTCATATAAATAGCATTTGCTTTTCCAGAATTTTTCAGATAAACCTTGTATGCAAGCAAGCACAATATTACATTTTAAAGCAACTGAAATACTTGTATTTTTTAAAGCAGTGTTCCTACAACATACACAGGCTATTTGGCTCTGCATGAAAGCAAAGAATAGATGTGTTTTTACATATACAAAAACTATAAGATACTTGTTTTGAGAATCCAGGAAAGAATATCACCTATGTCTGATGGGCTAATCTAGGCTGGCATAATTTACTACATAGTTACAACAAAATATACCAATCTAGAAAAGCTTTCATAATCTCAGATTTCCACCAACTGCCAAAATACTTAAACATTTTTAAAAGCAGATTATAAAGCTGCTGATTTTAAATGTTCTGAAGAAAGACACAAGGCTACAGTTACAAAATGTTCTAGTTACACTGCAGTTTCTGTAAAAAAGAGAGCATCAACTTTCAATATTTCTAAAAGAATGAGAAAGAGGGCATGATTTTGCTTGTAGTTTGTATTTCATTTGTTTAAGCTCATTAATTAGAAAAACTTTTTTTCTTTTCTTGAAGTGTTAATTCAATCATGTGTCTATACAATGACTCACTTAAATATGTCCATCTTTACCAGAAAAACATTAGCAATGAGAAATAGATAACAAAATCTTGTGTCTGCATTATTGTCAATTCCTGTAACATGCTTTTAAGCAGTTTTATGAATTTAAAGTGTGAAGGTCAGTAGAGGAAGAGGTGAAAAGATTTTAACTTTCAGAAGCTATTCAACAGAAGGTCCTCACAGTCTCAATATAACAGAGAAGAGGGTAAGCAGTTCCTTAACAGAGTTTAAGGCTCATTTGATGGATTAGTCTGCATATGGAAATTCCCTGTATATTTTAGATATAAACCCGTGTCTTGGTTTATAGTGAAGTGATGAAGACTGCACTATATACATTCTGTAGTACAGTTTTGTTTAGGTTCCTTATTTCTGCATAGCAAATACTGATGAGCCTGCCTTAAGAGGCATGTAGGCAGTACTAGCAATATTAATTCTTTGATGATGTCATGAAATAACCACCATAAATTTTAAAAAAAGGAAAAATCAATAATTTTGGAATCTTTGATTTAAGGAGAGTCATTCCGTTCTTTGCTCACTCTGTCCCACAGCAGCTTAGAAAAGTTCTTAAAGTGACTCTATTGATTTGTTTGCTTGTTTGTTGTTTATTGAAGAATGCAATATGGATTTGGAGTGTTCCTACCATGACTAAAATATGATACATCATTTGTTTATCTGAGAATTACAGGCAAAAAATTAAGGAAACACATTTTTATCTGTGCTACTTTCTACTCTCTACCCTTCATGCAAACTTTCCTCATGAGTCAGCTCCCAGCCTAGATTCAGGACATTCTTTTGAAGATCTCCCATTCTTCATTACTGTTCTGGAGAGTTTTACAAAGCAATGCCTTACCTTTCCACAGAGTGTTTGAGGACTATAACTAAAGAGTATGTATGTAAGCCTTTCCCACATTTTTGCAATCTGTTTGAAGAGCCTATGGAGATACCTGACAGCCAATAAAGTCAGCTTTTGGGAATATTCTACCTTATGAAAGGGACTATGCTACTTGATGGCAAGCCTGAAGAATGACAGGTGCTCTTTTCTCCCTTGTCCCCAGATGCCTATTAGCATTTTTTAAATATATCACTGGGGGCATTATACAAGGATGTAAAGTCCTTAGTGAATATGTTATACTGCTTCTAATAAAGCACTATGAAAGGTGGTAGTCCCAAGTAAACTATCCCATTACTTCAGAGAACTGACCTTTAAGCAAGAACTGCAGTTATCTGACAAAGCAAAAAATAGAAATGCTGGTATTTGTCTTGTAGATGTAAAGTTCTATCCACAAAGAAAGTTTTCTTTTGTTTCTAGTGAGCATTTAAACCAATAATTATTCATTTTACTATTAACACTTTAGAGAAACATAATTGGATGTTTGCTGAACTAATAACCCAGGGCAATGTAATTAAGCTGAAGAATGCTGCACTCAAATATTCTCAGTTATTGTCATTAGAAGAAGCAGAAATCATTCACCTCTGTCAGAATGAATAGACTTTCTGAGGGAAAGATGCTGAGAAAAGTAACATCTTAGAGGTGTGTAGATACACAGCCCCATTACAGAAGACCTAATCCCATTTACCAGCTAACCTTCAGTCTGCAGTTATTGATTTGACAGGTGGGATGCACTGTGTTATTCCTTTAGGGATTTATCAACCTTGTCCCAGCAATAATATGGTCAGCTTCACTTGAAAAGGTGCTGAATAATGAAGAACATCACAGCAAGACATTCAGCAAACCTAAAGGGAGAAAAATGTAAACTCAACACGACTTTCACATTTACAGAATGTTAATCTAAACAAACAATTAATTGAAAAAGGTAATAATTCTGCTCAAACATAGTTGTCTTCAAATTTACTGTCTGCTTTAGTTTTCATCATTCTTAAGATAGAATGGCACATATTTTTAATGGGGTGTGTCTTGGTTTAGGGCAAATTTGGGAGGAAACTTCTAAATAGGATCTTCTGGGAAGTAAGCTTAAAACAGCCTTTCCCTCTCAGTTGGTTCGGGAATAAAATTCCTCTGAGAAAAGTGGAAAAAACTATTTATTTAACAAACAAAAATTCACAAGCATTAACAATTGAATAATATGAAACAATAAAACTTCTCGCCGCTCCAAAAGGGATGGATAGAATGAAAGTGTCCTTGCCGTGGGTGTGCTCAGCTCTCCCTCAGTCTCTCTCAGGGGGGGCCAGGCCCCGGTGGGCCGCAGGTGCCTCTCTGGTCTTCTCAGTCCAGGGCAGGGCAGATTTCAGTCCCAATGAAAAGGCAAAGAGTCTGTCCAAGAACTTTCCTGCTTTAATTAGCTAAAAACTAATTAAAAAGGAAAAAGGAGAAAGGAAAAAAAACTCCGTCCGTCTGTCTAAAGACAGCACCGTCCGAGCCAGGGAAAAAAGGAATGTGGAGGAGTCAGAGCAGTTTTCCAAACAAACTGCGCGCTCCTTCCCTCTTTGCTCTAGCCTTAAAGGTACAGAACATAATATCTACACAAACAGGGCAGACAATTTGGGGATACAAGCATCATAAATTCATCCTAGGACAGGGTGTAAGAAAAGGAAAGAAAATTTCCCTGTTCTCTGACAGCTCTGAAAATTACTCTCATCTTAAATTGGTCGAAGTAGTTTAAAATTTTATAAGGGTTGCTTGACATCAACAATAATTAATTCAGGATAGAAACCTGAAAACTTTTTTATGTTTCATTTAGGCTACTGAAATTTGAACAATATATTACAGATAAATAACATTTTCTAAACCAAAAAATTTATTTAGGGAAAAGGTAAAAAGTAAAATTAATGGCAAAGTCAATTTCTGCAACCATTTGAAAACAATGATTTCCAACTGAAAACTGAATTGAGAATTGTCAAAAATTTGGTTTCAGCATATATATATATATTCTAGGATAAACAAGTACAGGAATCTGGCAGTGGAGGGCAAAGGGTCCTTCCCCACAATGTCTCAAAGAGATCCAAATAGAAGTCAGTAAATAATACATGTGCTGAAGTTTTGTAAAACGCTGCGGAATTGTTTAAGACACTGTGGGAATTGTGGTGAAGAACAAGTGTCCCAGCAGAAGTCTCATGGTGAGCAGAGGGGTTTGCACCAGCTACAGTGGGAAATGAAACCCTGCATGTGTTTCCTTTCACAAACCAGGGAAATGAAAGAAACATGTATGGTTAATGGATGGAAAAGGTCATTCTATTTCCTACTCTCCTTGTGCATTCCCAGCTGGAAACTAATCCCTGCACTGCTGTTTGCTTACTCTACCCTGGTGGGATGGGAGACAGAATTGAAAGGGTAAAAGAGAGAAAACTTTTGAGTTTGAGATAGAGGCCATTTAATAGGGAAAGCAAAAGCTCCACACACAAACAGAGCAAAACAAGGAATTAATCCACTGCTTCCCATGGGCAGGAGGTGTTCAGCCATCCTCAGGAGGGCAAGGCCCCATCATATGTAACAGTGACTTGAGAAGAAAAACACCATCACTTCAAATGCCTCGCTTTCCTTCTTCATTCCCCTAAGTTTATATGCTGAGAAGGATGCTGTATGATCTGAAATATCCTTTTGTCAGATGAGATCAGCTGTCCCCAATGTGTCCCCTCTCAGCTTCTTGTGCACCTCCAGCCTTCTCACTGTGGGGTGGTGGGGTGGTGTGATGGGCAGAAAAGGGCTCTGTGCTGTGTCATCCCTGCTCAACAATAACAAAAACAAGCCTCTGCTGTCAACACTGTTTCCAGCAAAAATCCAAAACATAATCCCATACAAGAAATTATGAAGAAAATAAACTCTACCCTGGCAAAGATCTGCATACATTTAAAGGAAATATTCTCCTTAAATACAGCATTCATGAATTGCTTCGTGACAATTAATCACAGTCAGTCTTCTACTGCCATTAAAAACAACCAAACAAAACCTCAGTTTTGACAATACTTCAGTGAGTGTTGTTACTTCAATTTGTTATATTAAGGCTTCTGTCATCATTTTGTTGTGAAAACAGATGTTTTCTGGAAAGGTGTATTTAAAACTAGAAAAGTACAAAAAAGAAACCTGTTTTTTCCTATTCTCCTGTGACACACCACCAAATACAGGAGAAAGAGAAAGGCCAGATCACTGCCTCAGTCACTTTGGAGCATTATTCTAATTGCTTGAGAGATCATGTATGGGGATGAGACAGTAGGCAGGCCACCTCTGGGTACCTGGACACATCTGGAAACAAATGAATTGGGGAAAACAGAGCCACTTACTCCTTACTACTGCTAATTCAGCACCAGGTTGGACTCCAAGCAATGATGCAACAAGTAGACAAAGCCGACCCATCAACTCTCTATAAGCTGCTTTCTAGATTGTCTTTGTGAAAATAGATTTTTTTTTATCTCCATCCAAAAATATTAAAGCAGTGAGAGTTAGCATGATGAGATGACTCTGTGGAAATTGTCTTAAGGCAACAATTTTCAACACCATTTCTCAGGTGGATGAAACTGCCAACTAAAATTCCAAGATTTTGTATCCATATAAATTTATGGAGCTTCATAGCAATTTATCATTCCAGAAATTACAGCAATGACAGCCTGAAGCTGAGCAAGACTTTCTCTCATGCCTCAGACTTCAAGCTGAGTATTTCATTTATGTGACACAACTTGCTATGAAAACTATTGTTCTGGCATTACAAACAAAATCACCTTTAATATTCTTTTATCGATTATTTAGCAGGAAAGAGTTTATGGCACACTCTCATTCTGAACTATCACTTTGTTGCCAGAACAATGATACATATAACTATCTGGCTAACTTTATGCATTACTTCAAACCGAAGCCAGTCTGTGCCTTTAATTATATAAATAACTTGATTAAAATAAATTCCAGATACCCTCTTTTAATTTTATCATTTCTACCCAAAATAATTTTATGTTCTATGGTCTTATTAGGGATAATGTAATAAAAGACTGTTTCTGACCAAAACCCAGGACCTTTACCCCTCACATGCTCTACATCTCATCTAAAGACCACAGTACTCAAGATAGTTTCATCAGATTATACCTTTAATTCCTTCAAAATTGAGCAATGTAGCTACATTAATTTATACCTACAGTAAATTATACAATTTACTTAACTACACTGCTATTTAGGAAGAAAGAGCTTCTAGTGTTAAGATTATGAAATTATTGTTGCAGGTAAAACTATGCAAATAACTAATTGTGTTGATATGTCTGCTGCACCATAAAAAAGGAAAAAAATTAATATTTAAGGCTGATAAAAAATAAAGAATTTCTTACTTACATTCACCTTATCCCCTCAAAACATAATTTTCAGTCAAAGTAAACACTGTCTATTGGAGCTAAAAATACAAAGTTTTGTTTTGTTTTCTTCTTGTTGGCCCTTTTGGAGGGGGGTGGCGTTTATTTTGGTTATTGGGTTTTGTTTGTTTGTTTTTAATGTAACCAGATTTGAGGGTGAGACTTCATTTTGAAGAAGGAAGTTGAAACATCGAATTTAAGTGTTTTGGGGTTTCCACATACAGAAACACACCCTGATCTCTTACTTCTTTGTATCATTCTTCTCATCAGATTCTCATCTTCTCATCACAGATTGCTCAGTGAGCCTGGCTATAACTCAAGGAGTGAACTTTGTCTCAGACCCAAATCTTGGGCTGTAAAGGCAAGTAAAACAAATCAATTCCCTAATCTTCAGGTTTTTCCTTTTATTTTTCTTTTT
>WAAE01003347.1:0-13360 GCA_013400495.1 Nicator chloris
AAAAAAAAAAAAAAATTACTGCAGAGTTGAGGAAATAAAACCATAGATAAAGACATATTTTAATTTTTTTAACCCCTTGAAAAATACTGGTTATCAGGTGACTGCTATATTGCATGAGTTAGTTTGGTGGCTTACAATGTAACTTCCAGATCAGATTCAATTGGTACATATAAATTATGGAAAACAAAATACAGTTTTGGAAGCACAGGAGGGTATAGCTGCAAATACTGAATACTGATGACAGCAACAGAAATTTGTGTCTTGAGAACACAGATACTTCTGCTGTCTTACATATCCATAAAGACTTCTTCTGAAAAGTAATTTATATGATATTCTGACATTATGTAAAAGCAGAGCCAGAATTTTTTTTTAAGTGCAAAATGTTGTGTGCAAAAGTGGAATTCAGTTTAAGATTGCTTTTAAATTTGTCTCTGTATAAATATACATATATTCATATATACTAAAATACAGACCTCACAATTTACATTTCAACTGAAACCAGATAATTATGCCTCTTCCTGATTGTGGATGTGCAGTGAAAGTAAACATAAATGCAGTTTTATGCTGTCAACCTGGTGCAAAGTCTTAAAATAACTTAAAAATCTAGCCTCATTGGCTAAAGTGTCACTACTGCTACCTAGTTCAATAGTGCTCTGTAGGCTAAAAGGTAAAGAAGGTCACAGGTTTCAATAAATGCTCAATGACTTCTATGCCTAAAATAAATCACCAAATATCAGGCACAAAAAGAGAGAAATGCTTTCAGCAGCAAATACCAACCTGTTGTGTAGGACACTTATAACAAAATTAATTAATAATATTAAACCATTTTTAATAATATTAAACCATTATTAAACTAGTGTCTCAATTCATGTTATCAGGGGGTTACACTGTATGTTCTTAATGTATTCCATATAGCCCAAAAAAGAATATTTTTGGGACCAAAAAACCTCAGCATGTTTTGCTGCTATGAAATGATCACACAACTGTAACCAGTTCACTTTGATGCAAAACACTGACACACTCAATGGTGCTTCCAATGAAAGTTCCTTATAGAAGTAACCAGTAAATCACCTAATGATTATTGGATACATAAACCATGGGGGAGTGAAAACAGTTATTGTGCTGTGGAATTATTTCAGTGTGCCTCAACCTAAATTTATAGCCATGATAGGGAAATTACAGTCATAAAGTAATTTTATAAAGACAAGGTCTGAAAAACAGTTCAAATTTTGAGTTGGGGTAAAAATATAGAAATTGTAACTGGAAAGTAGAAAAAAAAACCAAACAAACACAGTAGGCAGCTCTGGCCTCCTCCCTCTGCTTCACCAGTGATATTGTAGAGAAAATATTTAATGATCTAATATAAAAGAAATGCAAAATTCAATCCCATGGCCCGTGCACACCTTATCTTGACTATTGCAAAAAGCAGTTTGGACATTCAAGTAAAAATTTAGTGACAAGAGAAAATTTCTCCCTGGAATGTCACTAACATTGAACTGCCAATCTAAGTCACTTGCTAGCAGTCCTGCAAATATAACAAGATAATTATTTCTAAGAAGGTCAGGTATCCAGCACATGGATTGGTAATTATGGCCATAGAAATAATTTTCAAAAGGTTTTCAGGAATACTGCTTCAAACTGTGCAGGCAGCTGACAAGGAAAGGGTGCAATACTGCACTTACACATCAAACTGTATTGCACTGCACTCACACAGGCTGTAAAGTGAACAAAGGGTCAAGCCAAAGCATTTGCATCTGGAGATGCACAAATGCTGATGCAAAATGAAGGAGAGAAATGACACATTTGTAGCATGCAGAGTTACATCAAGCAAAGCCTGCAAATGCTGTAATTTAATTAAGCAGATATACGAGCCAGCTGTTTGCAGAGACATCAGTCAACATTAATGTTAATGCCAGTCAGAAAAGCAGATGAGCAGAGTTTTTGATTAGATGAAGGAATCACTAGATGGAACAGCAATCCTCCAGAATGAACATTTCCCTGTTTGCTAGGAGATGAAGGCAAGGCTCAAATCTGACTGATGAAAATGCTCAAAGGGGGAAAGAAAATTCAGGGGTGAATTTAATTAATCTGAACTCCAATAAAGTGCTGAAGTAATGGAAGGATTTCAACAGCAAAAGCCATCAGATCATCCTTAAACTGACTTTCCATATGTGACAAACACCAGGACCATTCAAAACTTAGCCAAACTGAGCCAGCTTTTAGTTGTGCTCATCTGAACCATAATAGCAACAGTGGCACTATAATTTTTTACACATTAAGATGTGTAAAAATTTACACTTCTTAATTTACAAGCCAAAATAACTGCTGTAAGCCTTTCCTGATTACTGGTCACATTGTCTGACCCCTAAGTACCACAATAATGCTTATTTCAGTTCACAAGATTTCTTGAAAACACAATCACTTAGTATTTAACTGAAGAAAGGACATGTAAGCTTTCAAAAACTAGTTGCTATTTCAGAAAATCCATGTTCTTACCAAATCAAATCCTATCAAAGGTGTAAAATTAAGGTAATTACAAGCCATGCTTCATTGAACAAAGTACTCTCAGTGTATCTAAGTAAAATATGTCAATTGGGTATTTATCAGCCTGGCATTCCCCCTAATTATTGCAGCAAATATAAACATATGCAACAAAAGTGCTATTGGTAAAAAGGAAATAAATGAAATTTTTTATGATGCCGTGGATTCAGTGATTCACTTACAAAACAATATATGACATTTAGAGGCAAACCATTAAATTGCTACAATGTAGAGTCACCCTGTAGAGACTGTCACCACCAATGGTAGCTTCTATTTTTTCAAGTATATGAAAAGCTTATTCCTTATCTAAGCTAAAATAAGAGAGGCTTGCAGCAAAACAGTTGTAAATCATGGAAAACAGGATAACCTTGAGCTTTTTATTTTAAAGCACCATGAAGTATTAATATCATTAAATCTGTCTGGTAGTTATGCCTCCAAGGTATAGGATCTGAATGCAGCTTCCAATGGATTATTTCTCACTACTCCATTTATTTATATCCTTTTGTAGTTTCCACCTTTGGCATGTCCCAGAACAATCCTCTGTTCTGAGGAAATTAAGACCTCCTCCTCACTGGTTTGGGCAGGAATAACTAAGCCTTCCACTGGGGCACAAAAAGTGTCAAGAGAACTTGACCTCATTGACATCAGACCACCAGTACAATCTTTGGCCACATATAGGGCAGCTCAATAACCTGAAAGATAAGAAAACCAAATCAACTCAACATGGAAGTCCAAACAAAGGGCTTTGAGCCTAATGCTGCTTGAACTTTGTCATTCTGGAGAAGGTCTGAAGCAGAAATACTAATCTGACAGTATTACAAGGACTTTATCTTCTGATTCAGAAAAGGATCAGCTTGTGAAAACCAAGTGCAAAAAACAGTGAAAAATTATACAGAACTTCAACAAAAGATTTAAGGTTGAGACCTTTCCCCTCCCTTGGGTAGTTCCACTGAGCTGTGAGCTCCTCCAGCCGCATGGACCTCTGCAATCCACAGTGTCCCAAGAGTTGAACTTACAGAAAACAGGAGGCTGTCCTTCTGAACACCTCTTCTAATTCCAGAATAGTTACTTATGCATTGCTAAAAGCCTCCTCTTTTCCACAATCTCAACATGGAAATCCTTCTAATGACATTGCTAAAACTGCTACCACAACGTGAGGTTATTGGGGAATTCAAGGGAGGTGAAACAGAAATATTGATTAATTGCCTATATCTGCTCCCACGCTACACACTTTGTGGATATGCAGATCAAAAAATGAATAACAAGACCCAACAGACAGGTGTTTTCATTAGAGGGCAGTATAAGGCAAAAGAAGAAGGGTGGGAAAAAAAAAAAAAACAAAACAGAGAAAATATCTGAAATGAAGAAAGAAAGTATCAGAATTCAGAATTGGGATATACAGGGACTGAAAAAAACATTTGAGATGTTTAAGTAGAAAGATCAAAGCTATCAAGCAGCCTGGGAAAAAATCAGGAAACAAAATACATCAGTAAAAACCAAACCCAAACCAAACCATTTATAATATATTGTGAGGTTCTTTTCCAAAACTACATTGTTTTTAATACATTACCTGCTTAGCAGATACAAACTGCCCTGTTTATTGGGAACTTCTTTTATAAATCTGCCTTTTGGACATACCAGCCAACCTCTCCCAAGCTGACAAACTTCAGGAAATTATACAGAGCATAAAACTCCCAGGGCCATCCACACTTCAACATCACAGTCATTTTTAAATATTACTCAGTATCTTGGACTCCCTCTGAAATTTCTCACCAATGAAATGAGAAAAGTTCTGAGCTAAGTGAAGCAACAGGAAATAAAATGTAAATCCAAGGCAAAGGCATGGCCACAAGCTTTAATCTTGATTCCCCACTAAAATAATATGTTTTTTTCCCTTTCCTTTGTGCAAACAATTCCAAGTCCTCAAATTTGCCTTTTGACTTGATGTTAGTTATTTTGCTGTAAGCAATTTAAACAACAGTCAAACAGCGCAAAAAATTTTAAAGCCTGAATTCTCATAAACATTTTAGCCCTTAAACTTCTTCAAAATGCACGTACAGCTAATGCCTTTTATTCTGAAGACTTCAGCACTCAGAGAGAAAAATCCTTGGTTTCACAGGCAATGTATGAATTGATGAATATTTCAAATTCTTTTCTGTACACCCATCTATCTCTCTCTGTAATTCTATATAGATCTCCATCTCTCAAGGAGATATATAAAAGATATAAATTTAAGGGATATAAATCCAAAATTCAATGTCAATCATTCTGTTGGCAAGTGTAGGAGGTTATTTAAATACAAATAAAACATTTCAATTGATTCTGCTTCTTTTATGAAAGGAAAGACAGAGCATTCCCTTCATTGCTCTAAGAATTCACATTTATGTAATGCTAGCAAAACAATCTGGCTTTGAAAAGAGCATCAAAAAAGAAATGTTTTAAAGAATTAAAGACTAATATCTTGGGGCATTAATTTATTTTTATCAGAAAGTGCTTATTACTGTGTCTGACACTGATTTTTTTTTTTCTGCTGTATCTGACATCTTCATACAAATTGATCTATCTATATCCATACATGTATACATAAATATAAATATGTACAGTTGTTTGCTTAATTGCTTGACATGATCAAGTAAGCAAGCTTCAGTCAACATTAATCGATGTTTTCCAGACAAAACACTACTCCACTAAGGAAAGCCACGTTTCTCAAAAAGCATAGCAATAACTTAACATAAATCCTCACAAGAAGAAATAGAATAAATCAGCATGAACTCTGTGACTCAGTTTGAAAAGGACAAGATCTTCTGTAAAGCATCTCATTACGGCAAGATGCAAAACCAAACGCCAGTAAATTGAAAACTTTAAAAAAAAAAGTTTCACGTTTAGGTCACTAGGTGGCACTAAAACAAAAAAAGTTGACATGGTCATGAACGTACCATGAAATGTGGAATTTTACATTTCTGCTGGAGGACATTGCTTTCTGTGACTCGCATAAAATTCTCATTTCAACTAAACCAATAAAATAAATTCATGCTCTAAGTGATTGAAAACCCACAAATATTAAAATCTAAATTTCCTCCTTAAAGGAAAATTTCCACATCTAGAACACAAGAGGTCCTGACTCTGGAGGATAAAAATCGTGGAAAAGCTGCAAACCAGCCTACTTTCTAAGCATCCTTCTGCAACTCCAAAATCTGTAGAAGTGATAACATAAAGTATGTAGGACTGGCTCTTTGTAAAACTTCAGTTTTTCCCTATCATCCTTACCTACTGCCTCCCTCTTCTGTCGGTTTGTTTACTGACATCTATTAATTCAACACATCATGTTTATCAGAATCTTCAGGAACTGCATTTCTAAGTTAATACTAAAAAAACCAAACCAAACTAAACCAAAAAACCCAGCCTCCCCCCCAAAAAAAACCCCAAAAAACAACATCAAAAACCCCCAAACAAAGCAAAACAAACAAACAACAAAACCCTAGGAAAAACTCCCTTTTCAAAATTGCTGCTGTGAAATGAAAATCTGACTTAAACTCTATGAAAGTTTGCATTTTTAAACACTCATAAATGTTTATCTTTTATAGGAAATCATATAAACTTGAACCAGGCAGTAATTTCTACACTTAAATTTGCTGCAGAGATAAAACTTACACATTTAAATCCCAACAGTTCAATAAATCAATAACATCATTCCAGGAAAACTGAAATTTGAGGAAAATATAATGAGTTTGCTAAAGACTTACTCAGATACTACTGCTGCTGACTTTCAATCTGCTGAGGTTTGTTGCTATGCTACTTCTACCTCGTGGCTAAATCAGCTTGGTGACCCAGTTGTATCTATATGTATTAAATGAGCAATAGTGAAATAGATCTGATTTCACCAGGCTTTCATTTTGTAGCTAAATCCGGCTTTGGCATTTTCTTTCCCTTTTTTTCCCCCTGCTGCTTTAGGCTTGGTAATAGGATTTTAGGGTTAATCCCAAGAATAACTGAATCTTGAATAAGGCCAGTTAGAATCTGTATTTGAGCAGTGAGAAGATATTATAAATATTTATCAGAACCCATTTAGAGAATAGTATGAAGGCAATTTGCAAAGTTTTATTCCCATGTAAATTCTCAGTACACAGAAAATCTGAGGCAGTTCAAGCAATAAAGGTTTGTAATTTGACATGAGAGAAAATAATATGTGATATCAAAGTTCACCATTCATATCTTGCTATAGAATAACTTCTTTCTCTTATTCTATGACTTGTGTACAGCCAGTCTTCAGTACAATCCTACAGATACATGGTAGAGAAAATATAAGAAACTTATTCTAGTACTGAAAAGGAGAACATCTGCATTTCTTAAATTATATTTCAAGTATCAATGAAACAAAATTAGGATTATGTGCCAATTTCCACTGTTGGCATTTCCTGAGATTTGAAATGCATCACATTTCTTTTCACTGTTAAATGTATATATGTCCATCATACACCAGAATTAGAAGAATTCAACAACAATATAACTGTTAGATCAATAAATAGCTGTTGTAAAAAATACTGCAGAATAATATAAGATAAATATTAGGGAAAAGACTAAATACAAGGCCAAAGTCTGCTCTCAGTTAGCTTTGTTAACCTTTACAGCCAATATTATTATGTGCACATAAATCAATGCACATGTCCCACTAAGTACCCCAGGATTGATGTTCAGACCATAAAGTACAGTGCTGCACTGCCAATCTCAGAGTTACAACACAGAACCTCAGTGTAGGCTGAAGGATGAATTTGCTTAGCAAGGTGAAATTTATGGTCTTTTTATGCTGCTGTGGCTAAGCTTGCATGTATTATTTACTTAAAATCGTGTGTTTCTGACTTCTGCTGAAAAATTCAGTACTGTAACCTTCAGCATGTCCCAGGGAAAGCTGGCTGATCTAAAGGACAGCACTGCTGTAGTGCTGCAGCCCTGCAGCCTGCCCTCCATGGCACTGCTCCCCACATGCACTGGGCAAGAGAGCTGGAACAGGAAGAAACTTCCCAGAAAATTATTTTGTAGATGTTTTCCTGTTATCACTTGACAGGGAGAATCTTAATTGAGTCAATTTGAAGGTTTTTAAAACATGAAGCACCATTGCCAAAAAGAGGAATCATGAGAATACATCAAATTGGAAGGGATCCACAAGGATCATCAAGTCTAACCGCCTGCTCCATGCAGGGCTACCAAAAACTAAAAGCATTGTTCAGACACTCCTTGAACTCTGACAGGCTTGGAGTAGTGACCAGTTCCCAGGGGAGCCTGTTCCTGTGCCAGACCACCCTCTCAATGAAGAACCTTTTCCTAATGCCTACACTGAACTCCCCTGGCATTCCTCATGTCCCCTCACTGGTCATCAGAGATAAAGTTTTAAGCACTAGACTGTTACCTATAGATCCTCTTGATATGTGAGGTTGCTCCTCAGGGTAGGAAGATGAATTGGTGCAAGAATTACAAGACGGACACAGATTTTAGCATCAGCTCACAGGGCAGAGGGACAGCAGGGGCTACAGTATCACCTCTGCATTCTCACATCTTGACTCCAATGTGCCTGTCCCCCTTTTAGGGCAGAGCACTGTGCCTGGCTGGGCAGGTGCCTGGAGTTCCAGAGCAGTGAGGAGGCTGCAGCAGCACACTGCTGACATGGGAAATGCTGCTGCTAAGGCAGGAAGTGAGAGGCAGGAGGGAAAAGTGTGAGTCTCAAAAGTGTGAGACTTGAGAACTCGATGAATGTTTCATTCATGTGTTGCCTAAGTTGGGAGATCCTTTAGATTCACTCCAAACTACGACACTGCCACACATAATTATTACCTAACAAATAGAGGACTGTTATAGAATGTATATTTTGAAATGGGGGATCACAGAACAAATAGTGTCCACCTCATCTCAAAGCTTCAGGACAGCCTGCATTTTCTTCTTTTCTCACATGGTGAGTCATCATGCTCTAGAAGAATCTTTAAAGCCAGCCCAGCCCAGCCTCTTCCGAACTGGTAAGGAATGAGTTTATTGTTCAAGAAACCATTCTCCCAAACAAATTTTTAATGATATTGTCACAACGCTTCCTGATTATAGTCTTCTAGTTGGAAAGTTGACTCAGAAATGCATTTTTGGTCCAGTATCTGACATGCCATAAAACATCCCAAGATCAATGATATGTCTGAGAAAGCAGGGGCCTCTTTAGTAAGATTTGAGGTTTGTTGAAAATTAAGAAACTGGAAAGAGTCAACACATTTATCAGCCAGTGGAACTGTGAGGTAGAGCTATCAAAGAATTTTATATGCCACTAAACCACGCATTTTAAGTACTACTTTTTATACACTACTTTTTATAAACTACTCTTTTTAAATACTATGAATATACTAGAGAGTTCAGATTTATTCTGGAAATCACAAATCCCCGGTGCCATGTGTTGTTAGAAGTCTGACTCCCTGACATTTGACTAGAGGAGACAATAAAAATGTGTATTGATGCCCAAAGCAATCCCTCAAAGTAGGAATGGAGGTGACTTTTCTAGTCATCTGGAGCTGTCAGCTATATTGTACAGTAATAAATGTAGTTTCCAGCAACATTCCTGCTCCTGACATCCTAATGTAGAATTTGAGCTTCTAATTTCCATTCCCTTTGGCTCTTCATGCACTCAAACACTCTATTTCCTAGAATTAACACTTTGTGACGGATACAAAATAAAACAGATCTTGTTTTTAAATATGTACTAGCCCTTTTCCAAATAATTCCATGTCTTTTTTTTTTTTTCCTATCTCATACATGTTTTGAACCTTTTCCTTCCACAGCAAGCTAAAGTTACAGTTATAAACTGTAGAGTGCATTTTAGGCTTGCACAGGACTCAGTATGGAATACTAAAGAAAAGAACCCTTAAATAAGAGTAAAGAGATGGATTTAGTTGGTTTGGAGATGAAAAAGTTGTGTAAAACGGAGGTGCTGGTCCTAGAGGTCTCTGACAGTGAAATTTGCATGTGTGCTCACATGAATATATATATATATGTAATGTATGCATGTGTATATACATGTGCTCCATGTATATTGTGCCAGTTGGGAAGACATTTGGTAGGATATATGGCACAGAGCTGCAGCAGCCTCAGCTCTCTTGGGGTGTTGAATCTGGCATGATATGCTTTCCCCTAACAGATAAAATAATAGATGCATAAATAAATTCCAGAGTTCAGGTGGCTTGATTATTAATTTGTAATTAATAGTTTAAATGAGAAATTAAGAAAAAATTGTTGAAACACATTCCTTCCTTCTAAATCCTGTAGCAATGCATCAGGTATGTCCAGATGGTCCTTGAATAAAAACATGAGTAGCTTCTGTGTGGGATCTGTCTGGCTGTAGTGTTACAAAGGTTTAGTAGCTTGTGCACAGTTCTGGGGTGAACGTGGCAACTTGGCTTCTGCAGTCCTGCTCCCAGCTGCAATTCTCAGAGAGAGAAGAATTGACATGACTTTTATGTTATATTGGTTTTTACACACTGACATTATTATTTTAAGCCAGATATTCCAGAATAAACATAAGCAAGTACCACAAGGAATATTATCACTGGGATGGAAAAGTAACACTTCATTTTCACCTCTCTGTCATAGACTATTCTGTCTGCTTTGTGTAAGTATTTGCCATTTGGTCTTATTGCACAGACAACATTGTAGGGCTTGTTAAAATGAAGTTAACAAGAAATTTTTACTTATACTAAGGATAAGAGAAATCTTAACTACTGAACACGTCTTTTGCTAGATAGACATGGAAAAACTTTTAAGTGTACAGAGAAAAGAAAAAAGTAATTGGCGTGTATTACCTGTTTGCAAAGATAAAAGCCTTGCAATATTTGCTATTTTGAATATTTGTATCACACAAGGGTCACAAAGTACTTCCAGTCAATTAATAACTAAGGTGGATGATGAACAACTACTTGGGACAAACATTTAAGTTGGCAGGACAAAACAAAAAGAAAAAGAAACAACCAACCAACCAATCAATCAACCAAGCACCAACCAATCAACCAACCAACCAACCAACCAACCAACCAACGAACCAACCAACCAACGAACCAACCAACCAAAATCTTTACATATTCTTTCCTTAAGGCTAAAAGGGGCAATGAGACACTCCAATCTGACCTCTTGCATACTGTCTCACCACCCACCTATCACCGGTCATTAAAATTCCCTTGGCTACTTCTGCAATAAACCGTAACAATTACATTTAGTGGTGGATGTTTGCTTAAAGTGCATCTTCCAGAAAGGCATGAAATATTGATACAAAGACAACAAGAATCCTTCCTTGGAATTTTTAAAGGCATTTTAACTAGTTATATGCCATTCAAAGTTATTTGGCTTCAACTGATGCTTCTTGCAGTGCTTCTACCTGACAGGTTTGAGAAGCTATGGATACAAGAGTTTCCCCAGCAATAGCACTTCTCATCTGTGATGACATCAGTCATTAGACAATTTATTTCTGTACCCCAGAGCAACCAAAAAAAGGCTTGAATTCTGTGAGTTGGACAGCATGCCTCAAACCCAGCTTCTCAGATGATGCACTCAGGTGTGTGAGAAGATGCTTTCTAGAGCCAAACCTGTAAAACACTTTCAAGTCCTCAGAGAAGACACCTAAAATATTTTTTCATAAAATCTGAGCTAATGCTTTTTGTGTTAAATTACTAACACTTTCCACACTTAGGTAACAGTATTCAGCTTCAAGAAAGGAGTCATAGAGTCAAAGTGTAAGTACAAAAACTTAAATTTGCATTCCAGGAGGGAAAGTGAACCATCAGTCCACACAATATTTAGATGAAAAGTTGTCTCTAGCCATGTCACTGAAGCTGTACAAGCATTTCTAGTTCATCATGTCGGATGAAGACTGCAAGAAGCTCGAGTCCTAGTAGTCCCTCACCTTTTCTTTTATTTGACAACAAACTGTTTAATTTGCTTTCCCGAGGATCAGAGTTCCACGGAAGTCAATTTAATTTCAAAAAAGTCAGCTAATATAATATCCTCCCTACCCCAATCTTCCTCTCAACTCCAGCTCCACCTAAAAAACTTTTAACAGATCTATACTGACTCCTTTTTTGACTTTGCTTTTGGAGAGAAGGTAAAAAAAGAAACACAATTCTACAAGCAGATGTATGTCTAATGATGCTGTTTATACCACTGTAACCCCCGTTGCTAAAAAAAAAAATCTTTTAAATTTCTTAGTAATCCCTTGGCTTCCATAATTTCCAAATTTTCTCCATTGTTATTTGTAGAATACTCATCTTCATTGCATTTGCTAAGTGTCCTCCAGATATATTTCCCCTGCATATATTTCCATAGATTGATAGCCTTGCTTTACCTGTAATGATTATCAATGCAAAAATTGAATACTAGATTTTGATCACAACTTCTCTGAGCTTTTTTAACCCTGCACATACAACGCTTATTAAATACACCTGCATGAAAAAAACCACATTTAATTCACTTGCTCCTTGAATATGGAAGATGCAAGATAATGTCCTATCATTAAGGAACGCTAATGATTTTCCATTAAGGAACATTGCTATGAAGATGTGTTTATCTGCAGTTATCACTGTTCCCCTCTTCTTGAAAATGAACCATTCAATTTAAGAGAAACTGCAAGGTCACTCAGATGGATTGCTGTTAAGAGAAACAGAAAGTTCAACACTCAGACCTAAACTTGCCCTTCTATCACTTTTTAATGACTAAGGAAAAAAAATCCCACACCATGTCCCCTGCCAAAAAAAGGAATTACATGTGTTTGTTTACTGCCTCACACAGCTCTATGCTGAGGAGCCTGTACACTTAATTGCAGCTACTGTGATTCATCACCTGAAATGCTTCAGGATTAAATCACTAAGAGAGGTTCTTATGGAGACATACTTATTGTAGAGGGAACATGATTCTCTATCTAGTTTTTCATTTGTCAAATAATGAAAAAGATGGCAGACATCTTCATATTTTCTTCTCAGTATTGTCCATTAAGGAAAATGAGAAAGTAAGAAACAAAGCACATTGGCAAACCCCTTCATACAGGAGTCCTCATTTCCTCTAGATCCTCCAACAGAAATACTTCTGTGCCACTGGTACCATGATCATGTTTAATTTCTTCCTCAAGTAGTGATGTTTGGAAAAAATAAGCACCTCTGAACTTTTCTGGGTCAAAATTCAAAAACACAGTAAAAAACCTGTCATACCATTTGAGTATGCAGTTTAATTTCAGGTCCACTAAAAACATTACATTGAAATAATAAAGGAAAGAAAGTTTAAGTTATTTTTAAATAAAATTCTTCAAGTTTTTGCCAATTGAACAGAAGTACACTTATACAAAGCTAAAATTTCTAGCAAAGATAGTAAAAGAATGACATGCTACCTGGCTGTAGAATCTAGCATCCTCCTCCCTCCACTAGGTCTTTAGGCTAAGGTTTCCACTCATGGCACATAAGTTAACTTTTAAAATAAATTTAAGAAAGTGGTTCCCAGAAGGAAGAAACATCTCCCTGTATCTAAGATAATATAGGTGCAATATGAACTACAGAATAGAGGATGGATCATGCAACAAAAAGGGAAAGGAGTCCTTTCATATATTAAAATGACTTTTACAAAACTTTTTTTTCACTCTGCTAGCATATTTAAGTATTTTTATTGGGAAGGCATAATGATTTTACCAATTTAGGAGTAAGAGAAACAAAGTAAAAAGGTTTGGAACCACTGAGCTGTAGAATTACATGAAAATCTGCTATTAAAAATCAATGGGAAAAGAGGTATATCATGCACAGATTTGTTTTTGGTTTTTTTTTTT
>WAAE01003362.1:0-10818 GCA_013400495.1 Nicator chloris
TATGCATCTTCCCCATGAATGCTGTAGCACGGTGTATGCTTACCTGCATTTTGAAGAGCAGCTTTATAAATGTTATATATTTTAACTAGTTAATGTAGTCTTATTCTCTTTTTTCAGTATGTCATTTCATGAAAGATGCAGAAAGTATTTCAATTTTAGACATAAACATGCACATATGATGACTAATCATCACATGTTTCACTACACAGTTCCCTATCATGCAGAAATAGGAGTGAAAAGATACATTTCAAGGAAAATTTTGTGTTGAAAATGATCAGTTGATTAGGTACAGGGCAAAAGAAAAAATATACAGAGGTTGTCAACACTTCTGTCATGTACAGAAAGGAAAATTAAGAGTCATTTGTTATTCTCAGTTGGAGAGGTCACTAGTGTTATCTTGCACATGATGATTTGATGCACTACATATGATTAATGCTTGTTTAAAGGACACTGCCAAGGTCTCTAGGTCAGACTATGACCTTCCATTTTTTTCTGAAATCCATAAACAGAATATTAATAATTCAGTAAGTGCTTTCCTCCCTCTTTAAAATATTTTAATACTCTCTGCTACTACTAAAACAAGACCAACAGTAGAAGGTGATAAAATAGCAAGAAAGAAAATTCCAGTAAGGAAGCATTGGTTCAGAATCATACTTGTTTTGTATTATTTTAAATGACTGGTGCACTTGTAACTACCACTGTCTAAGACTTTCTAATCTAACTGCACAGGTTTCCACAACCTCATATATATGCATGCCTTGATGCTTTGGGATAAAATTGTATATTCTTCCTCGAAGTCACTTTATTCTTAAAAATTTTAAAGACAAAAGCAAAGTGAATGTACTTTTTCTTCCTAAAAAGCAAAGTTCTCAGAAGTCACTGAGATGTTGCATTTTTACACAATGTGTACAAATTGTATTTTTTAATTGAGTACCTATATGTTTGGCTAGAGCTTTAGTTCTCTTAAAAGCTATATATAAATACACAGTAAAAATGTTATTAAAAAAAAAAAAAGGGAAGGAAACAAACACCAAGCTCTTGAGACTGCCTCACTATTCACAAATCTGTGGGAAATGAACTGTTGTCTGGATCATGCTTGGAAATCTCAAGTTTATATCAATATAATTTTCTGTGCATGGGTATAGCGATAGTTAAGATGGAATGCCCAAGATCATCTTCAAATGAGAAATAAGCATTACCACTTTTTTCCCTTTTAAAACACAAAACATTCTTAGTAGTAAAATTAGATTTGTTTTTCAAAAACTAAAGAGGACTGCAAAACTTCTTTCTAAAAGATTTTTCCCCATAGCTTTCCAGCGGCTTTAAGAGGAAGAGACTCTTATACATCATCATTACATGGCACTTGCTTCAGATTTAAAACTATAACTCTGTGTTTATATTTTTCCCCTTAAGGCTATACTTCCAAATGTTTAATAACAGACTGCTTGCTATATTGTCCATGTATTATTCTGCTTTTCCACAGGGTAGCAGTGTGTTTCAGAACAAGGCCACCACTGTGGGAATATGAATGAGTACACAAAATCCCTGCAGAAAGCAGCTGTTCCCTCTTGTACATATGCAAATGGAAGAAAGCTAAATAATGAGAGCAGCTTTATTTCACAAAGGCAGACAACAACAGAGCCAAAGTGGACTACAACAAAGTTTTTGTAGGAAGCAGTGAACTGAAGTCTACAAAAAAGGATGAATTCTTAATATTATCAGTCGTGAGAATCATGTTTCTTAGGGAAATACTGATTCATGGCTTGTAAAATCAATCCTCAAAATTATTTTTAAAACCCTAAAGACAAAGACATCAATGCATCTTTTCTAAGACACTAAGTTTATTCAAAAAAATTATCACTTAATTAAGGCAGAAATCTGGACATTTTTTTCTCCCCAATACCATCAGTCTTACATATGACCTTGGACAAGCCATTGAATCTAACTCAGTTTTCTTGTCCATAAAATGGAGATAATACCTCTGCCCAGGGCTAGTGGGAAGCTAAATCCATCCTCCATAAATGTGATTTGAAATAGCAAGGTAAAAAGGCTTTATCAGTGTTACGTACTGCTGCATTTTTCATTGCTTTTAATAAGCCTAATGAAATCATGTAAATTTTGAATGACAACATTAAGCAGATTTTCAGGCCAGCTCTTCCTAGAAGTAAAAGGCATTACAGATTTCTTGAGATGACCCCGATTTGAGCTCTGACAACTAATGGCTGAGTCAGAACATTGCTATGTGAAGCACTGTGAAGAGTCTTCCAGATGTCAGTTGTTCTAACAGGGGACCGTTTATTCAATACTGGAGAGCGCAGTTGCACCAGCGACAGAGGAGGAAGCAGAAATGGTTCACTTTTGCTCATTGGTGAAGGAACAAGCAACATTAAAATCTTCCCAAGTTTGTCACTGGCATTCACTACTGTAGCTTCATACAAACCATGCTTTTTACACAAGCAAGTGAACAGAAAACAACAAGAACTAATTTATCAAACCAAAAACACACAAGGTACAGATTAAACTGCACAGTTCTCCAAACTGATCAGCTACAATTCCTTACCATAAAAAGCTGCCACCATAACGCCACCAGGATTTTGGTAACAATACACATCCCCTGAACTCACAATTCAGAAAGAAAGTCCTTGACAATACCTGTTTTGCAACAACATTGAGTATTACACCTCATCCTCACCTATCTGACATGTGACTAGGGCCAACACAGCTGCTGCTCTACAAATGAAATGTTATGTACATTTTTAAGAAAGAAATCTAGGCTGAAATTATTTACCTAAATATTCACCTAGTGTCATCTAAAGAGAACATCCTTGTCATTGAAGGAGTCTCTGAGCAATACAAGACTAAACTTTAAAATTCAGAATCTTTTGCATTATTCTTTTAGCAGACTATTCAAAAAAATTGAAGAAATAAAAATAATTCTATTTTTAGTGGCACTGAATTTCCTGTTTGTCCTGATCTTTGCTAGAATTGATAGGTCTGCTATTTTGGGCAGTCTAGTCTCCAAATTGGGCTACAATTTTGGCCACCATCTACCACCTTACTGCTTTTAGTGCAAAGCTATGAGACTTGTGCAGATATCAGGGTAAACTGCCAGATGCCCCAAGCCCCCAGTCGAAGAGTTACTACATTACCCAAAATCAGCTCTACAACACACATACAAAAGGCCATTTTTGATGCTGTGTCACACTTGTGGCATATGCCATAGAGTAAACTGAGTTTCCTTGAAGACTTGTTTTCATGATCAAGTATCCCAACAGACGAGAATATCAGCTGCTGAAGCATTAAAAACTACCACAAAAAACAAAGGCTGTCTTTCCCTTAAGAACATCTTAAGAACAGCAGAAAACAACAACAAGCCTACTCCAAGAAAACAAGCCTACTCCCGGGCATTTCTGCCATGCATTCTCCTAAATGTTGCACATATTTTTTCATGTGTTTCTGTGACCAACTTTCTAAGTCAACTAATTCAAAATTTCCACTTTACTTGGGAATGAAACATGTGGCAATATTGTAATGAGATGTCACAGAGTCAGTTTTTCCCCTCCCTCTTGAGACACGAGAGAATTTCTGATCCCAGAGCAGCCGTGAGAACATCCAGGAACTTGTGGCACTTCCCTTGGTTTGCCTGACTTCCAGCACCCATCTCTCCTCATTTCCTCTTCTAACCTTCAAGATGGGAAAGAGCAGTAAGCTGCAACGGCAGGTTGTGAAAGCAGATACAGGACACAGGAAACAGGCTTCTAATCCAAAGCTAGGAGCTGGGTTGTGAAAGCAGATACAGGACACAGGAAATAGGCTTCTAATCCAAAGCTAGGAGCTGGGCCTGGCAGTGCTATAAATCAATATACACTGACTACAGGAGGTACCACCAAGCCTAGCAGGCATATATGGGAGAACTAGAAAGATCTCTGATTGCCACAGGTGAAAGAAAGCACTTGAAACAAAACTCTGAAATTCATGAAACTAATTTCTGCCATAATTTTTATGGTTTAAATAAAATTGCAATGAAGAACTGTAGCTTCCAAATTTAAATCCAAATGGTTAGTGTGCAGCCCTTTAGCCAGAAGACATTTCCTTTTTCAACCACAGCTCCAAAGCCATCCAGTCTGGGAGACTCCTGTTAGAGCCTGACTTGACCATTTGATTGACCACCATCACACTAGAATATCAATCATCACCACATCAAGAGTGGGCTGTTCAGACTCATCTTCTCTCTCACCGCTAATGTCAACCTGAAGTACACTTTTAACAGATATTTCCCCTCAGGTAGTAAGAGTGTAGATGGGGGCTCTTCTGGACATAGCAGTAGAAAAGATTAATCTCTCTCCCCTCACTTCTAGTAAGATGTTAGCAGTTTACTCCCATAATCACATGAATTTGCCAGAGATCTCTAACAAAAACACAGTAAACTTTTTGCAAAGAAACTGGATGAAAAATGTACTTGCAAGAAACAGTGTTTCCCACCCCACTTCTTTCTATTCCATCCATTCCCTTTATTGACGTTAAGTACCTGTCTCTGGGAAGACACTTTCTTCTGCACCAAGTCTTACAGTCTTACTCATATCCAGTAGTGTGACTTTCCATGCTGCTTCCCATTTTTAAACTCATCATTTCCCCTTCTTTATCTCCTCTTTCTCCATATTTTCAGTCCCATCTTCCTGAGGTCCTTCTCTTTTTAAAGATCTCCTCTATTCATGAAGGGCTGACCTCTCTGCATTAGCCAGATCACGTTGTGCACTCTACTCACTGGCAGCTCTCCACATCAGGGAAATTCTTCAGGTGAGCTCTTTATTCCTAGACATGCCCACTCTCCTGCCACAGTCCTTGTCACAGGGTGAGCGTGCCACCTCCACTGGGCACAGGTCCTCTTGCCAGCTAGACTCTCAGAAATAGAATCCCCAAGCCATCTGCCCAGGAGAGCTGAGGCAAAAGGGTTGCACAGGTGTGAGGGACTGTGTTCTAAAACAGGTCAGCGGCTTCAGGGGGAGCCACATCCAGCCCATAAATCAGAAATCACCTTTCCCCTGGGTTATGACATTCCAAGGAATGAGGTAAACATGAAGATTTGTTGGCTTTACCCTCTCCTTTCAGTGCTCTCTGTGATCAGCTTTGAACATCTCATTAGAAGCGCAACAGAAAGTATCCTATTACTTTTCTATTTTTAATATCCCTTTCTACATTGTGGCCTCAGTCTTCAGTATTATACTCTACCACATGTACAGTCTTCTAGTACTAAAAACTTAATAAATACGTCAGGCCTCAAAGCCTATCAGCAATTAAAAAAAAAAAAATTCTTCTGCCCCAGCAGAAGCCAGCATGATGACTGGAAAAAAAATAAATAATCAGCAAATCAGGCCTGAGAGTCTTTCACTTCATATACCTGCTCTTATTCCAGAATCATGGATGTATTTACCTAAATCAAACATCTGCCATAGGCCTGATGCTGCTTCATGGACAGCACAACTACCTATGCAGAAGTAATAAACTACTGAGTATGGTATGGTAACATTACCATTTATCCTCCTGCAGTTCTGAATCAAGATGTGGATACACCTGCACGAGCATCCAATGCCAGACACACAAGTTCTGTCCTCAAGAGTCGTAACTCCAAGGCTGTGCAATTACCATGCCCATGGTCTTTGGCCCCACTTCTCAGAACGGCCATTTAGCTCAGGGGCACTGCTGCAATAACAAAACTCCACTATTTATCATTCCAAGTCTAATATTACAAGCACCCTTATAAAAGTAGCTTAGGCATCATGCTGGATTGTACACCCCTACCTTCTTTACTTGCAAAGTACACACACCACAACAGGACCCTATTTTTGTTTGCAACCTTTGAGCAACTGAGGAATAGCAATGGTAAAACTAAGAAGTGGTATATGTGGCAGAGCTTATATCAACAGATTTGGAAGGCTCCATATAGAGCAGACTCTTCTTTCAGCATATATTCTCTCGACACAGTTACCCTCAAAACCCCTGGGACCAACCCTGATATGTATTTCATAACTAAGAGGCCTTCAGACAGCTATAACCAACTTCAACATTTATTTATTCTAATGTAATCTGCTGTGTTCATAGCATATATTTTATCAGCATGCCTCTATGAAACAGTCCACCGCACAAAAGCAGGGCTGAGACAGAGCAAAAGCCATTGTAATAAATGTAATTAGTACTGTAGCAATACCATACGTACTAAATGTACTTCACTATGAAAGCTTACACTGATCACTGCAACATAAAAATGCCCATTAAAATAACATTAATTGTATTTATTAGTACTGTGTTTCAGAAGATGCTAACTACAGCGTTGCCTATGCTCTGTTAACAAAAGACAGGATGTATCCACTTCTACAGAAATTCTTACCATTCAGCACTGTCCAAATCAAAGGAGGAAGTTTAAAAATAAAATTTTAGGCCATTTAAGATGCACGCACTGCTAGCAGCCAAAATACCCTCCAAGTGTAACACCAGATAAAAGTTTGCTGCATGAAAATCATTACAATCTCTTTCCTCTACTTTCTCCCAAGACAAGCAATCTTTGATTGCAAAGTAAGTTTAAAACCAAACAAACAAAAACAACAACATTTTCTTTACTGAATATTTGGTGTTAAATTCAGATCAATATGGACTAAGGCATACACTTTCAATTGAAAATACAGGGCAGGCTGCCATAGCTGCAGTTCTCAAATGCACACACCTAACTGAACTGTTTATTCGCATGATGACAGATAATGACACAACTATTTTCCTAGCAAATTGAGGCATAAATTGCCAATATTTCCTAATGAAACCTTCACTAAATTCATTTAAGTCTTGAAAAACCTGTTCTGTTTTATAGTACATTTGGATTAAATATGAGGTCAATATATAATTTCCCATGGGTTTTGGAATCATAAACATAAAGCTTCATCCAGCAGTCTGTTTTACATGGTATGTATACAGTTCTTTCATTCCAGGAACCTGCAAATGACTGCAAAACCTGAAAAACTTTGCTATTACTTTTAAAAGGTGAATAATCACACTATGCATGACAAGATGATTACAGTGCTAACCATGGAATCTGATTTATCTTTTAAAAGATCAGTTTAAATCATCAGAAGTTGCATTTGGTTTTATTGGAGATTCATCATATTGAAAGCTTTTTGAAGAAAACAACAAAAATAGTTTTGTTTTAATGTTAAGAAGGGTCAGACCAACAGACATAAATTATTTTAGTGCCTTAGTGCACCAAACACCTGTGTGCAGCTTTCAATGAAGTGGCTGAATTATAGATAGTTTTAGTTTTGAAAGAGCAAAGCAATTTAACATAAAGATGTAGATGATTTGTCAGATGTACTTAGCACAATGAAATTTGTGCTTGTGTAAATATAGAGATGTTAGCATCAGCCAGAAGGTAGGTCAAAACTGCAGATTCCTAAATACCGTCTCAGCAGCTCCCAGCATCTTCCCAATATACTGACACTTCATGCAACTGCACCATGCAGTTTTGGCAAATGAGTAAATTTCTAGCTCGATGTGTTAACAGCATCAACTATGCTGTGATTCCATGACACTGTTCAAAGAGGATTTGGGATAATATATATTTATTTGTGGAATGAACCAGCATACCTGACAGTCAAAAAAAGCCAGATAAATTTAATTTAAACTTAAGTAATTACAAATGTAAGTATTAATCTCTAATTAGTACTTCTGTATTATCTCATCAGCAAGTGAACAACTTCCATTAGCACCAGCAGACATTAATACTGGGCAAGGACAGAACATTTTCCTAAAGTCAACATCATCCTCTGACCTAGATGGGTTTTATGGGCTGTTTTTTCCCCTCTTCTCCAAAGGACACCACAGGAAAACAAGACACAACTTCAGCATTCTGGTTTTACAGACTCAGCCATATGTTGAAATTGCTGTATTCTTGAATTGCTTTTCCTCTATTAGACATTTTTTGTGTTTATTTCCCTAACTTTATACATTTGTGAGGATATTTTCTCTGGAACCTATAAGGATCCCCACTCTTTAAGCAATCACTGACTCCATAGCTTTAATTATATATACACCAATCAAATATGAAATGGAAGTCTATCAGGAGAGCAGAATTTAACCACCAATTCTCTGCAAGCTAAAAGGGTCCTTGTTTCAGTAACCTCAGTCAAACTCAGTCAGCACATAGTTTTATTCTTTCAACAATCAGCTTATCTGACTAGAAGAAACAGAATGCATGGAAACTGTGCTGTTATTCATAAAGTAAGAGACACTGAAGTAGGAAACACATCATTAATTCTTTGCAGAAAAAAATGCCTAGCCTTAATAAGCTTTAATTTTAATATAGATTTCTGTGCTGTCCTTTACTGTACTATGGAAACATAAAGAAATTCAAGAAGGCATAGCTGAGTAGTGTAGTACACATAAAACAGATTTAGTTTTAATTACTACAGTAATTCACAAAAAAAATTTTAAAGCAATTACAGAACCTTCCACCTTTGTGTAAGATGTTATTTCCACCAACAGATGTGTAGAAGAATATGATATGAAATTCATTTAATGTAACAGAATGTAGGAAGACATCAAAACAGGATTCGTGTATAACAGTATTAAAAGTCTGATTACTCATTCCTTATGTGAAGATCTGAAAACTAAGGGTCACTCATATTGCAGACTAATTGCAAGAGCCCTATTTCTCTGCATTCAAGAATGATACATGTCCCACCAGTATTTTGATATTTTAAAAAAAAATACATTTCCAGGGTTCTGCTTTCAGGTTCTTTAGCCACTTTCTGCTTTTAATCACTGAAAAATTTCACTCTATATCATGTCTCTCATCAGAATGTAGATAATTAGAACCCTAGACAATTTTTTTAATGGAATTTTTCTCCCATATTGATAGGACTCCACGAACTAAATCTTTAAGATGAAAAAATAATTCATGCTATTATAAGACGAACAACACTTCAATTAGTAACTCAAACTAGCACTTCTAACTTTCTACTCATGTGTGCCAGTTAAATCAGTATTTTTAAAAACATTTTTGAGGTGTGATTGCAGGGAAAGTGACACCTTTGCCTCAACATTAATTTTCCACGAGTTGAATTCAATTTAATAAACTTCAATTAATGTTAATCAGCTGATTTTCTTCAAAGTAAATAACGGGGAAAAAATTACACTTTAAAGGGTACAACAAAGATGAGTCTTTATTTAAATGTACTGTCGTACCAGAAAGCATTATTCAGAGAGTAATTTGTCCATCTATTCCTATGCAGCTCTATCCAATTTCAAACTGAATTCTCCATTTTAAAAACAGAAAACACATTATTGTTATTATTATTATTATTACTGCTCTTCTTTTTTCTTTAAGTATCCATTCTGTTTTCAAGCTTTTTCATTTTCTCAGCAAAATAATAACCCTTGGACCTTGTAGGCAGCCAAATATCAGGCCTTAACCATCTGTCAACTGGCTTAGATTCAGCAAGCACACTCCCGTAGTTTTAGTTCTAATTGTGTTTAATGCTGCACTAATTATTTCAATGGGGAATAATTTTGTACAGTCAAAGTTGACTCATTTTATAAACTGGAAGCTCCTCAGCTATAAATTGGCAGGTCTCATCCTTCATTTCTCCTAAGCGTTGTGCCAAAGGGGAATAAGTATATGGTTGCTCTGTGACCAAATGTCATGTGCTGGGCAGAAACATTGATCCTGGCTATTAATCACTCTGCAAGCCCTCCCAGTAATCAAAGGGCACAGCTGCAATGATATATGACCAGTGTCAGAGCAGAAAGCCCTTTACAAGACTGCATGCCTACCAGCTGATGGCCAGTATGTAGTACAGCATGCACACTAGCCAGCCCAAAATGCCCAGGCCAATTAATCATCACCCCTAACTGTTCATACTATCATTAAACACCTTTATTGGCTGAATTATCTGAGGATTCTTACCCCCTAATTACTTAGGTCTGGAAGCTAGGAACCTTCTCACCTGGATACAAAAAGCTGCCTATTACCTGCTCTAGACCAGCATGCCCTTTCATTCTCCCCTCAGTAAGAGTTTGCTGACCCAGCAGTGAACCTGTGACTAGGAGAAAATTGGATGCTATTGTGACTGATCTTGGTGTGGTTCATATCAATTTGTTGAAAGAACTAAATAATATCAGAACTGTCAAAATCATTAGGTTGGCCTTAAAAATATCAAGCTTGGATTTACACCCTCAGAATTGTGATAGCATGTAACAAATTTGATATTACTATTTCTAAGAGACCCAGAATGTTTCACTGCAGAAAACCACAATATTTTGTTATTCAAAAATATAGGCTTTTTCTTCTCTTACACAGGGGATGTTTTGATACTATTATTTCCTGGTTGGTACAGAAGACTATTCACTGACCTTTCACTGATAGTAGACTTATTAAAATTCTGCCTTTGTTTCTGGTATTACAGCTACCCAAATGCATGCAAATTCCAAGAAATCTGACATAAATATTAGTCTATGTCTAAAGAATAACCTATACTAAAAAAAAAATTGCAAACAACAGCCCTATTCATGCAATAGCAGCTTCCCTAAGTTCTTGTACTCTCTTCTCTGTATTAACCAAAAGGTTGGTCCCATTACAGTGTGAAAAAGCACCATGAATTTCAGCATGTTATGAAAGGCTAGGGAACTGATCACCCCACGCCTGCCCAAGTCTTTCTTTATTACTGAGACAGTAAACAAAAGCAAGTACATGAATTAGAATTATAGACACCACCCCCCATTAAAGACCAAGCACCTAAAAATCTCCCTAAGGAAAAATATAAATTTACTAAGATA
>WAAE01003364.1:0-27819 GCA_013400495.1 Nicator chloris
ATCTTAAATTAAAATAAACCTTAAAAAAAATCAAACAAAACCTCCAACAATATAATAACATGGAGAACAGGGCAATTCCACCATGACATTGCGCAAAACAATTCAGGGTACAAAATACAGTTGAAGTCCTGTGAACTCCAGCATCTCTGTCTCCTCTGAGAACTTTTGCAGATTTTCCTTACATGATCAGACTTCACTTTCTTTTTTCATTGTAAACTTGTCATTTGTGCAACTTTTATTTTTGTACCTTTGCTATTCAACGTAATAAATTATCTTACTCTCTTTAGGCTCTGCTCTTGGTTGTAACTTCTCACGTGACTCCTTTTTCTTCAGGGGAAGTGCTAGAGTTAAGAATCAGCCAGGAATAAAATAGCCTTTTGATAAAACACGAGTAGATCCGATGTCTTATTTATGTTGGGTTCTTAAGTATTGGTGTTTAGCTGTATGGATCCCAATATGCAGCATGATTTCCAGCAAAACCAGTGTAAGCAGCACCACAGTGACTGCTGCAGCTCCCTTACTGATTCAGTGAGCCAGTCTGTCTCAAAAAGATGTGTTGCTATGCCCTTGGGATAGGTGAGGCGTTCATATTGTGGGCAAGAACTTTGACCAAGTAAGTAATACAGCTGTATCAAAATTTTAAAAAGTCATATGATTTGAACAATTCCAGTAATCAGAGGAGGTTTTATCATGAGCTAGGATAGCCAAGTTATATGCAACATTGTCCGAGTGTTGCTTATAAACCTTAATTCAACCTTAATTCTGTCATCATACAAGAACCTTTCCCTTGAGGAAACTGTAGCATTTAATTAGAAAGAATAATAAATAAAAAGTTATTAATTTTCCCCCCACTCTCTATGCATGCATTCATGCATTTGTGTATATATTTACATAAAAGGTATCCTATAAAAGTTAGTCTCAGAGTATTTGTCAATACAGGATGTAAGTAAAAACAATTCTGTCATTTCAAAGGTTTTTTGAAATGATCAAGTCAAGATTAAAAAAACCCATCAACTTTAACCTTCATAATGCTTTGGTCTTGCTTTTGAAAGTACCTAATATTTTCTGGCTATACCCCCCTATGTTATTTAAATGCTGCTAATCTTGTTCATGGCAATTTCAATAAGCCACAGCAGACATATAATGCTTCCTCTTTTAATAGGTGCAAAGTGAGTTATTGTCACAAAGCATATATATGAAAAAAGGATGTGAAAAGAGAATCCTGCCTAATCTCTGTAATAAGGGCTTGTGAGGGTGCTAACATGGTCACCTGAATTATGCATGTCTATTGTGTTCAAATATCATAAATCGATGCCTGAATACCCTCCAAATCATTTTCAGTTCATGAACATTTATATACAGAGCTCTTGAGCACTGCAAAGACAATTAGTCATATTTGTATGCTGGAATTAATTGAGAGTGAGATGCGGGAGGCAGAAAGAGAGAACAAAGAATGCTTTTTGTCAGTTCTTCCAACTGACAGGGATAATTAGATATATGAAATTGAAATTCCTCAGCAGGGGGTTTCTGTTGACAATGAATTTTCTTTTGATTCCATTCTGTTATTCTTTTATGCTGTCATCTGTGGCAATTTGTTATTCAGCTTGAAGCTTAAAAAAGCAAAGCATTCCGCTTTTATGAGTAGATGATGTCAGTTTGTACACTGCTGGGAAATAGATATTAAATGTAATCTTTAAACTAAAAAAAAAAGAGAGAGGAAAATAAAATCAGTTAAAGAGACAGTGCTCTGTTTACACAGCCCTGAGAGTAAAACTTTTGTGAGAGACAGAACTCGCTTTGATGGTTTTTAAAGTTGTTCAGGCTGCATTAATGTTTCAGCTGCAGTGCAAGTCTGAGCCGTTATGTGTGGTGGAGTAAGGGTGCATGGCTGGAAATGCCTCCTTAATACTATTTTCAAAATGCTGGGCTTTGTATTGGCACACATCCCTGGAGTGTACTAAGTTCAGTACTTCAGATACAGGCAGTACTTGTTCACATCCCCAAATCCAGCTCCTGACCAAAAGGAAGTGACAAATAAGAAATATTCTTCCTCACCAGCACATGCAAACCTTAGTGCTTCTGGTCCTGATTTGGTGTCTGGGACCTTTTTATGCACAGTGACAACAACAAGGGCAGATGCAGAATCTAGCCCTTGGCTTTACAAATAAACATGGCAATAAGGCAATCACTTTTTCCCCTGCTTCAGGCAACAATTCATCCTCTTGCCTTCTTCAGTTCACTATCAACATGAAAATTGTGAAAGCTTTAAAAAAAGGTTACCTAAAATATCTGCCCACGAAATATTGGTCTTTATGGTCAGAAATTTGCATGTTTACTTATTGTCTCCTCTCTGTGATTTTGGCACCACACATTCATGCAAGAAACTTAACACATGGGCACACACTCTACTTTATAAGCCTAGTACATAGATATAGCCTGAATAATCAGAAATATATATAAAACCTTGTCTAGTTTTTTGGCAAGGTTTGTTACAAACATTGCATGGAATCTAGAGCATGAAAAGCCCATACTGTTCTGCTTTCATCCTCTCCTTTTCACTGGAACTTTCCTGGCTTTCTTTTACCTCTTTCCCTCCTCCAAAACCCCATGTTATTTGGCATTTGTTATATTTCAGACTGCAATTTCTCCTTCAACAGGCATCTTGGTGACTGTGGCTTTATTATATTTTATTCCATTTTTTTTGTTACTAAAGCAAAAAAGCCCACAGTGCTATGATGTAGTATATATTCCAGTGAACCACTGCGAGTTTAACTATACCATACGGCATATCATTAAACATAGCAATATTTAACACATATGTATTATCGCCTCTGCACCCTCAGAGCATTTTTTGCAGATGCATTTTTATCTCACATTTTATGGAAGAAGGCCCTCTTTAAGAAATTGCACAATCTTACTAGTGAAAATAGCTGAGAATATGGTTTGAGGGACTTCTTCTCACAGAAGCATGTCCCCACAGAATCCCAGCAGTGACCTAGCAGATGCACCACATATAAAAATATTAGGCTCTATTCAGTCTTTTGCTCTCTCTGTTGAGACTCATTAAGGATGCTGTTTGTGATGGCAGTTTCTGTAACCTGGCACATTTCCACTGGGAAATGCATTGATGCCATCAAGTGACTTCATGAAGATGAATTTATTTAGTCACTACTGACCTTTGATGAATTTGAACTGGTTACTCAGACTTTAAAGACTCTATTCTCTTGCTGTCTTCCTACCATCTAAATAGCAGTGCAACCACTATATTTGCATGTTTTTTAGCTCATTGTTGATCTCAGCCTCAGTTATGTTTGGTATACCCTCTACCTTCATACAGGTTTCAAAAAGACAGATAGAATCATCTACAATATTTTACAGGAAAGTTTTTGTTCTCTTCAGCAAGCCAGAAGGGAGCAGTTATCTACCACACAGAGGACACCATGTACCTCAGCCTTGCCGATCAGGTTTGTTCACTAAGGACATATTTATTATGCAGTGAAGTGCAGACGATTTGTCTCTGTTTCCTGCCTCTGAGGCCTGCCCCATGCCAGCTCAGGATCTTTTGGGATTCAGCAGGACTCTGTGAGGGTGGGCTTGTGGAGCCAAGAAGGATACCTCTGGAGTGTCATGGGGCAACTAGGCAAGAGTCAGAGGCTGCACCCAATATTTACATCCGTTACTGGTCTAAGCTCAAAATTACTATTCTTTTTCTCTCTTGAGTAAGAAATTTAAGTAAAGCAGAAAATCAGTCCTCAAGTGTACCTTTTAGCATTGACAGAAGACTGACCTTCAAAATGAGCATTTTTTAAAATCAAACGTTTTTTTGGGCATGGCCAAGATACAGATGTGTTAATATTTGTTGGTGTTTAAAGACCATCAGTGACCATCAAAGCATCAAACCTTACACTCCAAGGAGCTAAACATAAAACGTACTTATTTCATAACCAGGAGTTTTAAATTTTTTCTTTGTTTTTAATAATTAAATCAGTGTATGAAGCAGTAAGTAAATTTCTGAAGAAGACATAAAGAAAATAATTCTCCTGCCAAAAACAATATGGATAGGTTATTCTGAAAAACATCTACACGTTGCCTACTCTGAAAGACTGTAAGTTTGTAAAACATATCTTGTAGCATTGGTGAAACTTGCTGACTTCAGAATTTTTCTTGGTATCTTGTATCATATTTTGCTTTTCAAAAATATTAGCCCTTTGTAAGATAAAGGTTTGGTAGGGGTACTAACATGGTTTAATTTCTTGCTTTTTAAAGGCTTTCCTTTCTCTATGTGAACTGGAGAGAGTCAATGCAAAAGAATGGCCTAGATTTTAGTTATGACCATGTTTGTGATTACTGATAGACAGGTACTTGTTTTACCTATATTTAATGTAATTCACTCCATAACTTGTTTGATAACTGTGGCTAATGCTTAGGATCACTGATTTAAAAAACCCCTTTCTCTCTCATTCAGAGAAGATTCAGTCTATCAGAACTGCACTCTTTCATCTGTGTTTTGCTTTTTAAAATGAACTACGTAGCCAGAATAGATGTTCATATGATCTTTCTCAAGAGCAAATTAAATTACTATTGCCTGGCTGCTCTGCCACAAAAGAAGGGAAGTTATTATTTGAGGCCTTCCTTCTTATAACCAAATATCATTTTGTCAGTCAACTGGTAAAGCACACAGCCTTATATGATACCATAGCTTATCAAAAGAGAAGGGTCACACAGATTTTCCATCTACATTTGCTAAAAGCTACGTCTATGACTAAAACCAGTGAAGCTTACTCCTAAAGTAATTTTATAGAAAAAAAAGCATCATATGAAAAGCTAAATCAATGTCCCCCCTTTTTTCTCTTACTGTGGATTCAGTGAGAAATCCTGATCGCAGCTGCAAATATTGAATTACTTTAAGTTCAGGAAAGTGATTGCCTCTTGCCTTTTGCCAGATAAATAATCCCATCTCTTTTGGAAGGCCAGCTTCAATCCTGAACTGCTTTCCTCTCTAATTCTCATTCTTGTCACAGCACGTTTCTCTGGCTGGGAAGAGAAGCAGTGCCTGACTGGACACTGGCAAGAGCTCAAGAGCTGAAGCTCATCCCTTTCAGAGAGTTTGTCACACTGCATTGGCCCAAAACTGCAGCAAGTGGTTTGGGGTGCAAAATCAAGGGGTTTTGAACCTCTTCAGCTTTTCAGCAGGTGCTGGGGTAATTGTTTTGCTAAGGATTAAGGGATGCTCTCTTCTGATCTTCTCCTTGTCAGCCTGAATGCACATAGAGCAGTTAGCATGCTGTCATCATTACCAGGATTCCTCATTCCCTGTTTGGACTCTTCTTTGGGAAGAAGTATGCCAGCTACTTTAGCTTTTCTCATTGAGTCCTGTGCCCAACTTTCCCCCAATGTGAGGTGATGATAATGATTTGTGTCTTCCGCCCAGAGAAGCTGAGGAGACTTCAGAGGAATGAACACTGGCTCGTAGTGAAGCTTTAGGATAGCACCAAAATGTGTTGACCACTCTGGCAGAATTACAGTGGCACTGTACCTGCATGACCTGTTTGTGAGAGAAAAGATTTCATTTCCCACTGTTTCAATCCCTTCAGCTGTCATTAACAATGCACCTTTAGCAACTAATTCTGGGATTATTTATATTGTTTCACCTTAAACTTTGTGTTTCTTTGTGTGAGTACTGAGAGATAACATTCATCTGAATTCTCTGTTTAGCTTCATTATTGCAACCATTTTCATAATTTTGAATTTAGTCCTTACATTGGCAGATAAGTACAGGTTAACCCTCTTCCCATGCCTCTTTTAGTTAAATTCAAACTGCTTGCCCTTTCTCTATATGATCTACCAATCCTCATTGGGACAATTTGTGTCTCTTCAACATGAACTGTGAAACACACAGAACACTTCTCTTAACACAAGGGGAAAAAAGAAAAGGTGCAGGAGCCTTATTTTCCTCTCATCCTGATGAGAATTGTGCCAGATGCTGTGTTTCATGAAGTAAACACCCAGGCATGTCTCCTAACTTCATAATTATGTGCATATATTCTCCACATAATAAAACTAGAATAAAATCACTACTCATCCACAAGTAGTAAATCAAGCAAATGGTGAATTAAGTTTGTTTGATGAATGTTGCTCTTTATAAAATTAAGCTGTTTACAATGTGTGGTTCATCTTCCTTTACATGTTTAATGATTTTATTGCTTAGTATTTGTTCTATTATTCCATTATTGTTCTATTATTGTGCAAGGAAGAAAGAAGTTATGCTTCTGTGCTCTGCGTGTTAAAATAATTCTTCTTTCTGTTTCTTTTAACCATAGGCATTTGCTCGTTTCCCCTCAACTATAATTGCAAAATTCGTGAAATATCACCCTGTTATGTCCATCATACTTTTTTCCTCTAAAGCAGATGTAAATGGATGAGTTCTGATATACTGCTTTTTGCTCTCCAAAGAAAACTGTGTTATGGAAAATGTGGTGTTTCACACGAACCAGGAAATTTTGCTTTGCTTTCCATTTTATTTTTTTTTCAATAACAACCAGCCAAAGTACTTGCAGCTGAGAACTTTGTTATTTTTCTATTTCAAACTTTTCTTCTTTGAAACACCTAAATGACACCTTCAGCTTCAGGAATAGCTGAGAAATTTTGCCTAAAATTTAAAATAGACAATTTCAGTTATACTTTTTCCACTTCTCCTTAGCTCAGAACCTTGCCGCATCAGTGGACCATGCCTGCAGAGTGGAGAGTGCATGAAGCACCCTACACTTACTCAGAGTGTCTGGAACCAGCAGAGTGAAAGGAGAGGTTTCATCCACCTTGTGGGATAAGCAAAATTTCAGCTGGACAAAGAACTGGCACTCATAAATCAGAGGAAAGAAAAGCAATTAATGGAGGCTAACAAAATATGTGGTGACTTCTGCTTGTGGAAGGAAGAGACAAAGTCTCTTGTGAGAGCTGGGATGAACACACTGGTGTTGCTGAAAATCCCAGGTGGAAAAGTGGTGCAGTTGGACATTTCATGGACAGTGAGGTGGTCTGAGCTTGGGAGAAAACAGCACAGTAGTCCAGGCAAGGCAGAGACTCCAGGATTGCTAGGACGTGAACTCCAAAAGATGCTGCCACTTGGATGAACAAGAGGACTCTTAGGATGGGAGGATGACAGAACAGCAGTAGACACATCCTCCTTTAGGATCTCCTCTTTCACCTGTATGGGCAGTCCTTCCCTACCACTCTTTTTTTTCTGGCTACAGTCTGGCTACAGTGGGTTGATGATGGCTTTCAGATAAATGAAAGCAAGGCTGTGACAGCTGGCAATTTTTTGCAGTTCAGTTTGTGGTGTCTGTGAGTAACTCACCCTTAGACCTCTTTTTTTCACTGCCCCCAGTGGAATTGTACATACAACATCAAATGCAGTCTTGTGCAAAAGACAGGGTGGAATGCACGTTTCTAATCTTTTGAAGTTGTACATGTGCCATCCATATATTGCTGCATTTCATTGCATCAGAAGGGACAGCCTTTAAAATTTGAAGAGAATCAGAATTGAGATCTATTGCAGAAGTTCCTAAGTTTCTTCTGTGACCAAAACCTGTTATACTTCCTAAAAAAAGCACAGTGTTTATATATTAACAAGCAATTATGCTGCTTTTAAAAATGCCTGGAAAGACTTTTAGAAACAGAAAATATGCAAGTTATGGTAGCCTACGGCTGTCATTAACTTGCCAGTGATGATTTATATTTTTATGCATGTTTTATTTTTTACACCTGCTTTTCTTTGCAATTCAAAAAGAAACCATATTGATATCAAAGGAAATGCCCTGTCACAGAATTTATAGTCCTAACTGGGAGGTTCATATCAGTGCCTTCTAATCTTGTAATCTTTCGTGATGTCAGAGTTAATTTCAAGGGGAAGGAAAATATAAAAAATAAAGTTTTATGATGGGACACCAACAGGCTGGCAAAACTGAGTAACAGCTGAATAATAGCCAAGAAATGGCAGTGCTTGGCGTTTTTCTTGCTTTGGTTTTTGCCTGTAGTGTCTGAGGTTTGAGAAGTCCATAAGGGGCTCTCAGTCAGGTGAGCCCCTGTTTTCCTCAGTGTTCTCGCTGGAGGCTGGTTCTTGTTGTGTTTTCTGTCCCTCTGGGCACGATTGATTTTTCTCTGGTGTAATCTCCCATGCAACTTGGAGGTGCCCTTTTGGGGAAACCCTTTGCAGCTCTCCTCACAACCCTGAAGACAGTCAGTGGTGCATGCCAGGGAGACAGAGGGAGATGGGAATCAAGAGTTGATCATCAAACGGTCCAGGCACATCTGGGGAACCTTTGGATTGCTTCATTTCCATAAGGCAGCAGAGCCTGTTGCCTGTTTACACAGAGGGTTTACATAGTGCCTGAGCTCTGGTTTCACACACCCTTTGACCAAGCCATGGGTCTCTGCCCTGTTGGGGTCTGTGCAGCAGGGCAGGGTTGGGTACACAAGTGTGCTCCCAGCCACTGCTGCAGGGTTATCTGGCAGGGCAGGTGCCAGCAGATGTTAATTTTCAGATGCCATGGCATGGCTGTGTCACCTCTGAGGCCCCGCTCCCCAAGACAGCAGCGCTGTGCTCTCAGTTCCCTCATGTGTGACCCAGCAGCCTGTATCATCTTACAGGGAGTGAATAGGAGACTGAAGGGCAGGCTGTGTGGTCACTGTTTTCAATATCCCTCCTGCTAGCCATTACATCATCCAGCTACTCTCTAAGAGGATTTTCAGCAGGCTTGGCTTCGTTATTAAAATAGTAATTAATTTTTTCCTCTTCACAAAACCCGAGGACCTTCAAATGGAGGCCTCAGGAGAGAGGGCAGCTTCCTTTTGAAAGTGGCCTTTCTGGAAGCCGTAATCGGCTCTCCAACTTTACAGTACACATGTTCCCCAGTAAATGTGATTAAAGAGCCACACAAAAAACCCCTTGCAGAAAATTAATTCAGTTTCCAGAATAAAAAGTTTGATAAAGTTGTGCAATGCTCCAATGACAACGCATAATAGAAGTGCAGAGTTTTATCCTCTTGAAGGATAAATGAGCGGCCAGAAAGGTCTGGTAGTTCCCAGAGTAAAAACATCTGCTACAGCTAATTCACTTTAGCTTTTGATTGTAAAATTCATTAGCCATATCAGGCAGCTGTAGTTTCAAACATGTTGCTAGGAAGTACAGTTTTATAGGCTGGGATGCCGTTTGTTCTCCCCAGCAGTGGCGAGGTAGCCGGAGCGCCCGGTGAAACGCAACCTCCTGCCACCCAAAAATAAGGGCTTGAGCGGTGGGGGAGAGGGGGAGGGAGGCTGGGCAGGAAGCGCAGGGCTGAGCGCAAAGAGGTGCCAAGAGCTGTCAGGGCCACGGTGGCTGCTCCTCCACGCCACCAGCGCGGCAGCAGCTCAAGGCTCCAGCCTTTCTGCAGGACTGGGAAGGAGATGGCTTTGTGAGTTAGGAAGTGAACATGCATTTCACTGCTGCCTTCTATGGCACTTTTTAGCAGACCTTTTTAAGCATACATTGTGAGGTGCATGTTATGGAAGTGTTTCAACACGCTTAGAGGAAGAGGTAAATCCCAAGGGGATTTAAAAATACACACAGACACACGCGTATATATATGTGTGCATATGTCTGTGTTTTTCTGAATTTCAAAGTACATATTTATTCTTATTTCTAAAATGGTTAATTTATATTGTTTATACTTCTATTACTTATATTTATTTAGAGTAAGCAGGGAAAAAAAATGAGATAAAACGGCATTTTCTAGGTATTTTACTCTTCCAAGTAAATCCTGGTAGAAGATTATTTTAAACTGCTCTCTAAATCTGAAAATAAAGTTATAATGTTAAGTATGTCGCTCCAGGCTTCTGACCAGTATCCTGTAAGGGTTTTGGTGCACACTGATCATAATTTTTGTAACTCATGTAGAATATCCCCTGTTACTTGGGTTCAGTTTAAGAAAGCAGCTAAAATGAAGTGAGAGTCCTGGACAGAGAAATTATGCCTCTATGTCCATCAAAAAGAATTATTCTAAACTGATGAACTTTGCAATTCCTTGAGGGATGGAAAAAAAATTGAGATTATTAAGCTCCCCAAGACTAGTTATGGCCAACAAGTGTTGGTTTTCATGGGCAAAAAGATTTCCCAAACACCTGTGAAACCATGGATGATGTTATTTCTGCAAAAATAATGTCCCTCAAGTAAGATGAACAAACTGACACCTAAGTACCCACTGCTCCATCTTCACATGTCACAATGAATTATGCAGGTCTGTCACCTTAGACACTTAAGGGTGCAGGCACAGTCAGCTTGGTGATGATAAATTCACTTTGATTAAAGCTGATTCCAGCACAACAAATCTTGTTAACTGAGAAGGATAGATGTTGATACTTTTCTCCATTGTAACATGAATATAGGGGAATTGTTCGAAATAATCTTTCTCTAAGCTTTCCTTCTCATGAAGTAATGATATTTTCTAATTATTGGAAACATTCAGAGCTTCACTGATAAACAAGGGTCCAACAAGGACCAATATTTTCTATGGGAAGATGCTGATACTGGTGTCAATACACCATCCATATGCACACCTTATGGAAGACAAACCTAAAACTTTAATGCTGCCTCTTTCTTCCTGTCATATTGTACCTACCTTTGATTTCTAGAACATCACAGAAAAGTTTCAAAGATGTCTGGATGACCAATAGCTGCTCCCTCTAAATTTGTTTCATTAATGTGATTGGCAATGTGTGCTCAAATGAACTGACAACTTCCTCATCTCTCCCAAAAACTGCAGGATGAATTAAAACTGAGCCAGAGAGGCACACTGATAGCTAATCTACATTGACCTTTCTTTGCTGATATTAGTGAAGCCATAGCAATTAATGCGTACTGAGTGCATGCCCTAAGGTTTACAAAACATCTCTTTTTTGGTTAATTTTGAAGCAAAGAAATAAAAGTGCAGAGTTATTTTTCTTGCAGACTTCTACTAAAATATTAGTTCTAAACAAGGACATTGGTGGCTTTCACGTAAATATAGATTTCTTTCTTTTTCTACTCCATCTGTTCAACCACATCTCATCCTCCAAGACAGAGCAGAGCGATGCATACATTTGGACAGGATGGTGTGACATACTTTTATTGCAGCCTGCGCTCTCAGATCTGTCCTGTGCACCACTCAAGCCACTCTTGGTGACTCTTTAAAAGATCGTGAGGCAGATTGTCTGAGAAGATTTGCTTTGGTACGTAAAAGACAAGTGACTGATGCCAGCATAGCATTACTAAGGGCAAATCGCTCCTGATGAGTCCAGTGGCCTTCTGAAACTGAGTGAAAACAGTGGTCCCAGACATGAGCAGAAACTGGGAGAAGCCTTTCAAGAGCAGCCCTGTAGACAAAGACCTGGGGCTCTTGTGGATGAAAAGCTGGCCATGAGCCACCAGGGTGCACTTGCAGCCCAGAAATCCAGCTGCATCCTGGGTTGCATCCAAAGCCATGTGGGCAGTAGAGCAAGGGAGAGGATTCTGTCCCTCTGCTCTTCCCTGGTGAGACCCCACCTGGAGTACTGCGTTCAGGAACTTTATACACAAGTGGCTAAAGACAGGATAAGGAGCAGCAATGGTGTAAACTGAAGGAAGGCAGGTTTGGATTTGATGTTAGAAAGAAATTCTTTGCTATGAGGGTGGAGAGGCACTGGAACAGGTTGCCCAGAGAGATGGTGGCTGCCCCATCCCTGGAAGTGTTCAAGGCCAGCTTGGATGGGGCCCTGAGCAGCCTGGTCTGGTGAGTGACGTCCCTGTCCATGGCAGGTGGGCTGGATGTAGATGATCTTTAAATTCCCTTCAAACCCAAACCATTCTACAGCTCTGTGATTCTACAATCAGGTGTCATGGGCATCCACAAAAGTTTCATAGTCGCATGGGAATCACAGTGGGAAAACGAACAGATGTTGCAAGGCACTTCTTATGACTTATTATTCATATTGCAGCAATTTCAAGAGACCGTATTCCAATGGGGCTGGATGGAGTACATCCAGTCACTAAATACTTCCCTAGAGTGCAATGGAAGAGCAGTAAGTATCTATGTAAAATGAAGTCTGCTGTATTCAGCACACCTTGAGAGTGTTTATGTATTCTGGAGCACATCTCTGCCTTTGGAAGTATCAGTAAGAGAGACACTAACTCTAGTCCTATTTTCTGTAAATCGTTCTTTTAAAAAGCTACGTTGGAAAGTGCTCTTGTGATGAGCCTACCAAAGCTGATTTTTTATTCCGGGCAAGTGGCAACCTCTTCCCTGCAGTTTTCCTGGCCAGGGTAGAAGGCTGCACTTTGCATATTCCTACAGAGTTATATCAACTTTGACTCCTGATCCTAGGCCTCTGAAAATCCTTGAATGTTCTTACTTGAATGTTCAAGTAAGAAGAGGTTCTTCTAGGAATAGCACCAAAACAAAAGCAAATAAATGAACTCAATCCTTTCACAAGCTTGTGCATTTAAAGAAAGGCCAACAGAAACACTAATTCTTATTTTAACAACTGAGAAAGTTTGGAAGAAGTTCTTTTGGACACAAAGTGTATTCATTTCAGAAAAAAAAAGTCTTAAGTAACGTTCAGAATGTTGACTGGAATTCCTTTATTTTACCTCGGTTCTCCCCCTTTTATATGGAACAATTATTTTGAATGGGATCAGGTTGTGCACAGTGAGATAGTGCTGATGACAGAAGGACTTTGTTGCCAAATTTATTTAATCAGCTAGATCACTTAAAATAATGCATATACCTGCTCCGTACAACTGATTGCATGCTATTGTTGAAGATGAGTCTTCTTTTTCCCCTGACAATTTGAGAAAATATACACGATGATGAGTATCAGAAAAATGTCAAACAGAACAATAACCTACACAGAGCAAAACCAGGCTTTCAGACCAAGTGGATTACAAAATGAATAACCCATCTAATTCTTATGATATTTTTGTCTAAAAATACTCAGACATTGAAGTGAAAAACAAAATAAGTTTGTGATATTTATAACTGAAAAGCAGTGGAAACTGTGATTTAGAACATGAATCTGCATTCATTTTTGTTACCTCTTTGAAATTAGAAACACAAATTTGAATGATTTATCACCATACAAGTCAAATTTTCAATTTCAGTTTTATGTAGGTTTACCGGTAAGAAACTGCAAAGACTTTACAGCTAAATTGCAAAGAAAAAATAATTTAACAAGAATAAACTATATCTTTAATAATAAATATCAGTATTTGGGCTCTGAAGAGAGCTGAGAGGTGATAATATCAATGACCCACTACATGTTTCTCTGTAACATAAATGCTTACACACTCGCAATTTCTTTGGAAAGCATATTGCATCATGTGTATGACAAAACATCTCTTGCTAAGTAAAAACAAGCTCATCTCTGAAAATAAATGTATGTGTGAAAATAACATTACACTTGAGTATAATAATTAAAAGAGTAATGCAATTTTTTTCCCTACAGTATCTAACTGAAAATGTCAATTTTCTTTTTTTTAAGCTTTTTCCATAGGGTACTACAGCATTATGGCCCAAACCCCTTAGCTTAATTTTACTTGCTGGGAGTAAACAGAAAATCTTCCCCAGCTTGACTCTTTTTTGTCCCCGGTGATTTTAAAGAGCTCACTTTTTCTTCTTAAATACGATATAAAGTCTGTATTATTTACTGTGGAAGTTTCCACTATTGAAATAATGATTGCTAATATAATTGAGTGAGAACATTCTGTTTCCTAGTAGACAGAGGTCCTGTGTAACCTTGCACATTTAAACAAAATGATTACCAGCAATCACCTACTTGAAATTCCTCCAAGGGTTTTTGTGTAGAGCGTATGAATACATGGGAACAAAGACAAAATACACATTTTGTTCTATTTTAGTAGTTCTACTTAGATTTGAACTGGGAAGCTGCAGAACTGGGAACAATCATTTTGTTCCATTTTTCTGAGTTTGACTAAATAAGTTAATTGCCCTAAGATGGAGATCTTGGGACTTACTTGCATGAACTGTGGCAACACAGTACGTGAGTTGCACACAGAAGTAACTACAGAATCTGTTGTGAGACACACAGACAAAATGAAACAAGAGTTGGGAATAATTATGCAGGAATATCTAAGCATTTTAAATGTCTCTTTTTATCTGAGACATTAATGCATGCCCAGGTGGCTAGAATGGGCCCCATCCAAATACTCTAGGACTTCAAAACTGTTGCCTGGGCAGAGACTGCAGAGCTTGCTATGGTGCATTTGGGTGACCAGAAATGAAATAAGGAATTATGGTACTGGCAGAGTATGCTGAAAACAGGGTTGCAATCCTTAGAGAAGATCCCTCAAATTCCAAGGGGTTGGGGCAGTTTAGGAATGCTTTCAGAAGCACATGTGCCAGCTGAAAGTCAAATTTTGAGGAATAATAGCCATGTCTTTAGTTAACATTGTTGTATCATTTCTTTGCTTCTAACCATATATTTCCAACAGCAATACATTGAAAGGAAAGATTTAACTTTGATTGATGTTGCTGGAATCTGAGCATGTGCTTAAGCCATAAACTCATGTTAAATCAAGGTAAATTTTCCCTTTGCTACAAGGCTGGCAAATCCTGTTCTTCCTGAATAACCTCTCCCAACATCTGATAGTGCCCCTGTTCCCTGCTACTTTAGCCTAAGAGAGATAATTGTGCTCCTGAAAGTTGTACCTATGTCAAACATTTTGAAGCCTGGTATTTTTGCATTTAGTTTTTGTTTTGTTTGTTTGTTGGTGGTATTTTGTTTGTTTGTTTTTCTTTTAATTTATTTGTGATAGATTTTATTTTCCACATCTGGGAAAAGTACCCCTAGTTGCATTGAATCCTTTATCCCTGCATGTGCTTATCCCTTTGGTTCTCCCATAAGTAGCTAGTATTCAGCCTGTCACAGGTACATGAGGCTAATAGTTCAATCACTGGGGAGAAGGGGGGGAGGAAGATGAAAGGGCAGGAAATGGCTGTCATGGCCCCAAAGGAAATATTTGTAGGAAAAGGAGCACAACAGCAAATAAAGTGCTAATTAATGTCCAATTCCAGCACTGATATACGGACCACAGCAGTAGGCAAAACCCAGCCTTCTGTTCCACTGCCTGCTGAAGAGCTTTTGTGTTGTAGCTCTATGTAAGCATGCATCTGCAAGTTTTGAATTTATAAAATTTTCCAATCCCCTCCTCTCTATATGTTTTGTGTTTAACAGTGTTTTCATTTTCACTTTTTTAATAGATTTTTTAAAAAATCTAGTTTATCTGTGCTGGTACTGACTTGTACTGTACATCCTGAATTTATAGTAGTAAACATTCTACCTGGAAACATTCTGGGAGGTGGAACAAGGGCTTATCTGATAAGTTGAATAACAGAAATAAAAGAAAGAATATGAGAATGTTAAAGTCTCACAGGGTTCATGACGCTTTCATGGGAAAAACTGGACCTCACTCTCGAATTTGGGGATCTGAAAAAATACAGTGGCACTTACGGTACTAATTTACTGGCTTTGTCCAGCAGAAGGCATTGAGAGCGAACCTTCTGTCAGGGAACATAATAGCAAAAGCAGCACTGTTTTAATGAAACACAGCAACTGGTACTTGAAACTGGCTAAATCTGTTGTTAAAAGAACAAACATGAAAGATGAAATTCACAAAGGAATGACATGATGATCAATTATTTCTGGTGTTTAGTATCCGAGGATCACATCTTATGGTAAAATGTTACTTGCTGATGACTGAATGCCAGAAATAATAATCTGACATTAAGCTTTTGTGAATTTGACCAAATGAAAGCCTAAAAAAGGGAATTTATAGAGCAGAATACATTTCTTTCAATGATGCACAGCTTTTAGAATATAAATGACTGAAATATTACTCATTATCCCATAATCATAAAAAGAATACAACAGTTATTTTTAAAAAAAAAGCCCTAAAAAAACCCCACAGTGAAATACAGTTAAAGATGTTTCATCAACTGAGAGAAAATAAGAAACTTCAGAACCAGAATGGAGTGAAGAGTTTGGCTTTCCAATGTTTCCCGTGGCAGCTTTACATGGACACAGAGTGGGACATTACTTACAGCACAGCACATATTGTAACTCCTAGGCAATTGGAATATCAGCTGATCCCACTGGCTCATGATAGGGAGGCAAGGGACAGGCTCTCAATGAGAGATGCTTTCTGTGGAGGAGTCATTTTCACAATTATAAATCTCAGCAACAGTCAAAAGACAGCTATGGAAATAATTTTCATTCCACAAGTCTTTTGGCGGCTTTATGTGTCCCTGATCCACACTATCAGACTGGGCTGAGATCAAATTGTTTGATGTGAGCCAAAACCTGTGCATTGTTCTGGCACGCCATGCCAGCATCTGACAGGCAGTGACCGTGTCTCTCCCTTTGATTGCTGGCCTTGCCAAGTGTGGTGTTGGCATGGTTGGAGGTCCCTGCTCTCACCGGGACAATCCCTCTGTTCCCACCCCTGCACTTGTGGTCCTGCTGGAAAGTGCCTGCCTGGGAGCCAGCTATGATCCATGGCTCTTGCCTGTGCTATATTGGCAGCAAATGAAGCCACTGCAGGATGCAACTGCTGGAGTCTGAAAGGGGTTCTGTGATAAGGCTTTGCTATGCTGTTTCTGTCTCAAGAAAGTGTCTACAGCAGAATGGTAGCAACAAGCTTTTCCCCAGTCGTTGCTGTGCATGATGAAGGCAAGTTTTAAATCTAGATCTTATGTAGTTGCATAGCTATAAAAATATTTTTTCATGCAGCACAATGTGTATATAATCCTGCTCTCAGTTGATTCTTGCAGGTCTGATTTTTCCCCGTCTTACACATTAAGTCACAATTTGTTCCTGTGTGTATGATGCAGTTATTTTTAACCCTTTTCTTTCAGACCTGAAAGTCTGCACAACTTCAAATTCCTTGGGACCAATTATGTTTCATACTGTAAACATTACCTATCCAAAATCATACTATCAGATTCTGGACTTTGACTGATGTTTATCAGGTTGCTTTGTGTAAACACCTTCCAAGTTTCCATAGCTGTGGAAAATTAAAATTTTTATTTATTCTCTTACTATTTCCTGAAGTCAATATTCCAGAGAAATTGGACCTTTGTATTTGTAACAACATAAAAAGTGCAAAATTGAGTGCACAACCCTCTACATTCCCTCCACCCCCTTAAAGAAAATGGTACTATCTTTAGGTTAGGAGTATAATTAAGAACATTTGATCCTTTGCCTCTTTTGAAGAGATGAGCTACTCTCTTTTCTTTCTGTTTTAATCTTGCAAGTTAAAAAAAAATCTGCATAGCACTCCAGTAAAGTAGATGAGGATTTCCACCTTTGAAGAACAACTGCAATTCTAGTGAGGGACCTTTTGAAATTGTCTCCATTTGAGTTATTGCTTTGACACTGGGAGGGGCTTTTCAAAGGATAAATACAGAGGTTCAATTAACTTCATTTCCCAATGTCAAATGTATTGATGAAATCGAATTGAAAGGCATGGGAGAAATGAAATTGCTTTCCCAGACTTCGGATGTGCCTCTGAACGTTATGATGGTTCCTCCTTGGACAAGAATTCCCACAAGCTGGATAAACACACATATGTTCAGCTTAGCTGGACTGATAAAACAGTGCTCATGTGAATGCTCCCATATTGCACCAGGAATTGGCAAAGTATTTGGACAAACACACCGCTAGACAAGATAGCTGTGATGGGGAAGAGCACATTTTCTTTTAGAGCAGCACGCAAAGTTTACATGTTTCAAAGGATTTCGACCAATTACAAAACAAAGATTGCTTATTTCTGCAAGTGGAATTTGCTCAATTGTACATGAAATATTTGTTACTTGAACAGACTCAAAAGAAGTAGGACAATAGATGTATATTTGATGTAACATATTGCTGAAGCTGGTCTTTGACAGAGCCCGGCTGGACCTTGGCAAACCACATTTCTTCAGTGACTTACAGCATTCAGGAAAGGCATAGGAGACAAGAGATTTCTTGTTTTCCCAATGAGCTTTAATAGTTTATTTGCTTGTGCTGAATTCACTTTTCTTTTGGAAATTTTTACACAAGAGCTGAGATTTGTCTATTTTCACAAGAATTTTGACAAGGCTTGATTTGGCTGCACTGTAAACATTGAAGAGTTGGCAGAGAAAGATGACAATGTGATAGTTTAGAATAATTCAGCCAAATAATTTTTTCATATGCATTTTTTTGCACTTAAAAATGTAAAAACAAGGTAGAAAATGTCTTCATATTTAAGATTTTTTTTCCCACAGGTATGATTGATTTTTTGCATTATTATTATTTTGCCCCATTATTAAATTATTTCTACTTATTGAATTATTATGAAGTTTAATCTTTACATTGTTATTCATTATATCACTTAGAGGTTTCAATTAGGTTCAGGGTACCATGTGGCTTAATGGCTCAGCAAGCTTTCCTGCTCCCAGTATTGGACTTTTTACAACATTGACAATAAGGTAATTTAAAGAAAAAGGGTTACAAAAGCCTTTCAAGCACAGACAGAAAGCAAGAGATATTGAATCTGAATATTTAGTCCAGGTTTGTTTTATTTTTAAATGATGTCTGAATCAATTCTCTCATAAAAACAAATAGATTATCATATAGATACCTGCCCAAAGAATGTAATAGCAATATTCCAGCTTTTGAAAACACCAAAAAACCTAGAAAGTGCTTTTTAATTATGCAGAAAAAAATGGCATTATGAAGGAGAATTATAACGGTAAGTTTGAGCATTGCAAAGTGATAAGTTAATGGCTACTAGTTTATTTTAGTTCCCTCACATGATGTAGCCCTTTATTACCCAAAGGAGCATCACACCACGATAGGTTCTTCACCTCAGAGCTGTGCACAGACCCGGATGAGTCAGGCTGGGTGGTGGAGGCGTTGCTAAAAACTGGATCCCTGCATCACTGATTGCAGAAGGGGGAAGGCTGGCATGCATTAGAGGATTTTGTGAGGTGACTCTCTTTGGGTACAGCTAAGGTAAGAAAGTCTTTTGTTTATGATGGTGAGGAAGGGAACTGGAAGAAGAAGGTGTCTGAGGGCTGCCTTGAGATCTAGACTTTTTCCTGCCTCTGTTGCAGAGTTTGTAAGGGCTCAAACCATTTCAGTGGTCACTACGAATAAGTTTTTTGTGTATGACTTGTGAGGTTTGGGACCCTAGTGGGTATCACACCATGCCATACAAAGAAATATCATGTTGCACACCCACAGCTGAAATAAGTGGGACTGCCAGCCCATGAAAAGCCCTTGGAGGGCTAAATATATACTTTCAAAATGCAACATTACATGAAAGTGTAATAATCCACCTGTCAATGTAAGACTCACCACAACTGCTATGAGTTATAACATATCTTAAAAACTGTCTGATGAAACTGGATGGAATTCCAGAGGAAAGTAGGCAACACACAACAAAGATTTGTAGATGAAGAGGTGGGGAACTAATAAGCTCATCCAAAACAGGAAGCTTACCTGAATAGCAACTGGAAAATGTTCAGCAAAAGACTGTATCTCTTCATGAGAGAAAGGAAAGTTACTAAATAAAAGTAAAATGAGAGAAAAAGAATTTTTGGTAAAGCAAAGCCACGAACTGGATAACCAAAAAAATTGTGTGGGAAAACCAAACAAGTCATCTAACAAAGCAAATAAGTGTCTAATTTTTGCACATTTATTGCATTATTGTGTGTTTAGATAAATGAAGCATTGGAATGCTATCAATCTACTGAGAACAATTCCTAAATAGTTTATGAAATACTTTAGACAAGTTAGATGTACAGTTTTTGGAGATCAAAGACCCAGAACTGAAAAGTCACCCAGAACCTGATTTGAACTATGGTAAATTCAACAAAATTTTCAAAGATGATGAGCATAACTTAGAGGAGGTTTGAAGTTTTGGAAAAGAAACAAGGCAGGCAGGAAGAGATCGGCTAACCATAGGAGCAAACACAGAGAAACTTGTAGAAGATTCTTAACTACGGCACTACAAACATACAGTTATTGTTAGCCAGGGCCTCAGGAATGCCTTAGTTCTGGACACATATGTGTAAGGGGCAAAACCATCCTGTAAATAATTTTAGAAAAACCTCTAACATTGCTAAAAAGAAACAAGATACATTTACCTGCATGTTGAAGAAATAAAAGTCACAGAAACCTTTTAAATGAGAGAAACCTGAAAATGAGGGAAAGAGAGATGAATTTTGCTTTCCCCTGGCTAGAAAACCAATGTTGGAGAAGCTAATGTTTTTAGGCAATGCTGTTGACACTTCAGAGAGTTACAAGACAAAAGAGATGATTTAAGAAGTTGCTGATTTTTATTTATAAGTTGCTTCTTCTTATTTTACATCATGTACTTGTAGCTCTTAACCCAGAGCTTTCCTTAATCACCACCCAAGCAGTGCTAAGGTGATAATATTTACCCTCTTTCATTGGATTAACTACTGCACATACATCTTTGGGCCTATAATTAGTAGGATTATTTGTGTCCCCAGTTCTACAAGAAAGCCACTGCAGATTCTCACTCATCTGCTTAGAAACTTCCTGTTAATTTTCTGCTAATGCTTTTTCTCTACAATCACTTCAGTCTGTGTGTTTTTACGCCAACGTTTCTTTGCATACTACCTTCAGTCTTTCCCTTTGTGTGGTTTATAAATATGTTTTGATTTGTTAAATTACATTTATTGTTGTAACCACACTACTAAGTAATCTAGCATTTGAACATTTATTCCAAAAAACAAAGGTCTTACCCAAATCCACGGCATAAAATTCCAGCTCCAGCACTGGAGTAGTGACAGGAACAATTCAATTACAGTGAAATTTTTATGCAACTGCTGGTTTTTCCCCCTGTTTGCTCCAACTGAAAAAAAAACCTAATCTTTTTCCTAAGTAACCTGTAGAGGAATAGAAGTGGTCACAGCACCAAGCCACCTCCTGTGGGAGACCATATTAAAGACCTCACAGAAGTCTAGGTAGATGACATCTATAGCCCTCGCCTTGTCCACTGATGCAGTCACTCCATCATGGAAAGCCACTAGATTGGTCAGGCAGGACTTGCCCTTTGTAAAATTGTGCTGGCTATCCCAAATCACCTTCCTATGCTCCATGGGCATAACTTCTATGAAGATCTGTGTCATATTGTACCACTGACATGGCCGTGAGATTTGAGCATATCAGTGGATGAACTGCAACTCCAAAATCCCAGTTGACTAATAGCCTAGAAAGTGAACTTTCTGACAGCAGCTGTCTGTGGGTAAGTGAATTGCAAAATGCAGAAGAAATAGCACAGGGATGGCCATTTTAATCTCTACTCCCAGAATGCTACTGCTAATTTATTAAAATGAGATCTCCAAGCAAACCTCTCTTTCTTGGCCCCACTATTGTCCAGTATGATAATTTTTGACAAAACAAGTTTCTCATTAAGCTTTGTTTACTACTGTAAGGCTCTGTGCATTGAAGTCTGAAGTGCTAGTCACAGAAAAAATTTTACTACCAGGATGGCAGGACAGTTTTTTTCGCATCATGTGGCTCTAAATGCCAGTTAGACTTTGGCAATTCAGAACCTTCATTGTGGCTTTTCCTCATCTGCATGCAAATTAGGTTCTTAAATATAATGTTCCTCCAATTTCCTCTCTGGACCTCTTAAGGAAAGCTTGTTATGATGCTTTTAATGCAAGTGTTATCATGTGCTGGTTTCTCAGAAAATCTATCCTCTATTCTTGTCCTCCTCTTTCTGCCACTCCCCAAGATGAACTCATCCATAAAAGTGTAGATTGTGGTTTAAAAGATAAATGGAAAGCTGTGGGTGTCCGGGGCAGCCAACTTCATCTATAGGAATGTGATTAGACTCAGCCAGTGGAAAGTGCAACTACTTAATGCTTCCTAACCTATGAAAGGATAGTGAGCTCCTAGGAGACGTCAATCATGTTTGGAGGAGGTTTAAAAAAAAAAAAAGAAAAAAAAAAATTACAATTCAAAGGGTTAAAACAGAGTTGACTTCTGAAACCTTCTTTCTTCCTTTTCCCTGGGTTAATGGCAGTGGGGACTGTATAAGTTATGACTTATGGCATCACTTCAGCTTGTTTTCAGAGTCTGCCAGTGGCCAGAAGAGTATGGAGAAATAATATTGCAGTATTTATTCGAAGACAATAAGCAATCATTGCTGAGCTAGGGAAGCTGGGCCATGTTTATCTTCATGGATTTAGTCAGCTGGGAGATGAATAAGAGCCAAACTTGAACAAGCAAACATTTGCCTTCTTCTCCACAATGCAGCTATTTCACTTTACATGGCTGAAGACATAAATCTTTCTTCAGTGGCAAGCAAACAGCTTCAGATACATGGCACTAGCTAGGCATCACAAGACATCAACAGAATACTTGTGACCCTGAGTGTTCATGAAAACAACCACAATCCATCTTAAAAAAAAAAATGGCAACAATCTTATAGCGCTTCAGCAGCAAACAATAAAAAGCTGTAATTCCTTCTGTGAACTGGTCTCTGACTAAATATCAGCTGTAAAAATGACTTCCTATCTATTGTTCTGCTCACAAAAGGAATTATAGGAAATTATTGATTGTTGCAACCAATTGTTGCAGTGCAAATACAGAAATAAGTGTTTCAAGCAGGTATAAAGCAATTTAACTTCTATTGATGCCTTCATGGGGTGACAGGGAATGTTTCAAAAAATACCTACCATGCAGGCTAAAGACATAATGATTTAATTGATATTTTCTTGGTGCAAGAATTAAAAATTCTTTTCCTCCTTTTATGGCCAGCCAGTCTCATGTCATAAAGGATGGTGCTGGGAAATAATATTCTGTAACCTTTATCTTTTAAGTTGTTGTGCACTATGATGCAGGGAGAGTAAAGCTGTTGCATCTCCACATGCAGTTTCTTGCTCCTGGAGCCATAGGAGGATGCTATGTTATTAATTTGTTTTAATCCTACTATCTCCTAAAAGTATTTCCCACAAAACTCTAGGTGCAGCTGCAGAAGGATGCCTCCCTCTGTCTGCTCATTGCATGAATCAACATTTTGGAGAGAGCTGAGGCAGACTTTCACCTGTTGGCTCTTCTCAGTGCATACATGGGTGCTTTGGTATCATTTGCCCAACTAAAACTGCGCACCCACCTACGTAACTCACTTCACAAATTCTATGGGAAAGGAAATAGGGTGTATAAGTCAAAAATTAAACTCTGCCCCACAAGAGGGTCCCCAGCTGCAGATTATGTATGTACCAACCAGTCAGTCCATTTATCCAGGGATTAAAACACTGGCTCATGAAATTCTTTTTGACTGGAAGTGAACAAAGAGGGAAGGGCGTAACCAGACCTCCTAATGTTGTTGCTGTTCCAAAGCTTTGTGGTGAGACGCATTCATATTTAGGTAAGCAGGTCCTGTGCTCCCTTAAGTATTGTCTTCCTCAACAGGAGATGTGAATGGCAGGAGGTAGCTTATGAATGATGACAGTGTGGAGAAGGTCACTGTGTGGTGCCGTGATCGTAAGAGCTTTGCATGTGGTGCCATCACCAAGCTGCTCTGATAAACTCTGAGAACACACAGAGATATGTACTCAGTTTAGGGGCTCAAACCACCCAGAGGGACGTCTCATTAAACTGACAATCCAGGCGTTGTTTGTCTCACTGAATGGACATTTCAAGCCCTTTGCTATTGACTCCTTACTGTCAATGGCAGTGGGTGAGGGGCGAAGGGCTGGGGGCTGTGTGCAGGAATGAGGGCTTTGGCTGTGAGCAAGTCCAAGAAAAAATGGCATTGCCACCGTGTTCCTTGTGACATTTAGTTATGTGCCTTTCCATCTCTCCCAGTACTAGGAAGAGAAAAATTGAGGTGAAGTTATAAAACCGGATACATCCAGAACACACCAAAAAATACATTGCATCTTATATTTTTTAAAATTGAAACAGGAGTCTTTTGGTAACCATGCAGAAGAATTTTAACTAGAGCAGGATGGTTTCTGCTACTTGGTCCTTTTAACTTTCACTCATTTACAAGACACTCATTGCAAAGGATCTGCCTTAAGCAGCCAGACCCTCTGTTGCTATAAACAGTCGGTTGCAAAAATGTCCAGGAGGAGAAGGCAGATGGTACGTCCAGGAGTATAACACAATATATACTGTGATCTGCCTGCTGTGTCTTCCCAAACTGTAGGTGAGATATTGTGTGAGCAGCTGTTAGAGATGTGGGAGGGGAGACAGCATGAAATGAAATGGATTAATAAAAACACAGAGAAAAGTACACAGAAATGCTTTCTAGTAATGAGAGTATAAAAACCTCAGCAGCTCCCCTGTACCAAACATAATGCTCCCCCTCATATGCACAGTACATAAAATAGCTCTCCCCAGCCTGTGGGGTTTCCTGCTGCCAGAGACACAAGCTAAAGTGCTGTGCTTTCACATCAGGAAAGAACAAGTGGCCCAGAGCCATTACTGGGCTGTTGAATCCAGGCCTGGCATATATATTAGGCCATATACTCCTGTATTTTCGAAGTGTTTGTATTTGGAGTTGTCAACTGCTGGAAAAAGGAAGTTGCTCTCAGATAAAAAAAATTCTTTTCTTTATGCTGTATATTAACAGAACTGAAGGACAGTCTCATTCTTCCACCTCCTCTGTAGAGAAAAGCCTCCTTCTTTACAACTTCATCAACAGATCAAAAGACTGCGCCTGCCACAGAGATATGTCTGGTTTTCATGGCCAAAGCTTATGGAAAGGTGCCTGATGGTGTCTAAAAGAGCCCAAATCCAGCTGTTTGGCATCTGAAATATTTGCTCTGCAAGACAAGTAAGGCTGGGAAGGTAGACAAGGTATAAAAATATGTCTGTTCATGCAATTGGTAATGTGTCTTATAGGTGAGAGAAGGTGAAGGAAGTAATGTTATGCTAATTATTTTTGACATTGATTTGGCCTTCAAGTCAAACTTAAGCAAGCAGACAGATTCAGGGAAAGACCAAAGTTTTAGGGGTGTATGAAACCTTCACCTGGCTGCTCACAGTCAATAACTTATGGCTCACAATTTATGTGATTTCTGGTTATTATTTCCTACTGTACCCAGAACGAAGTCAACAGAAATAGGCCCCAATCACTTATAGTCAAATGATGAACTGCTTAATCATCATTCTTTTATAATTAGTCAAGAAAAGGGGCCTAATATGTTGAAAGTTAACAGTCAGTGCACCTGTTACCACATTCAGTAGGAAAAATTAGACATAAGGTTAAAACAACCCAAGTAATTTATAGAGTATTTGCATGACTAAGTTTTATTAATTCCTCATTAAAATAATAAGTAGGTCTCAGAATAAATATTTATATACATTTCATAATAGGTTTTAGGTCTTGAAATTTTTAGCTGATGTGATTTTCAAAAGATAAGATCTGTCCATGGACAGAAATTAACTCAGAGTTAAGTACAAAAATTGATTTTGTTACTATCTTCTTACAGGTAAAAGAAACTAGCTTTTATCATACACAGTTGATTACCTTTTAACATGCAAACTAAACAAACCCACAGTCAGAAAAACCAGACATGCAGTCTACTCCACCTCAGTGTGTTGCAGCAAAAATGTCAGATACAGTAGGTGGGACGAGATCTGTGAAGAGCAATATAGATTCATTACACATTGGCATAGATTCACTCAAGACACACCAATTAAGACCGAGTGAAGTGAAGTTCCGATTCAATATATTTATTTATTTCATCACTACTATTGAGTAGTTATAGGGGAGAAAATTAATGGAAATAGTTTTTAAAAGAACTACTCTCGTTCTGACTAGAGAGCCATTCAATGGTTCCCAGGCCATCCAGGCTCTATGGGGAGTAATGTAGGGCCAATTAATACGGGCTCATTGGTAGTGCCAGGGTGGCAATTGCAGCAACACCTAAAAAGTGCTCAGGGAAAGGGAGTAAAGTTCACCCTTAATACTGTGAGGAATGGCAGTAAGTGAGTGAGAGTGGATGAGATTTCAGCAGGCCACTCGTTGGAAAGTAAAATAATGAAACAAATAGGAAGGTAGGATTAGGAACAAGAAGGGAAAGGGTGAATGTAATGGTTGGAAAGTAAACATATAAGTGTCTCTTTACTTTACTTGCAGGAATAGTAAGAACAATTAAATGAATTAACTAATCCTATTAGTGAAGATAGGCATATGCATGTTTGCATGAGTGGGGTGCAATTATGTAATTGCTATATCCGATGCTATATCACTGCATACCTTAGGATCAGATTACGTGTATTTTGTCTCTTTGAATGATCAAAGCTTGTGCAATTCAACTCCTAACGTGGGTACAATCCTCAGCAACAGCAGTTGCACAAATGCCTTTCATCAACTTCCTTGGCCCTCTGTTTTCCCAGGAAGATTTCTGCTGTGCCACAGGAAACATGTGAGATATTTCAAACGTAGGATTTCTGCCAGCTAGTGATTTATCCCATTGATTACGTTGTCACGTAACGGGAAGAAGCAAACCATTTTAACTGCTCACATAAACTGCAGTGGCATGCTGGATTCTTATTTAATACAATAAATTTACTTGCAGCTTTGTGCAAGTTGCCTGATTCACTCCACGCGTTCCTGTTACAGTACATGACATTCACTTTGGTCCCATGCAGCAGGTTTGTACAAGAGTGGTGCCCACTAACTTGTGTCTGTCTAAGTAGTTCAGGGGGAGGGAAGCACACACAATTTGCTGCTGAGTGGTTTTCTTATCTATCCCAATTCAATGGAATTTGGATTCTTGCGTATTTAAAACAAAAGGAAACCTATTTTTTTCAATCTCGTGTTACACAAGTTGTGCTTTCTGATGGTTACTTTTTCAATTTTCAAGTCACCTAGGTTTTATTACATTCTCAAATAAGTCTTTTATATAAAATATTATTTAGTAAGTAGCTCTATGTTGATTCTACAGTATAATAATACTATATATTTCTTATATTGTGCAGATGTCAAAGAACTTGTGTCAAGACTTCTCTGCACATCTAAGCACAGACTGTCAGAAGGATACCTCTGGAAGGTCCATTAGGGTTGGAACTGTGAAAATAATAAAACAACTCCACAATATTTAATTTTATTCTTCTGAAATTCAAGATTCTGAGAGACCAGGATAAGTCACCAAGACCTCTGATCAACATGAGCTAACACAGACTGGGAAATTACAAGCTATCAAGTTACTAACCTGTCAATTCCACTGTTACATAATGCTCGTACTCTGTTGCTTTTTGCAAAGTAAAATGGTTTAACTGAGAAATGGTTGCTCACTTTCTCAATGCAAGCCTGTAACTTATTTAGAGTGAAAGCCTCGAAGTAGACCAGGAAGATTTGTGACCCAAAACTTTAAAACTTGAGTAGTCTTGGTAGTTTGGACTCTCACTTGTAACAACAATCTTGGTTCAGTTGGTTCAGTTTGGTTTACAGTAGGGCTTCTGAGTTATTGCCAAGGACTGCAGTCCTGGGAGAGAGACCTGTGAAATCTTGGACCTGCTTCCTAAGTTACCCACGGATTTTCTGAAGCTCTAAGAATGCTTGGACCCAGAGCTTTAAATCAAAATTTTCTTCCAAGAAAAGCTCCCATCTATGAGATGGTCAGGAAAAAAGAAAATAGGAGGCACTGTGCTTTTTGCATTTTTCTGTAGATATTCCCTGTTCGATCGCTTTTTATTGATACAGAGTAAGGAGCCCAGTGAGTCTGCAGAACACACTTAGGTTCTCTAAAGAAAAAAGAAAGAAAAATGAATAAGATGGAAAGAAAGAAAGAAAAA
>WAAE01003372.1:0-18300 GCA_013400495.1 Nicator chloris
AAACACACTGGGATGGATGATACAGGATTTTGTTATTGTCATATTTCAGCACAAATAAAAACACAATGTTCCAATATTAAATTACTCCAGAATCAATTTAACATTTGGATAAAATTAAAACTGGTTAAAATAAAAATGCATAGTTATTTTATTTTGCCATGTTAAAGTGGTTGACACAGTTATAAAACTGAACATAGTTCTGTCTCTTTATTTTTGCTTCCAGTGTCTGACTAAGCTCAGCTAGCTAAAGGGGAAGGATATTTATTCCCTATTGAGGTGAAATCCATATGTTGTCTTATATGCGCATGTATGACCCCATGATTTTACTTTATACAAAGTTATTTGGTGGTTAAGGAACTAATTATTGGTATCTAGAAATTAAAACTTTATTAATTAGTCACTTTAGAGTGAAGCTGTTTTTGAAACATTATCTTTAGCAGTACTGTAATACATGAAACAGTATCATTCCTTCACCAGGTCAGAAACATATGTAAGAGAGGAATTGACGCTTGAGAGAATGTAGCTAATGAAAGTGAGATTTGTAGAGTTGATATCAGTCTGACCTCATGCCAGGGAAGCTCATGGAGCAGATTACCTTGAGTGCCATCACACAGCACGTACAGGACAACCAGGGGATCAGGCCCAGGCAGGATGGGTTTAGGAAAGGCAGGTCTTGCTTCAGTAGCCTGATCTCCTTCTGTGACAAGGTGACCCACCTAGTGGATGCAGGAAGGACTGTGGATGCTGTGCTCCTGGAATTTAGTAAAGCCTTTGACACTGTCTTTCGCAGCATTTTCCTGGAGAAACTAGCTTCCCATGGTGTGGCCAGGTGAACACTTCATTGGGTAAAAACCTGACTGGGTGGCTGGGCACGGAGAGTGGTGCTGAATGGAGCTAAATCCAGTTGGTCTTCCCTTTCCTTCTTCAGCTACTGGGGCTGGTTCCTTGAAGGTGAACTGTTGTTCTTTTTCAAGAGCTTTGCATCTCCTTAGTTGGATGGCCTCAAATCATAATGAATGTCACATTTTGTCAGTTATACAAATCTATGGAAAGAATTTTCTTTCAGCTTTTATCATTATAGTAATTTTATCATTGTCATTGTTGGAAGGATTAGACTGTGTCTTAAGTGATCCAGATAGATGTCTGTGCTTTCTTCTCTGGGTAGAAGAGATATCCAATGAGTTTCAAGTAGGAATAGCACTATAAATTGCAGTTTCGATCTCCCAAAGTATTTCTTCATATTTGCCACCTACAGTGTCAACAACTTGCAGCAGATACTTGATAATACAGGTATTGCATCTGGCCAGTGTGGTGTGAAGCTCATGTTTGCAAAGTGTCTTATATACACATGCTAAATTTTGGCAACTGATTTAATCAGTTATTGCCTCAATTTCTTCAGCTGTAAACAAGAATAAAATTACCTGTCCTTTTTCCAGAGGCCTTGCGAGGGTGCATTTATGTTTGACATCTAATTATGGCAATCCAATGAGTGATGGATTGACACCAAAAATTCCCATTGCGTGCAAAGGGACTTGGGGTCACTACATTCTTGCAATTCACAATAATTCAACTCTCAGGTCAAAGTTTGTTGTTCAGATCCAGGAAAATACTTGTAAGTAGTTGTTATAGTCCCCCTGAGTCACCACATAGTTTCACTCCTAATTTTATTTCACTAGCTGCCTCTTAAATTGAATTGAAACGTTCTCCCACTTGTAATATTTAAAGGTGTACAAATGCTGTGCACAAGAGCACCTGTGACCTGTTCATTGCCCAGCAGTGATAGATCTGGTAATAATGTGCTTGCTATTCTGGCTGTACTGCACCTTGGTAACACCTAGGGTTTAATTGAAATACACCCTGACACTGGTTTTGTTCATGAAGCATAGAATGGACATAATTACTATGAATCTACTGAGGGATATTATGGCAAAATGTCGTATTACTAATTCTGGCTCCTCACTCTCCTTGGGGGGAAAAAAAAAAATCACAGATTTCAGTAAAAAACAATGTGCTGCAGTTTCATACAAGTCCTAAAACAAGTAATTTTCCAAAAAATTAACTTCTTATATTTCTTTGTACCTATTTTTTCTCTCAAAACACTATCACAGTAGGATAATTGCATTGCCCCTAACAGTTTCATATTCCTTCATAATTAAATAAACAGCTTGTAAATTGCAGACCACAAAGTGCCTGTGTTCCACTCTTACCTTAAGGGGTTTCCATAGTTACAAGGACAAGAAGTTTAACCATCATTTGCCAGACTCGAGGCTATTTGCAGCCTTAACTTTTTAACTCATGTCTCTTTTTCTCTTTGTTGCTTTCTTTATTAACAGGATGAGGGAGTAATTTGGACTCAGTTAGCCACTACAAATGCAATGATGCAAAATGGACTCTGGTGCTTGAGTGTGTTGTTAGCTGGGTATGTTTTTCCCAGAAGGTATTTTGAAATGATACACACTAACAATACAGCTTATAGTTATGGAGGTTATGAAATACCTACAAAGCACTTCTTGAACTCAGCATGAAATAATTCAGCACTTAAAAAAGGAAAACAGGAAAACACCGTTCTCAACACATCATCATGGCATAGAAATATTTAGGCAGATACCTCTTTTAAATCATACTCCAAAAAAATATTGATGCAGGTTTCCCATATACTGCTTTAATATAATTTGCTTTCATCCCTCAGTCTCTTCTGTTTTACCTAATACAAAGTGCATTTGGAAAAACTGCTGTTGTTATGGTACAAACTTGATCTTTTCATGCCACTGAAATGGACAATTCTCTGATTTGCTAATATCAAAGTAATCTTCAAATCATTTAAAATTACTTTGGATTTTACCAGAGTATCTCTGTTGCCAAACTGTAGAGAAGTATAGAAAACTCGTTCATCAGACTAAAATATTTTTGTTTTTTTTCTCTGTGTTAGCTGCTGTGGTCAAGAGCTCAGCAAGGCTCAGAGGATGATGTGTATGGGTGACAAGAATATTCAGCATTAACACAAATGTAGACAAATGCAAATACTGTAATTTAGGGAATTATGTTTTGGGTTTTAAAAACTAGATTCCAATTTTCTACGGTTAGGATGAAACTTTCTTAAGTGCACTATAGTCTCTAATTGTTTATTGTTTGTTTTTTTGTTTATTTCTCTTCATTATACTGGCTTATTCTTGGGTTATTCTGATCTGACATTTCCCACATCTGTTTTTATCATTTGTGAGTGACGAGAAAATTCTGGAAGTAATCAGAGCTAATACCTTGGATTCCATGAGCTTTGCACATTTTTGCCTTTACATTTGTGAAAAGATGCACACTTTAATATTACAGACACTTAAAGTGGAGATTTTTACCTACCAGTTTGAAATGTTGTAGTACATTTTTGAAAAGGGTTTTAATTTACAATTTAATGTTTCCATGTGTAAAAATTCATAACATTCTACCAGACCAAAACTAGTTTGTTTGAAAGAAAGTATCACTGTACTATATTTAAATAGATGTTGTTAAATCACTACTAAAACCAAAAAATTATTATAGTATTTCAAAAAATGGCCCCAGTCTGACAGGACTAAAACCTGCCCTGTTTTGGACCAGTGCTTTAGAACAGCACATAATTTTTTATTAAGGGTTGTTTTTATGTTAATTTTCCTAACATGTATCTGTGATTTGAGTTTGATAATAAATGAAAAAAGAATTGGAAAGCGTAGTAATAGAAATAGTGCAGTTTAATTATTGCTTAGTGAAATATTTCTGTCATAAGAGAGCGAAATCTTGAAGGTGCTTGTAAGAATTCCCCTTACATCACGCTTGGCACACGAGATGCTGTGACAGACTTCTGTAATTAAGAGAATTTTATTACCAGGCTATTGTAAAATTTCTCTTGCTCAATTGCCTGTTTTCCCCTACATAAATATTTTTTCCAGAAGGAGCTATAAGATGAAACAAACAGCAAAATGGCAGAGAAAATGTATTTTATCAACTGAATTAGTGAAGGAAAATGGAACTTCAGTGACCCAGGGGGATCAGTGATGAGGTAGAAAACCTTTTTACCTTTATGTAATTGGTTTGAATTAAGCCCAAGTCAATACAGAACAAAAGTTACTAATGTCTATACAGGGTCTCGAGAAAATGAACCCAAATTAACTTTGAAAAGGGACTGACTAAACTACATTACATCTTTTTATGGACACTCTTAATTGAAGTTACAGTGGCCTTGATTCAATTTAGCTTAAATTAAATTCTAAATAAGAATGTCCACACTAAGATTGAATGCAATAGAATTAACCCACTTAAAAGTTAATTCCAATCAAAATTCTAGAATGTTTCTGGGTGCACTAAAACCAAGCTGTATTGTGGTGGCTTTTATGAAAACTTTTGAGCTCATTTTGAATAGTTCATAGATTGCTCCTGTTTATACCACTGTGAACAGTCTGAACAGAGAAGTTAGGATTGCTTTGTCCTCATCACCCTTGGAGTGACTCCCTGGAGTGATATCCAGGGAGACAACAACAAAGAAGTCATATAATTCCTCTTAAGAAATTTAAATTTGTTATAAAGAAATATTCACTACATATCACCTGATGTTTTCTATGATTTTCTTGTGAAATTAGTTTTATTGAGGATACAAACTGGTAATGATACTTAAGAGTGATATTATATTTATAAATAAAGAGAAATGCCAGACTGATTGAGATTCAAACATTGTGAAATATCTTAATTTCTAGCTAAAATGCAAATATTTTTTGCTTGGACCAATATGCACTCAAATTCTTATTTTTCAAATGTTTATTTCATATTAATTTCCTTTACATGATGTTAAAGAGAAAATTTTAAACCTTAGGAAGAAATGAGAGAGGAAACATGAAATCATGCTGGAAAATGAGGTGGGTGAAATAAAGCTGTTTTCTGTAAAACAAAATGAAAGGCAAGAAGAAAAAGGCAGGCTGGGTCAAACTTACCCTTGATTGAACTTCCCTGAAATCAATGGTGATTCAGGAGGATTGAATGTGTCCAATCACATTTAGGTCTTTCAGATCAGTGTCTTAGTGATTCAGCTGAGTCTTAAAAGGCTTGCAGGAGAGAACTGGGAAGTATCTATGGTACAGCAATATCCACTCTGCCTCCTACACTTAAATGCTTCAAGGGGCCACAGAACTATGTCCCAGAGCAAAACAATGAAACATGCAAAGAGGAGAATAATTTGCATTGTGAGTGTTTTGATTTGTCTGGTCTCATGAGTAATCAGTTTGCATTGCAGGGTTGTCTATCTAGCCTGCTTTGGCCTCCACTGTATTTAACTAAAAATAAAGTAAAAAACAAATAGATAAAAACTGCTGGGCTTTGAAACCTCCCAGGTTTTTAGACATTATTGCAATGGCTCCCTTAACTGTTGTTGAGACTTTTAAAGTCCTATAGCAGTGAAAAGGGAAAACTGATTTTTAAAAATGTGGGTAAAGTTACTTAGTTCTGTAGTCACAGACATGGGGTTTCATTGTAAACCAGTCTGTTTTAAAAAAGCTAAACACTTTTGACAGGAGTCAATCCATGAAGAAATAAAAAGTGAGATTAGGAAGAGGAAGATATGAGATCTACTACAAACCATTTCACTGGTTTTGCATGATGATGCATTGTAGTTCTCTGTTAAGAGCATAGCATGTGTTCCTTTGTTAGTGACAACAGCATCCCATGGAAAAAGAGCAGGGTATCATTGTACTGCAGGGGCAGGGAACAGCATGCAAACTGTTTGCACTGCTCCTGAACCGAGAGCTCAAGTCCTTGAGGGTTTAGCCAGGTGGAAAGGTATTTCCAGAGAGAAAGGGGGGAGGTGAGGTGGGCAGGAGGTTACGGTGAGTGAATGCCTGGCAACGTGGTTCCATCGGCCCAACCCTGCACAGCCATATGGGGACACACATGTGAGGCTGCTGGAGCATTTGCAGAGCAGATGTTGGTAGAGGATTTCTGACCCTGGTGGAACTCCCTGCCCACAGTTCAGTCTCTGTTCTGGGACGAAGGTTAACTCTCATGTGTTTCAGTGCTTGCGGAGCTAAAGCATATTATGTGCGTGTCTCTACACTGAAATTCCCTTGGCTGCTTCTGCTGGCATTGCTGCCAAAAGGGGATCAGTCTCAGGCCCTTGGAGCATTCAGAGTTCCTGAAAAGAGAGTCAAAGGAGTTACTTCTGCGTAATGTCATCCTGGGATTTGGACCTATATTTATTGCTGTACTCCAAGCTCTGTTCCATACAGAAACTATTTTCAATTCCCTGGCGCTGACGCTACCGGAAGAGACTTTCCAGCATAAATAGCTGCTCGATACACCTAGCTCCTCCTCACAGGTTTGGAAATCTGCTGTTTCATTTGCAGCAGTAGAATGGCTTGTTTTCTGAAAAAATGCAGATATCATTGCAAAGGGTTTTTCTCTCAGAAAACCTCTTTAAAAGGGTGTGAGGTACAGCATACATAACTGTGCTATATAGAGTGAAGCAAAGATGCATTTTCTGAATACATCCACTTATTTGTCAACTTGAAAAAAAAAATTGAAAAAAATGATTTGAATGTTTCTCATCCTGAAATGTTCTGGGACACAGCTGAGGGAGAGTTCTTGTGATTTAACAATTCTTCAGCTGAGACTTAACTATGATGTATTTGTGATGATGTAATTTTACTGTGATAGTTTAAACACCTGATACTTGGTAAATTCTGTCTATATTTTCAATGCAGTACGTATAACATCACACCTTAATTTTTTTTCATGGCAGCTGTACAGCATGAACCAAAGTATGCTAGATCATACTCTATCTTAAACCCTATATTGGGATGAAGCCATGGCCTTTGCATTGCACAGCTCTGCTGCTGAGACAGTTATTCATAGACCCACAGACAAGACAGAAAGCAAAGTAGGAGTTGCCAACAGCAACTAAACTGCCAGTGATCCAGCTAAGGGTCACTGGAGCTCGGGGAAACATCTTTGCCACCTGCCATACCTCATTAGGCAGATCTTTGGAAATGGTGTGGAAGTTCTCTTTTGTTATCAAAGCCCCCCATTACAGGAAAATCCTTCAACAATCAGAGGGAGCATAGTCACTTTCTCCTGGTAGTATAGCAAAGGGAGAACACAGCATATGAGGCCCAAGACCTAATTAAAAAAAAAAAAAAAAAAAAAAAAAAAAAAAAAAAAAAAAAAAAAGAAAAAAGAAAAAAGGGAGGTACTATTACAATGCCCATAAGGAAGGCATCTCTGCATAACACATTTGGCAAAGTTGCATTTCAATAGGGTAACTACAGCGTCCTTCAGGCTGTCCCTAGGGAAAGCTGCACTGTGCATAGCTGCAGAGGTCGATTATCTCTGTCATTCCTTGCTTCATCTTCTGCACTGGATCTTAAGAGGGCACTGCTTTTAGCTCAGAGGAAAATGTGTAGTACATCGAGTAGCAAAGAGTCAGATAAGCTATACAGAGGAGAAGGTGCATATCAAATGTCATTTTAAGAAAAAGGGTTTTTTTATTTCTGTGCAAATAGAAAACCAAAGGAACAACTCTCCATATATCTCTGGGAATGTCTCCATGGCCATAAAGAGAATATACATTACTGTGCTAAAAAACCAGATGATATATGCTGTGATAATTAGAGCAGTGCCACAGACAGACTTAAGGTCAAGTTTGGAAACACATTTGATAATTGTACCGTGTCTGGGGAACCAACTGTGCAGTAAGGAAATTCCTAACATTTTAAGCTAAATTTTTTTGACTACACAGCAGAGGGCACTCGTGGTATTGAAAAGACCATAGAGTTGTTATTTTGGTACTAGAAAAATGAAAAAAAAAAAAAAATTAGAAGACAAAGAGGTGTCAACAAAGACTAAAGAAGCTGGTTGATGGTCTGTGTTCCATGTGTGGGTTTGTAAAGCTAAACCTTCATGTGTCTCTAGCATAAATAGGTATTGAATAGTAAATTACTCTAGCACAGAGCTCCAGATGGAGCTTTATGTAAAGCCCATTAAAATATTTCCATAACACCCTTCAAGGCTTTAAATTAATTTTCCACTGTGATTTTGTGCTCGGCAATTTTTTTTTTCCAGAGTATTTCCAAGATATTTATGATTTAAAATTACCCTGACATGAAATACCTCTACCAAGACCTCCTGAATATTTAAGGTCTGAGCTCTGGAAAACCACCAGTATAAAAGAAAGGATCTTTTTACTACATTCTTCCTGCCACTAGGAATCTTATTGCTGTATGTCAGCCTCATGCAAACCTCATTACCTGGAAGTGAGGACTAGCAAGGTCCTGGTATATTTTCTGCTGGTCATGGTCACTTTTTTGGATCATCAACTCCCCTGTAGTTTAGCAGCACCAAGTCCACTTAGTTTGGTCTTGTCCTAAAAACTGCATTTTGCTTCCTGTATTGCCAAAGAAGAGGGGAAAAAGTCAAGTAATATAAATAAATCGAAAGTTAAATCAAATGGTGGTTGCAAAAGCTAAGATTTGCTCTCACTGCCTGCTGGAAAACCTTGCAGAGGGATGGCATTAGAGATATTCTGTACTTATATATTAAACAAGATATGTCTTAGACACAGAAAGATCAAACATACCAATACATGTCAAAACATACCTAGAACTTTGTATTCGTATATCACAAAATGGTGATCTTGTCTTCAAAATTATAGACTCAGAGAAGCTATCAATTAGTCAGTAACCAAACTTGTACTTGAATTATGCACAGATTCGAGTTTTACAGAAACCTGACGGTGTCAGATTTCCCTGGAGGTCTTTGATAGATCACTGTACTGAGCCATATGTTTGATTGAGACATCCCTAGCACAGGAGTAGGGAGAACAGTAAATGTAAAAGCCACAGGCAATTTTGGCCTTCAGTACAAGGAAAAAGCTGTTCTATGTGAGTGATTCATTGTTTCAGTCAATAACCAAAAATAGGAAGGATATAGGGAATTTATCTTAAGAAGATAAAAGCATTTATTTCAAAAATCTTCATGCAACTGAGACATGGTAACATTTTGGTTTGGGTTAGACAACATTTACTGATCGGTCTCATAACTGGATAATTTATTTGTTGTAATGATGTACTGTATTAAAGTAAAATGATTTTTTTTTTCCCCATGGAGAGTATGTGTAGTGATGAAAAGGGAAGATTTGCTGGATGAAGCAAAGGTAAAGGAAATATTGGGAGATACCATCAGGTTCAAGTACTTGGAACAGGAGGAAAGTGCCTTGACATGCTTGCAGCATGGCTTGGGATCATCAGCTTTATGGAGGCCAGGAAAGAGCAGCTGAAGGGACTTGGTGCATACATAGCCTGATGTTGAGGGTGCTTGCTCTCCCATGGCCTTTCTTATTTCTCTGTACTTTTTTGTTCTACAAATGGTATAGTTTTCCTGGTCCTTCAGGGAATCCAGGATACAGGACTGAGAGCAGACAGTCACAAAAAGAAAGGTAGAGAAAATATATGACGTCCTACAAAGGTGGCCTTTAGTAGTGAATTGGTCTGAGAAGAAGATTCCTGTACCTCTGCAAGCCCCACGTGCTGCCTGTGCCTCACCAGCCTTGTACACAAGGAGAGCTGGCAGCTCTGAAGGCAGACATAGCAGGCTGAGTTCTCATCCCAGTTTCAGTGAAGACAAAAGCATCGCACCAGTGCAACGGTAAAATAATTGGTTTGTTGTGTTTCTGTGTCTGTTTTATGACTTGTTAATGGAATTCATCATTCAGTCCAAGTCCTTAGGGTATAAGTTTTAGAAGAATTTTGAAAATGAGAACGGAAAAACAAATTACTGCACCAAAAAAAAAATTTAAAAGGTGACAAAAATGCTAATACAATAAATTAGCTATCACAGATGATGGTTAATTACTATTCGGTAGCAAAATTCATGGGTCACAGATCTTAACTAAGGACCTCAAAATTGACATTAGGCTCTAATAGAATTCTTTTGACCACAACGACAGGTTTTTCTTTATAACTGTGTAACAAAGATGGGAACTCTGGCCTTTTCACCTGCTTTTTGAAGATAGTTTTACTACACTTGGACTTCTGCGAGAGAACTTGAATTTTAGTGATTAGAGTGTTTCCCCATACATCCTGTTCAGCACCTCTGAAGAGATGAGTGACCTTGTGAGCCTGCAGTGAAAAGGAAGGTGTGTAGAGCAGCCACGCCTCATCTAGTCTAGTACATTATCCTAAAGCCATGAAGCTGATGCTCAGCAATGCAGTTGTTGGCAGAGGGAAGGCATGGAGGGGTGGGAGCAGTAACATCTAACACGACAGCCACAGGGTTCTCCAGAGCCATGGGATGGAAGTGTAAGCTGCAGAGAGAGAAGTTGAGTGACTTGCTCAAGGTTGCAAAACACATTAGTTTCATGAATCTTTCATAACAAGAATGCTGTTTTATAAATAGCACATACAGAGAGATCAAACATACAGATACAGCCCAGACTTTCTAATTCCCTTCACAGTTTTTTAACCATTATATTGGCTTTCTCTGCAGTAAATTATTAAAAATGAGATGAGAACACTTGCTAGCTCTAAGCCTTTATAACAGGTTTTCTAAAAATGCAGAAATGAATTCTCAAAAACACATTGTCTGAATATATAATTAGGAAAAAAGTCTTTCATTAAATGAATAGCTGTGATACGAAAGTTAATATGTATTCCTGGTTTGGGTTTTTTTGTTTGTTTTTTGGGGGGTGAGAGGTTGAGGAGGTTTTTTTTATTTTTTTTTTTAAGGTCTATTTTTTTTTACACAAAATGAATCAATTTGGAGCCTGAAGTGAAAAAAAAAAGCAGGTTGCCTTATAGTATTTTGCTTTACTGAACATATATGTACTATCCATCTGGGTGCTCTAGGTTATAAATATGCTTTAAGCTTGCTGTAATTTCTGAGACTTCACTTTTGGCTGATTTATAAGAAATTTCATTAATCTCGGCAACAGAGCAATTTTGAACTGAGCAGCAGATTGAAAATGAACTGAAGGCTGGGGACTATAAAAACTACCACATATGAATCAGTACTGAAGTTCTTAAAATGGTAATGATAATTTGTAGTGTAAAGGTCTTTTTTTCCCTTTGCAGTAAGAATTTTTTGAGAGTTTTTTCAAGGTGCCAATGAAACTGCCAACCCTGCAGCTACAGGGATATTTCTCAGCATTTAAATAAATGGCTATTCTCATTTCTGTGTTCAGTACACGTTTGCTAATGAGTGTTTCCCTGCTGCTGGTGCCAAACAAAGGAATTGAAGAGGACATATTAAATTGGATGATGCTCAGCATGCTTCTTTTTTTAATTTTTTTTGTTTTAATAGGCAAGATATTGCCCCATCATCTGCATGACACTCAGTTTTAGAGACTTACTTTTAGTTAAACTCTGATTCAGGAATCATGTTTATATAGACAATGATTTTTACCCATACCAGACAGGAGTCTCCAGTTGCTTTTCATATTATCAATTGTCTTGTCTTACAATGTGTAAAAAAGGTTAATACCTTGAACACTCTGATAATTCCTATCTTAGTAGATTCCTGTGTCACTAACTTTTGCCTTTTGAGATGCTTGTCCTTTATTTCAACTCTCCCAAGTTACATTTTTTTTTAGGTATTTATTGTGGTTGAACTTCTTATCTGCCATCCACCTACATACATTGTACATTGGAATGTGCAGGAGAACTAATGCATGGCTATTTCTTATCTCCTTGTACTGATATACATATCTGTACAGAAAAATAATATTAGAAATTCTATACCTGTTCTCACTGTCAAATTTCAAGAAATTGGTAGAGTTGACTGAAAGGACTTGAGAAGCCTTCGTTGAGAGAACACAATTATTTGAGATTAATTTAATGGTCTCCTTTCTTCCTTTCTTTCAGACAATTCAAACTCCAGAAGGACCAACATCAAATAAATTATGAATGTTGAACAAGATGACCTTACATCCACAGCAGATAATGATAGGTCCTAGGTTTAACAGGGCCCTATTTGACCCCCTGCTTGTGGTGCTGTTGGCTCTTCAGCTTCTTGTAGTGGCTGGTCTAGTGAGGGCTCAAACTTGCCCTTCTGTCTGCTCCTGCAGCAACCAGTTCAGTAAGGTGATTTGTGTACGGAAAAATCTTAGAGACGTGCCAGACGGCATCTCCACCAACACCCGGCTACTCAATCTCCATGAGAACCAGATCCAAATCATTAAAGTTAATAGCTTCAAGCATCTGAGGCACCTAGAAATCCTGCAGCTCAGCAGGAATCACATCAGAACAATTGAAATAGGGGCTTTCAATGGTCTGGCCAATCTCAACACTTTGGAACTCTTTGACAATCGTCTGACCACTATCCCAAATGGGGCTTTTGTATACCTGTCAAAACTGAAGGAACTGTGGCTGAGAAACAACCCCATTGAGAGCATCCCTTCTTATGCTTTTAACAGAATCCCTTCTCTCCGGAGGTTGGATTTGGGGGAATTGAAAAGGCTTTCATACATCTCAGAAGGTGCCTTTGAAGGTCTGTCCAACTTGAGGTATTTGAACCTTGCCATGTGCAATCTTCGAGAGATTCCTAACCTTACTCCACTTGTAAAACTGGACGAGTTAGATCTTTCTGGGAATCACCTGACTGCTATCCGACCAGGTTCTTTCCAAGGGTTAATGCATCTTCAGAAATTGTGGATGATACAGTCCCAGATTCAAGTGATAGAAAGGAATGCTTTTGATAACCTTCAGTCACTTGTAGAGATCAACCTGGCACACAACAATCTAACACTACTGCCTCATGACCTGTTCACACCACTCCGCCTAGAAAGGATCCACTTGCATCACAATCCTTGGAACTGCAACTGCGATATCCTTTGGCTCAGCTGGTGGATTAAAGACAAGGCACCCTCCAATACTGCATGCTGTGCCCGTTGCCACACGCCTCCCAGTTTAAAAGGAAGGTACATTGGTGAGCTGGACCTGAATTACTTCACATGTTATGCTCCAGTCATAGTGGAGCCACCAGCAGACCTCAACGTCACAGAAGGCATGGCTGCAGAGATGAAATGCCGGGCATCGACCTCCCTGACCTCCGTATCTTGGATTACTCCAAATGGATCTGTAATGACGCATGGGGCATACAGAGTTCGGATTGCTGTGCTCAGTGACGGCACATTAAATTTTACAAAGGTAACTGTGCAAGACACGGGTTTGTACACATGCATGGTGAGTAACTCTGTCGGGAATACCACGGCTTCTGCCACGCTGAATGTGACCGCCCTGGATAACCCTGGTTACACGTACTTTTCAACCGTCACGGTAGAGACTGTGGAACCTTCTCAGGATGAGGCACAGACCACAGAGCAGGTTGGGCCCACACCAGTTACCAACTGGGAAACCATTAACATGACAACCTCACTCACTCCACAGAGCACAAGATCAACAGAAAAAACGTTCACCATTCCTGTGACGGACGCAAACAACGGGATCCCAGGAATAGATGAGGTTATGAAGACTACCAAAATCATAATTGGTTGTTTTGTGGCTATCACTCTCATGGCTGCTGTGATGCTGGTAATTTTCTACAAAATGAGGAAACAGCATCACCGGCAGAACCATCATGCTCCAACACGGACTGTAGAGATCATTAATGTGGATGATGAGCTTACAGGTGACACACCCATAGAGAGTCATTTGCCCATGCCAGCAATAGAGCATGAGCACTTAAATCACTATAACTCTTATAAATCTCCTTTCAACCACACAACAACAGTTAACACAATAAATTCAATACACAGTTCAGTGCATGAACCGTTATTGATCCGAATGAACTCGAAAGACAATGTTCAAGAGACTCAAATCTAAAACATTTATGACATTAAGGGGTGGGGTGGGGGGACAACAAAAGATGGTTTATAAAACAAATGACACAAATGACTGGGCTAAATCTACTGTTTCAAAAGTGTCTTTACAAAGAAAAAGAAATTTATTTATTAAAAATTCTATTGTGATCTAAAGCAGACAAAATTATGTGTATTCCTCAGAACCTGTTTTTGCTGCAGTTATTTACCCTCCTCGTCCCCGTTTTCCTGCCCAACCTACCCTGACTCCCATTTGCCATATTTTTCATAGGAGATCTTGATTCCCTAAAAGAACTGATCTAGGAAATTTTGTAAGAATTCTGTTACACTTTGGGAATTTTTATGGTGAATTCTAGTGGTGAGATTCGGTCTATTTTGTCACTTTCTCTTTTTTCTTTTGTTTTCCTCATGGCCTTTTTGAAATTATTCAGCAGAGAATGGAGTAATAACAGTAACTTTGCAAGTGAGAAAAGCAAGTAAACTTTTTTTTTTCTCCATGTAATGATTTACTCTGTATTTACCGAAAACACCATTCTGTGAAAAAAATGGAAAAAAAAGTAAAAAAAAAGCCAAAAATTAATTTACTTGTGAAAGCCTATAAAACCCATGACCTTTTAAGCAATTCTAGAACCAGAATTTGTAGTTAAAACACTAAACTAAGATTATAAATAAAATATTTGGTTTTTTTCTGTACTTGGATATAGCTCATTCTTAGCGTGACTTTAAACATCAAGAGTTTGTTAAAATTCTTATGATAATCTACTCTGATGGTCCAAAACACAATCACTTTAAAGAGAATAATTAAACCATTTTGGATCATTACTGAAGGATATCACACTTTTCATTTTAGTTTATGAAAACAACATACTGGCAAACGAGCGTTTGATTTCTAATGCAAGATTGAGATCATTCCTTCTAATGGTGTTTGCAATTATCTCTATTATATCACAAGGTGTTTTCACAATGCCAGAAAAGTTTTGCAAGGAGCTTCAGTTGTCACTGAATTTATTAGACAAAACTAAAAACTTTTTTTCTGTTTTTTGTTATTTATAACTGTCAATAAGAAAATCCATCTTTATATCAAAGCTGGTGATTTCCAGTTCAGTTGTTCTAGGACTTCTGGGCGCAAATATGAAAGAAGCTTAGCCATAATAATACCTGTAATAAGAGCCGTATCCCTATGTGCAAAATCAAAACAAAATGCTGCTCATGGAGTAAATCACAGGAAGAAATCTGAGGATGTGGATTTAAAAAATAGAAAGAACAAAGTCAGACAAATCAGAGGATATTATAAGTTAGTATAATTTGTATGACAATTAGACTGCCTGTAGAGTACCCAGTTTCCATTAATTTAAACTCAGACTCATTTACCAATGGGAAATGCACAACCTTTGTCTTCCTGTTTATATACATTCCCTGGATTTAGCTTGTTGGTGTAGCACTGGTGGATATTGTGTATGCTGAAAGCTAAAAGGAAGGCTTTCCATAAGAAAACCCACTTCAGGTCATTGTGTTCTTCCAAGCAGAAGTTCAGCCAAATTAAATTTCTTTATGCATTGGCGGCTGAACAGAAACATTTTAAGATGATTTCAATTAGGAAAAAAAGGAAACTTATATATAATTTCTGAACATCTTTTCACCTGTTTTCTTTCTTAACCACCCTTACTGAGGGTTTTTGGGGTCTTGTGCCAGGTAAATAACACTCTTAGCAAAACCTGTTTGGATCTTTGTAGTATGGAACAGCATGCAGGATGAAGACCCTACTGAAAAATATACTACTATTCTATAAGTTTAAGATGGAATTCCGGTATGTTGAGGAGGTAAACATCTCCTGTTGGATGCACAGCTTGCAAGGTTGCAAGTGAGTGTTGTGCTACGAAGGCCTGATTTAAAGAGGACACAGTAGAGATAGGTGACAATGAATCACACCCTGCAAGGAGTCTGATAAGTATAATACTGAATAAATCCCAAAGTTCTATAACAATCTCTAAGAAACATTTGGCAAGGCATTATCCTTTGATGTGCTACATGAAAAATAATATCTACTCAAAGGGAATTTTTATAGAGGGCAAAGATGGACCTGAATGTAAAATATTGCAGCTGTGATTCCTAGGTTTGCCTGTTTCTTCAGAGTGCAATTGAATATTTCATTGGTGATTTCTTTTAAGCATTGTGATAGATTTTGTACAAAACTATTACAGTTACACATTCCTATGTGTTCTTTGTCCATCTGATTAGTAACAGTCTGTCCATGGCCAATGCTAATCTGAAAATTGAAAAAAAATCCATTTAGGAAACAGAAATCTGGACTATTTAAATCTGTAATTAATGGGTTTATGTTAACAAATTATGGCTCCTCTAACCAATATTTGTGAAAGCAGTTATGGCCAACATGGTTTTATAAACATGTAATATTTTACTAACCCAAAGTTTGTTAGTAGGAGGCCTGTGAGAAAACAGGAATAGTTATTGTCGAGCGCAACACTGGATCAGTGACAACCTGTGATCCTTTTTACAGTAATACAAAATACTATCAGTGACTGTTTTAAACAATATACTCATTCTTATTGAGTGTTAATCCAGTTTTATTGGCCAATCAAAAAATCAGATATTCCTGCTTGTTCATAATAAGCATAAAGGAAAAGCATTTGGCTGTGTTTGGATGGGTAAGTATATATGTGTTACCTGTCAATGATATTAGTTATGATTTTCCCATCATGTTGCCTATCCTTCTTGGAACCAGAGATATCACTTCTGATTCCTTCCTACTTCCACGAAGCACTCACTGCTTTTGCAGGTGAATTAAATACCAGAGTTAGAGAAGATCATAGTTTGAATTATGAACTGGGCTCTGCAATAAAGTGAAAGGAGCGTGGTGCTCTCTTGTTTTGATGTTCAAATCACATGCCAGTTCCTCCTGTTACTGCTCCAGAGACAACTGTGTTAAGAAGGAAGCTTGCATCTCCTGTTTGACAGAGCATAACTGACAGAAAATTCTAATGAAATTTCTCTTGCAGGTGACCACATTGTGTGTGATGTAAAACAATTGTGCAAAAAAATTTTGTGCTTGATTATGATCTATTGCTTTCAAGTGGGCTCATGAGAAATGATGAGTTATTCTTCAGTTCATTTGATGGTGTTTGAAGAAGTTTATCTGCTGTCCTGTACAAATAGAAACTGCAAAGAATTTTCATTCTGTAATTTTCATCAAGTCTTGCGAATCGTGCCATATGCAGAAATAACATGTGAAAAGCAAACCAAGTGAGTTCCATTCAATTCATCATAGAAGATGGACATTTTATTTTCCTTCAAAAAGGGCTAAATGTATGAAAAGTAATAGAATAATTGTATATTTTGCTAAAATATTCTAACACATTAAAATTATATTTAATCATTGAAAGATTCCCTGTCCCCACTGATCACAGGTTGATCACAGAATTAGAGAAAAGACAAGTAAATTAATATTGTACCTTGTTATACCAGCTTCATAGTCTTATGAAAATGTTTCATAACAGCTGTAACAGGCTTTTATATGTCAGGTGTGACCATTAGTGTAATCTTTTCAATGAGGAGCATGGAAAGTCTCTTCAACTTTTTCACCACTCTCTAAAGGTTATTTCCCATTTTTACATGAGCTAAAAACATAGTTTTTGAAATTCTCACTTTTTTTTTTTTTTTTTTAAGTCCAGGAAGTGAAGGTCTAAGAAATGTTAGGAGCTACTTTGCAATTTCATACCAAAAGAAGTAAATGAAGAAATATTTTTTCCTTATCTTCCAGATGTAATAAAAGCAGTTAGACTTTAGTGCCTGGGTTTCTCTTTTTCTTAGTAGAACTATTTAATTTTTCTTAGTCAGACTATTTAATTTACCGTTTGCTCATTTGTGCGGGTGTTGCCAAGAAAAATCTTGTTTCTAAAATTTGATCTGCAGTTATTCCAGAGGTGGTGGTGGATATTTTATGACAGAGATGATATTATATTATTAGTGTTACAAAAAGCTAACACACGGAGCCAGCACTATTGACATAGAAGAGGTTCATCAGCAGGGGATGGGCTTGGGGAAATTCTGGGAAGCCTACCAGGTAAATCTGCAATTCCTGTTGGGCCAGCAACCTCCTTTATGGTGATGTCCTGTGAAAATGCTGTGGTTGTGTGCAGTTTGTGGCTGGAAGAGCACAGCAGGGCAGGAGAGATTTGGGTTGGGAACAACTTCATTGAGAGCTCCCCACTTCAGAGCATAGATGCAGAAGTAATCAGCATAACACTAATAGCTCAGGTCCAGACATGCAGTGTATGATTAGAAATGAGGAAAGTTTATTTTTATTTGTTTACCACATTTAATCACAAGAAGGTTGTAAGGCTTAATGCACACCAAACAATGGAAAACTTGAAGAATAAAGAAAGTCACGGATTTACAGTGTAAGTTTTATACAAATGGCAAAATCATGCTTTGAAAAAACATGGTTTGATTGACTCTAG
>WAAE01003375.1:0-12066 GCA_013400495.1 Nicator chloris
TTTCTTCCTTAGGTGTCAGGAATGTTCTGGGAATATCTTTAGTAGGAAAAATGTTTTGCACCAGCTCCTCCTCTTGCTCTATAACTGTGACTGGAGAACTTACATATTTCCTTTCAATCGTCACAGGCTCAGTTACTCTATCATCATTAAACGGCAAAGGTATTTTTTGAACTGGTTCAGTTTCTAATTCCTTTTGTTCCAGATATGGACTGATAGTTGGAACATTTAAAAATCCCAGATGCGGATGGCTAGTCTGTGTACTTTTAAAGAACAGGTCTAGTGTTGTTTCTTCAGAAGATTCAGTAGCTCTTTGTGAAATTTCACTTGGCCTCTCTTCCCCAGAATGTATCTCTTCCATTAAAGGAATCTTCGTAGAAAAAGTTCTCACTGACAGCTCATCAACTGTTTTCTCTTCAGTTCCCATGTCCCCTGCAGTTCCCATGGATGTTACCTTGTGTTCAGAACTTGTGACCTGTTCATCAGGATCTGTAGTGAAGGCAAGATCCAGAGGTGATGTGCTGACAGCTTGTCTGTCATCCTTTTCCTGTGTTTCTGGTCTCTCACTAGGGGCAACTGCTGTTTTTGCAAATGATGTAGTGGATGTGTCTGGTTCTCCAGATCCCTGGTCAGTAACTGAGAAATGACCTCCAAATATTTCTTCTGTAGGCCCATTAGACATAAGTTTTGTGGTGCTGCTGTCATCTTTGAATTCTTCTCCAGAGCCATGCTCAATCATGAAAATCTTGCCCAATGAGACAGTTGAAGAACCAGCTTTTGCATCTTTGCTTTCTGTAGATTCGGCTACTGCTTTTATACTGCCAGTACCATGTGTCACCACATCCTCATGAGGGTTGTTACTGACCACTGATCCTGGAGACAATGTGGCCTCACCCCTTTCTGAATCTCCAGTTTCAACTCCTGGTGCAATGTCAGATGTTATTTCTTTTATAGAACCAGATTTTATGTCAGAAGGAGCTGTGTAGGTTGGTTTTGTTCCTATGTTTGGTTCTCCTGGTTTTTTTGTACTAAACATGTCCAGGGACATCTGACTTTCTACTCCAGACCCCTCTGTGAAGCTCTCTGACCCAGTATTCAAAAGTGTTATTGCAGATTCATCTGTTCCTGCATGTTTTTCATATTCTGTTGTCACATCCATTGAAGGATCATCTGTGCTGTAAACTTTTTCTTCATACTTTTCTGTTTTTGTTTCTGTGACAGGCCTTAATGGAACTGAAGTCAAAGTAGCAGACTCAATGACAAAATCTATGTCTCCAGAACCTGGATCAATAAATGGGGAGCCAATACTTACCACTTTACTTGTGGGACCCCCTGAAAATATATCTGCTGGCTCTTCTGCTGATCCTTCACTTACAAAAAGCTTCTTCTCTCTCAAGAGAGGAGTGCTGGTGACCTTTTTGAGTTCAGAACTTATGGTACCTGGTACTGGTTTTCTGAGTGGCTCTTGACTTACAGTTCTGACTTCACTTGTAGTGCTCCCAAGTTCATACAAATCCAAATTTTCCTCTGCAGCAGTAGCTGAATTTTGGTGACCTGAATAAACAGTGGTGAGTGTTTCTTTTTCATCATCAATACTCTTTTCAGTTACAAGAGAACTGGCAAACACTTTTTCCGTAATAAGCTCAGACACAGAGTTGGTGGCAGCAGTTACTTCAGGATTTTGATCAAAAGCAGAATAAGGAGTACTTATAGCTCTGGGCAAAGCAGAGGTGATTCCTGAATCAGTTACAGAAAATTCTGTCAACAGTGCTGTGCTGGAGCCCAAAGAAATGTCTTGCACTGAAAGTGTTTCTGTTACTGCCATTCCCTCTGTCACGGCTGAAGTTACAGTGATGCTATCTCTCACATCTCCAGAGCCTTCCAGAACCATAAAAGAAGCAGCACTCATCTCAGGCTTTGCTATATGACTTGTTTCCAGAATATTTTCAACAGGGGAATTTGCATTAAGTTTCATAGTTGTTTTATAATGATCTCCTGGAGCAGGGGTTGTCTCTTCTGAAATAAGGTCAGTTACACCTTTGTCTACCACAGTAGGCATAAAAACTGCCTCCAGAGAAGCAGTTACAGCAGAACTTTCCACAGTAAATGCATCAGGACGAGATGTTATACCAGAATTTTTTTCATCATCTTCCTTTCTTGACTCTGTCACGACTTCTAAGACCAAAGTGGACAGATCAGGTTCAGTGGAGCCATCTCCAGACAATTCACTAGAAATCAAAAGCAGATCTTTGCTATCTTTAGGAGAGTTCTCCTCAGTTCCCTGCCATGTCATGGTCTCTCTACTGTTTTGCAGAGTCTGCTCATGTGAAGAAGTGGTTGGTATTGATTTATCTGTTGTAACAACTTCAGACTCCCCACTATAGACAGGTTCTAACATTCCAGCCCCTGATGTTGGTTGTGTAACCTCAAATGCCCCTATTACTTCTCCAGCTTTGCTTGGTTGCATAGTACCAGAAGCTTCAGATTCATTTATTATAAATGTGTTTGTCTCATTGATTTGAGAAAAGGTTACGTTTTTGGAATGTGCAACGCTTTCAATTTGGTCACTCCTCGCTTCCTCAGCTTTTGTGCTCTTAGGTGCACTCGTAACTTGCTGCTTCCCATTGATGAACTGCAAAGCTGGAGGAGTTGTAACATCAGTAGTATTTTCACAGTCTTCATCTTCTTCAAACTCTGCATAGTTTGGAAAGAAAGGATCCAATATTATATATTCAGAAGAATCCTGCACAGAGTCTGAAGTACAGGGTTCAGTCTGAGCTGATTCTGCATCAATGTGGGTTTCATCTATTGCATGAGGAAGTATGTGGCGATTGAACAGATCCAAAAATTCATTCACCGGGTGATCTGCAAGAAAAAAAGAGCTTTTCATAATCCCTAAGTAACAGTAGACACACGAAGTTCAAGCAATCCATTGGAGAAAAAAGTAAAACCCAACCCCCCAAAAATCTGAAATTCAACAATTTGGTGTAAATTCAGTGTGTTCTTCTGTTGATACAAACTAAACTCTGCCATGGTGTGTGATTTTCTAGTTGGAGCTTCTCTGCATATTGAACACATTGATTACTCAGTACTGTTGATTGCCACGTGTCCTTGGTCCCAAACCAATGCCTGAGTTACCTTCTACATTTGCAGCAAAGCTGTGGAGTGGACAAGATACAAACCATTTTTCAGACCAACCTGCTGCAGCTGTTTCCCTGGATTTAGACACTAATTAACCTCTACCAATAACTGAACCTAGACAAAGCTAAGCAAGGAAGAGTCTAAAATAAAAGACATAAAAAAACTCCCTCTGCATCTCCATTTTCCTTTTAGTATAGAGTAGTTCAAATTCATAGGAGCACCATAACATCTACATCAATCACTCTTCACTAGACTTGGACCCTAGGTCAGTGAATAAAGTCTTGCTGTACAAAGTTGATGCTATTTGAAATTTTAAAGCATTATGCAGCAAATCAGGAAAAATATCACAGATTCAAAGGTCAGCTTCTACTCAGAGGGTAACATGACTGAAGTCCAGTAATTACCTTCTGTTTACCATTCACTCTGAATTATTTACACACTCCCACAGGTTGCAAACCTCTCACAGTTGGTTTTTTTTTCCAAGCAGATAAAGAGGAGGAAAGAAGACCTAAGAAGGCAAGATTTTAGCTGCAGAAAGCCTCATGAATTCCTCCAAGATTTATGATCCTAAATTCCATAGACACCTTTAAAACTTGTCCTTTCAGCACAAACATTACTTCAAACCTTCTGTTCCAGACAATGGAAGCTATCCGAATTTAAATGAAATTAAAAAAAATAAAAATAAAAAAATATACAACATACTCAGAAGAAAGCCCCGTATTTCAAGCTTGGCCAATTGACTTAAAATTGGAAACCTAGTGCTGAAATCTTAATCTATGAGTGTTTCTTTCTTCTGGATTTATGTTTTTAACCATTTTGACCAAAGAGGGTTACTTTTTTGATGGTACAAACTGGAATGGCCAATGAAGCTTTTCCCACATTTGCCAGGAGAGAATATGAACCAACTAAAAGGAGTCCTGCTTTAGAGCACTGTCAGCAACCATTGCTTCCTGAAAAATATCTGCAGTATGTGACACAGCTCAATTTTTAAATCAAATCTTCCTCGTTAAAACTATCTACAAGTAATAAAACAATGAGAACCTGAGGTAAAGCATTTCATAAATTTGAAGTAATTCCCCTACCTATGAAGATTATTTAACCTCTGTGACTACTGAGTCCTCAGAGACAGAGTCATCAGGTGATCATTGTGGAAAAGAATTATCAAATTAAACTGACACAGACCCCTACAAAAGGTTTGTGATTCTTTGGCCTGGGGTGGCTTGTGTGTGGAAATTGACTTCAATTTGGTTTTGAAAAGGTCACTGCAACTCCATTGAGAATTAATGTTCTAATATCTCATGCTGTGTTTACAGCTAAACTCATGAAGTATTACTGGATCTCAGCTTTGTTAAAGCTCCAGTTGAAGAATACAGAGAATAAATCACCTTCAGCATTGTTTATTTCAACTACAATGTCAAGTTTGTACAGCACTGAGCTGTACAGCTCAGGGATCCCAGTGCAACAAAAAAAAAAAAAAAAAGTTGTTTTTAACCTTGTGCCTGCTTGGCTGTTGCACATTGCCCAGAGAAGCCTGGTGGTTACCCTGTGCTCTTACAGCACTATTAAATGGCTACAGAACTGAGATTTCTTCTCTGTCCCTCACGTGTGCTTGCTGGGAGTTATTTTATACAATGCTTGTAAAGAATGAATACTTTTCTCCAGTAAATTAGAAATATTTACAAAGGCTGCCCAGTGCCACAGAAGAATAAATTTTCTGCAGCCATTTATCTAAGACTTCCCAGATCTCTCTTTCAAATTTTGTGAAAAGCAGGAATTTGGTAATGTCTCCAGGACTGGCAGCATGACTTTGAGGAGCATGTCTAATAACTATCCTTTCGGAAGCCATCAATTTCAGCAAAAGGCCACCCTGGACATACTGAGAAACCATGTCTTTCTAAAAGCAGAAGTTTCAATTGAGGCAGAACTTCACACCTTCCTTTCAAACATGTGCATGAAAAAGCCCATGGGAATTCAGTCAGTGAGAGAGGAATCACAAGGCAGAGCTGATAGGAAGCTCTGAGTTTCTGATTTTTGGTAAATTCACTATAAAATAACTGCACCTACACACAGAACCAGAGAACTACACACAGAGATTTGAATGGCCAGGAAAGATGCCTTGTGCTATGTGAACAGCTGAAGGAAGGATATGCATAAACAACCTGGTGTACAGACTGGTATGCCATAAAGATTAATTATGATTTCACACACTGCAATTAAGACAATGAACAAAGTGTGCAGCTTTGCACAGAAATTGTACATTAAAAAAATTTTTATAAAGTCTGGATGGGACTGGATGGGCTATATTTGTAGGAGGGCACCATGACTAAAAAGTTCTGACCAACAGTGCAGTATTTTTGCAGCAGTGCGCACCTGGGAGTTCCTCAAATTAGTAGCTCAAGCTAAGTCATTTATGGTAGGCAATAAATTTAGTGAACAACATCTGTTCCAAATTTACCTAGAAGACAAATACAAATTCTTACACATGAAGAGATCTCTGTCAGACCCTACTTTAACTCTGTTAGCTTTTTCAACATCTCACATGCCACAACAATCCACATAAAAGAACCTTAGCAAAAGGTATGATATTCTGATAATAAATTTTCAGGAGGCTCTTTCATTAAACACTAAGTATCTTTAGCATATTTTTTTTAATGTTTTGTTTTTCCAAAAAATAAAATAAAAAAAAAACACAAGCTTTTCAGGCAATAGTAAGAATGTAAGTGATTTTTTTTTTTTTAATTAGAAATTATTTTTCTTCCTACAGGTTTGATTATTCAGCATTAGCATTCAGGTTGCTCAGGGTTAAGAGCTCTGAAAATGGTCCTAAACTCCTGACATGGCAAATAATCTACATAATGATGTGGCTCATACATCCTTCTCAACTGGATATAAGACACTGGGATGAAAACCTACCATAAAATATGAATATAGAAGAAAAAGTCTTTATCTGTTGAACTGGTTTATTAGACCCTGAGGGCAGGAACACAGACGCTTGAATTAGTTTCAAACTGTCCAGATGCCACTGACTTATGCTGCCCTTGTTTATTTCACACCCATTCCTGCTGCAAGTAAACACATACAGACCAAAGACTACTAAAAAAGAGATGAAACGGGAACTTTAAAGGGAAGGAGTTTGGCTATCAAATATGCTTATCAATAGCTCATGTAAAACAAGCCAAAAAAAGCCCTTTTTCAAAGAGGTGCTTTGTTATTCTGGCTCCAGGAGAAGGAAAGTGAAAACAAGTAGCTAAAAAGGAGCAAAGCCAAGAGTTGTCAGCTCCAAATGCCAACCCAAACAAGTCCTGGGAGAGATTTATCAGCAAAGCCTCTCTTGGAGGGAACTGATGAGATATACACAGAAATGGAGATGGAAATGATAGGTATATCCAGCCTAGAGTGTTTCTTAATCCATTTAATACATCTAGATGTTCTAAATGACCTGCAAGGAAGAGGCATCTATCTCAGTAACAGTTCTTATATGTAAGAAATGGAAATCCCTCTGGCTACAGGATGATTTTAGACTGCTGCTGCACATAACCACAGAGCCACAGACCAAGGTGTCATTAATTCTCCTTACAACCCTTCCAATCCATCACGACTGGTTCCAAACCCGTGTCAATTTTTCAGTGGATCTAACAGAAAAGTTGCCTCCCTGTTACAGGTGCACGAGATAACATCTGCACACATCCAAAAATGTGTAACATGCAGCAATATTTATTTTCTTGAGAAGACTTTTAATATTCTACAAAGATCTTTTCCAAGACCATCTTTGAGGGGGCGGGCAGTAATAAGCACTTTCTCTCTCAAAATCTACCAAAAGCATCTGAAGAAGAATTAATATGGAATTAAATAGAATACATATTATGATGTTTTCCAAACTTTTGAAACACAAAATATTTCATTCAGAAGACTTATGGTTTTGTGAAGCGCCTTTCCAAATGAGGGTCTTAACATCTAATCTGGCATCCTGCAGATAGTGGAATTTCACACTCCTGCAATTTGTCCACTTATTTCTTCAGTTTTTTTGTGAGCAGTAGTACAGTTCAGTCTTTTGTACAAGGACTAGAGGTCTGATAAAGCCATGAAATTCACATAAAGTGTTCTACGGATTTTGAATCAGGCCCTATATTTTGACAAGAATACAGCTAAACAGGAAACAAAAAAAGAGATTTTAGATAGAAGACTAAAACCATTTTGGGCTCTTTGTTTTGAAAGTGCTTCACTGCATAATGTGACACTAACACAAAATCCTTAACATTCACCATCAAGAACCCATAACCACAAGACAGGTTTGCATGAAGAATCAAAAGAGTTTGCTTTAGTCAAATTATTTCCTGCACCTGATAATCAGAATTTTTTGGGGTTGGTTTCAATAGAGTTGTATCAAGATTAAAATGTTTTTAGTTATTGCTGTAGAGAGCACAGAGGAGGCCAGAGCTGATCAGAGGAATGGAGCAGCTCTGCTGGGAGGAAAGGCTGGGAGAGCTGGGATTGTTCAGCCTGCACAGGAGAAGCTCTGGGGTGAGCTCAGTGTGGCCTTGCAGTGCCTGAAGGAGCTGCAGGAAAGATGGAGAGAGACAATTGACAAGGGCTGGAGGGACAGGACACAGGGAATGGCTTCCCAGTCCCAGAGGGCAGGGATGGATGGGATATTGGGAAGGAATTGTTCCCTGGGAGGGTGGGGAGCCCTGGCATAGGGTGCCCAGAGAAGCTGTGGCTGCCCCTGGATCCCTGGCAGTGTCCAAGGCCAGGCTGGACATTGGGGCTTGGAGCAGCCTGGGACAGTGGAAGGTGTCCCTGCCCATGGCAGGGGTGTAATGGGATGGGATTTAAGGTCAGTCCCAACCCAGACAATTGTGTTTTCTATGGTTCTATGAAGACATTGATAAAACACATGTATAGATGTAAATGGTTTTAATGAGCTGTTTAAAAAATCCTGGGGTGGTTATGGTGGGATCTCAAAGGTTACCCACCAGAGAGAGCCTATGGACAGCTGAAACCCAGACTCTGCTTCACCTAGAAAACAACGAGGAGTCCTCAAAGCAGAAGAATGTGGAGATGGTTCAAACCCTCTGAAAGACCAGTGAAGCCTCACACCCACATTTGGGAGAGGATCTAGGATGAGGAAAGACCTAACCACCTTTATGTCATGCACTGACTGCCCTGAACCTCAGCTCTGCCGGGAACCTGATCTGCAGTCTGGATGGATTCAAGCAGCTTTATGACCATGGCTTGCTGAAACTCTTACAGCAAGGAAAATACTCCAAACCCTCAACCAATTCCACAGGAATGTGTCAGTTTCATTGAATATATTCTGTTTTAAAAGCCTAGTGAGGAAATAAAAAAAGGATTTGAAAAGCTTTCCTCAATACAAAAAAAAAATCCAAAAATTCAAAACCTTTCTATTAAGTATGGTGTTCATTCCCTTTAAGATATTACATTCAAATTGGAACAAACCCATTCAATTTTACAGAAATAAAACAATCTGATAACATCTTTTGGGGTGTTTTGTTTCACGGAAGAGGTTTCAGGTTTTTTATGTATATTGTTCTTTTCATTTAATTAAAAAAAAAAAAAAAAGATTTTGAAATACAGATATTGCCTGCTGAACCAAAATTCCAAGTTGTCAGCCTTTGGAACATGCAATTCCTCTAAGTTGTACCATCTTCTAGTATCATTATCCCACATAAGCATGGTCAGTGTTCCAGGCACACCCCTTCTCCTCTTCAGGAAAAACTAGGAATACTGCCAAGGACCTGGTTTAAGGCATTCAAGAAACATGGCTACTGTCATACACACCTAAGTCAAAAAATTTAAAAAAAAAAAAAAGTCCAGAAATAATGAAATTCTTGATATTTTTAATCCTTCTACCTCACATAAACATTACTAGTATACATGATGAGGTCTTGTAAAATCCAGCTCTTGATTACTGTTCACTCTAAATGAACAAAAGGTTTTATTTAGTTCACTTTAAAATGTTTCCCAGCTGGACACATATATTTCAAAAATTTTGTTAAATTTGGCTCCCTTTGCAAATCCTTAAGGATTTAGGGCAGGTTTCAATCATTTGGGGTTTGGATTGTTTGGGGTTTTTTTACCTTCTAAATTTTATCAAAATGTATGTTTTGTTATCACTCTGAGATTCAGGAGATTATTACTTTACATGAACATATATAAATTTACCTTGCATAAATGACTCAAGTAAACTTCTGGAAGAAAGTAATTGTAAGAAGTGACTTTTGCACAGCTGGCTGGGTAGGGGCTGAAAGTAAGTCAAGGTGGGTGGTCAGTCTTGCCTACTGAAATTCACTTATCCAGTCGGTCTGCTTTACCATATTTGGGTGTTTTCATGCAAAATCCACGAGTATCAATTTCTGGCACGTTCCTGCCCCTGCAGCCTTTTTACAGCCATGCCTGGACCCCAAGCCAGAGCTGCTGGCCACAACCAGAGGCACCTGTGGAAAGTGGATGTCACTTAGGTGGACATCTGTTCTGCACAGGGCTCTGGGCTAACTCACCCCTGCCAAACTCCAAAGCAGCAGACAGGATGATGCAGAAACCATGTTACAGAGAAAGGAACTGTTTTATTATAAAAACATATAATGGAGCCCTCTGGCAATCCCCGGCATTTCCTTTGTTCGTCTCCCCCACCCAACAATAAAATTGTTAAAAAGAAGCAGACTGAATGAAATGTCAAGTTGTTAAAAATGGCAGCTTTGCCATGTCAAGGCTGAGCCCCAGCACGGGCAGGATACAGCTCCCTGGATAATGCCTGGATATTTGTCATGCAACATTCTGAGGGCAGTCATTCCCGCTTCCTTTCTTATCCAATATGTCACTAACAAAACATGACTCCAGCCTGTCGTGCCTCCTCCTGAGCAGTCCTTGGCATGAGCATCTTTCCAATGACAACATTTCACTCACTGCCTATGGAGAAGACAATTCTAAAGCTCTGCAGGGTTAAACAACCCAAACTCAAACAACTGCCATGCAAGAAATAATTTTTCTCCAGCTGGAACCCAAAACAAAGCAAGAATTCGGACTGTATCTGACTTAACTGGTGTGTCTGGGTGTGTGTAGAGCAAAGTCCAACTCTGCAGGAAAAGCTGGTTGGGAAAGAGCAACTGCTCGCAGAATGACTTCATCCATTATTTCATGTATGATATTCCACAACTGAGGTGAAAACACTGAGATATCAACAAATTTTGGGCTTTCCTTTCCCACTTCACTACTGTCCCTTCATTACATTTACATCCTGCTAACTGGGAGAACTTCCAATGCTTCTGCCATGACACAGCTGGCACAAGAAAGAACCAGTTCTGCCCTACTAAGATGGGGAGAGAGTGTCCCCTCTAAGAAGAATCAAAAATTGGCTTACCACAACATAAATTTGGGCAAAAGTCAGATTACTACACTTAGAATCTCAAAGCATATGTCCAACTTTGATTGATCCTGTGGCTGCTCAGGGCTGAAAGGAATATTTTTTTCCCCTCTTCCTTTTTCCAGTAATACCAAACCACTTGGCTTTAGGAAAAAAAAAACAACCAACTTACAGTATACTCCTTAATGTGTCAGTTTGGGGAAAAAAAATAGACACCATATTATTTTAGGAGTAATAAAGGTTGGGTTACATACTAGGCATGTACTAAATTTTACTTTCTTGATTTGTCTCACAAGAGGAATTTTATGTGGCAAAAATAAAGTGAGAAAATATTTTGCAATTCAAGCTCTGAAACAGGCAGCAGCATTTGTATATGTGAATGTATGTTTATGAGAGGAGAAAGAAAGAGAAAAATATGAAAACAGCAAGAAAAGGAGACAGAAATAGAGGAAATGAGGAAGGAAGGGAGGGAGATAGAGAGGGAACAAGGCAGAAAGGAAGAGGAAAAAGAGGGGAGGAAGGAAGGCAGGCAAGCAGGCAGGAAGGCAAGCAGGCAGGAAGGCAAGTAGGCAGGAAGGAAGGAGCATACAAAATGTCTTTTTTCTAAGAACTGAAGCTATGGTGACAATTACCCCACCTGCTGTACCCCAAAATGTTCTTTTTACAGCTATCTGGAGAAGTTTATTCCACTTATCATGATGATTTTCTGGCATTTTATCACCAACTATTTCTCAAGCATTTTTTCAAGTACCTCATAAGCACATTTTTAATTTAATGCCTGCAGAAGCCCGCTGGTCGTGTAGCAAGCATCCAAAATCACATTCTTTAGCTGTAGCCCCCGCTCTTTTGGGGCATTATTTTGAGCTATTATTAATGTGGAGACACATAATCTTTTTCTCATGGCAAATATTTTTAAGTTTCACTTTTCTTCATTGAAATGTGACTAAAATTTTGTTTGGCGCAAATCAAACTTCTTGTCCTGGACCCTTATGCATGTGCAAAATTAATTGAGTTGCTACAGAAGTGGCACTGATAACTCAAGGTACTGCAGTATCTTCATAACTTCTTAAACGCAAATGAGTTTTAGAATACATAATTAAAGTGATTACATAAATAAATATTGACATACGTGGCACAAGGATTTTTTAATATAGATCTGAATCTTGTGCTTTGCAAATAATACTCAGAAGATACAGAGTGGATTCTGCAATTGCAGTTTTAATGGATTATTCTCAGTATCATCCCTTACTTCTGAAAAAAAAAAAAAGCTGAAAATTTTTTAAATCTATCTACATGGGCTAATAAAATTGTTTTGGTTATAAAACACCCAAAGCAGCCTAGGGATAAACCAGAGGTTCTCAGTTAAACCAGCATAAGTCTGTAAGCTACCCTCTGCTGCAGCTGGAGTGACACAAATGTGTCTCTACCAGACACAACTTCAAACAGTGCATACAGATAATGAGTGTTTGTTTAACCATAGAATCATATAATTTTTTCTTTTAATATATTTTTCATCTCAGTTTTCTTTTCTTTTTTTGTTGTTGTTG
>WAAE01003376.1:0-18606 GCA_013400495.1 Nicator chloris
CACTGTAACCTAGGACAATGGCTCATGCAGTCATGAACACATGAGAATGGCTATATTAGCAATGTTGAAGAATGCAGTTCACAACAGGTTTTTCTGTTGTTGATGGTTTAGAAGTTCCAGTTCCTCCATCCCAAGAGCTGCTTATTTCTTTGCTATGGCACAGCTTTGCATGCCCTTAGTATTGCTATGCACTCCTGTCTGCAACCTGGTTTGTAGCATGTTCAATGAGCACTTCTATCTCCACCACTGGAAGGGTGGTGGCTGCAAAGGAGGGTGAGAAAGAATGACTGAATGAAGAGCTGAGGATGAAGAGAGATTTCCCAAGCTGTCTTTGTTGTTGAAGAAAACATGGAATGATATCCTCAGATGGAAAAGATTTTTCTTATCTGTCCTCCTGCCAATTATCATCCCTCCCATATACATAACACGAGCCAGCACAGCTATACAAACACATAAGATATCAGAGAATAGTAAGTTTAGCTGCTATGAGAGGCCTTAGATCAGATCAGTTCTTAGGAAGTCTGTTTGGTAAGACAGGAGATTGTACAGCTTCTCCAAAGCAACATTGCCAAGCATGTAATTTGAACACTGACTTTCTCATACAAAGAGTTTTTACATCTACTTTCAAACTCTAAAGTCACACCCAGATGATACATCAGTGCTGTTCTGCACAAAGAAATTGTACCAACACAACAAAACCCACTTAGGTGCTATCTCCAGATTAATTCACAATCAGCTAGTGGCCACATAAACCAGGTTGAAAAACAGGTACAGTGCCTCTGACCAGAATCACTACACATTCCTCAGCCCATACCCTGAAGTCCCACATGAAAGTCCATTTGAACATGCAGTGTATATACATAAGACTCCCTAGTATATCCAGAAGCCATTGGGACTCTAGCAGATATGTTGTGTGGTACACTTGGGTATGTGCTTAATTCCCACCACCTAAACACATTAAATTTACTATGCTTGCATTAGCCAGCTGTGCAGAGTGTGTGCAATACCAATATTGTATTGGTATCCCAGTGTCCCTACCTGGAGCTATTACACAGAAATATGGGTCACATGAAAATGCTACTGCCCCAGCTTTTTCCCAGCCCCATCCACTGCTAAAGAGAAACCAGTTGAAAGGCACAAACTGTTCAACTTCAGTGCAACCACACAATATGCTGCCTCTGTTTGACCATATCTATTCACTCTTCTAGTCATGGGCAGGATATTCTAGTTGTTTGCAGGTAGCTTCATGTTTTCTAGAAGAGCAAATGACACAAGTTATGAACGTAGGCCAACAAGAGACTGTGGGTATTGCAGAGTCTACATGAATTAGTAGTGTTTGCTAAGTACTGTGATCTCTTGATCTGATTACTGGCAAAAGCAAAACATGTAGGAAGAGAATAAAATGGATTTTGTCATCCTTCAGACAGATATGATATAAGCGAACAGTTATATTTTGATCAGCTAGATTACCATTGACTAGATAGCTGGTTAATTCCAGGGAATCAGTGGCAAAACTCCTACTAAGTCTAATGGAGCTCAGATATAATCCAGCAATCAAAACCAGTTTTGTCTTCCTTAGACTCTGTTTTGTCCAAAAGTTATGTGATACAAAATATGGTGGGACAAGCAATCTAAGGATAGGAGAGAATTAAAGAGAAGAGCATTCTAAATTGAATAACTCTCAAAGATTTCGTGTTTTTCTGTGTGCACAACCTATGGATTGTAGAACTTATATACGTAAAAGACTTGTATATCAGAAACACAGAACAAAATGATCACTAGGATAAACTTATCCTTCTTTTACTTGCATAACCCATAATCCTGCTGAATCGCATGTTTACTGGAGGATAATATGTAAGTCCAAAAAGGCTGCAGTGAAAAACCAAAACAAAAAAACACCATTCACAATGTAAAAAATGCCCAGTAAGTCTCTTCTATTGTGGCAGGAATTGATTTCAACAGATCTGTTAGACATCAAAAGGAGCTGAGATAGCACAGTAATATAAATGTGAGAGCACAATTGTTTTAAGTCTTTGGCTCTCAATTAGCTCTTTGTAGAACCAAGATTATTATGGATTAATGAATGAGTTTGTCTGCTTGTAAACAAACTGCACAAGCAAGAAGAAGAGTATCTCAAGATACAAGACATTTATTAGATCAACACAAGAAAGGAACATACTCACATTTAAATGATAAAACAGCAGGAGGCAGAATAGACGGAACAAATTCTTTCAAGAAAGTTTCAGGGAAAGCAACCATGTGGATAAAACAAATATTCAGGAACAAACATGATAAAGAAGAGACACGGCCAGAAGAGGAACAAAAGAACTGTGGAACATAAGTTTTATGTTAACTCATTCTAAATACAAAATAGCCAGCAGTCCTTTCCAAAGTAAGCAATGGTTATATGAAGAATGAATGAGCAAGATACAGGAAAATAAAAATATATGTCAGTGGCAAGACTAAAGAAAAAAAAAACATGTCTGAAGGTAATGACTGCTGAGGAGAAAAGTCATTTGTAGGAAACATTTTAAAAGATCCCAGTAGTAGCTTTACAATGTTCCGTAGACAAATAATTTCGAAGTCCATCATAGAAAAAAGCTGAGGAAAAATGGAGAGTAAACTGCATTAAAACAAAACGAAACAAAACAACAACCCAAACACTAAAGCTCTTTTGTTCTGCCCTAACTTTTTAAGATACATTGAAATCATAAAATATTTTACCACAAGAAAAAAAACAGATGATTGTCAGTGTGATTGCCACAAAATAACAAGAGATACTTAATTCGCTTCAGTAAGTTTGTGAACTTATTTTGGGGCAAATTTTGGAAGCATAAATACTGTTCAATGAAATGTCAAATGACTAGCCCAACTGCAACAATATTGACCCTGCATATGAGAAAATCCTACCTCTAGTGCCCTCTGCATTTGTATAGCCATTTAAAGAGATATTTCCTTCTCTCAGGGAAGCCAGCTATCTACTACTATAAGCATGAGAGCATTCATAAGCACTTCTTACATAGCCCAGGAGAGAAGAAAGTCCAGTCTGGGCATACTTTGAGTCACCAGAAATCAGAGGACAAGTAGAGAGGCATCATGTGCTTTGTGGGATATATCTGCCCAGGATTGTCTTGGTGAACTGCAGCAATTAAGAGTTCAGTTGAGCTCAGAAAAAAATATCATACTCTTAAGTCTGCAATTTTGATTGACATTTTCTCACTGTGTCATCTGGTGACTACATATTTATGTCTGGTGACTACATATTTATGTCTCTCCTTCTAGTTTTGTTCTCATCCTGCACTAATGAAATCTGCAAGGGTGGCTCCACAACACTCACATCACAGCTCCCTCCTGTCCATTTCGCAGTGGGAACAAAGCCAGACATCAGCCAAGACGAACCTCATGTGATCACTCACTTCTGCACTCCTGGATTAGAGAGAAAATGAGCCTAACTAGCAGGTTGGGTTCTCAGAAATGGAGGTAGTTTCCTGCTGCTTCCTACAAGTAAAAAGTCATCTGAACTTTCTCCCAAATGGTGCACAAACAAGTTGGAAGAGAATAAGCAAAAAGTCCCACAATCTACATGTTTCTCCAGGCATAGGTTTCTCCTTTAAATGTAGGATGACCTCAGGATATCACTTACAATGAGGTAATTGCCATCAGAGGATTCACTAAGTTTTCACTGGGACCAGGCAGGGTACCTCTACCATATACAAAAAATGTTGGGTTTCTATGCTGGAATTGTTTTAATTCTTAGTTTCCATTTCCTCTTGTTGCTTATGGAGGGCAGAAGGGCACTTACCTGGGTTTGGCCTGTGTAAATATTGACCCTGTATTCATTTTATTTTTAAACATTTATCTAAAAAAAAAAAAAGGGGGGGGGTTCAAGTTGATTGATATGAGGACAGTGTTAGAAAAAGTAATTTTACAACTTTAGCCATAACAGATTTCACTTGGTGCTATTTTGTAGGAAATTAAATCAAATACAGTAGCAGAGCAATCTGTCAAAGAAAACTGGTTTCACTGAACAGCAGTATCACTTAAAAGTATGTAACTCACAAGCCTATGAAACAAATGGCTTTTTAATTTCTTTCATTTCTCATGTCTTAAGAAAATGGGATCTAATTCATAAATTGCAATACACAAATCAGAAAAACTGTGAGTAAGAGGCAATATTGAATGTCATTCAAAATTCTTCAGCAATTTTACCTTCTTCCCCAAGGTTTATCTCTCAGCCATATTTGTCCCAGTAAGAATTACATGATGTGAAATTGTTACAGATTTAAAGAATGTGCAATGAATAACTGACTAGGGGATTATTCATTGCACTCCTGCAATCCACCAAAAAAAACCAGGTACTATCTTTGCCACTAGAAGTAAATTTTCAGAGTGACATTAAGCTACTCTAGGCAATTTGGAATAAGGGCAGGCTGTGTAAAATGCTGGCTTTTCACAAGAACAACAGAAATAATTGGTCATTCAAAGTCACTTCTGCTGACTCTACAGTGTAAGTCTTGCAGAAGAGTCTGTCAGTAAGTAATTTGGCTTGAATTTCTCAAGTTTACCCATGCAGAATAAAACAGTTCAGAAATAGACCTCCTGGGTGCTGATCTTGATTACTCAATGCTATGAGGAAAATTATGCTATTCTGGTTTCTGGGTTTTTTTAATTAGAAAAGAGGAAGCTTTAATTTTTTTGATAGCTTCAGGGTGTTAGGCTCTTATTTGCATTTCCTGTTGGTTTCAATGGCAATGGTTGGGATGGACTAAAACTTCAATTCTCCATGAGCCCTCACTCAAATTTTATCACTTGTAAAGAGGCATAAAATCACAAAAAAGATTGCCCAACAAGTTGAACCCAGGTGGTTCAACAGTAGTTTATATTAGTGGGCAGGGCTGTGCAATGTGGTACCCTTTGGCAAGAGGGTGGCTGGAAAGGCATGAACAGTAATCTCCATAGCCATTGCAGACAGAGCAAACAGGAACCTTGGCTCAGAAACCTTAGCAAGTAGTTTCTTTTTCTGCTGTTCCACATCACCTCCTTCCATACATATTCTCATATTCCCAGTCTCATTTTGACCTAAAGCAGCAAACATAGTTTGTGGGACTTAAGTTAGTATTAAATTCCTAACCTTCCCATGATAAACCACCAAAGCACCATATCCAAGCAGCAGCTCTCTCCAACTTGTTTTAACCTCTCCTCTGGACCTCTGCCTTCTCTAGACCTGCACTGCTTTGACAAGTCATCCATGCCATGTGAGTATGTACATGACACATAAAACTTCTAATGCAAGAACATACATTTCTTATGGCTTTTCTTGTATTGATGATGCCTTTTCATCATGACACTCTGCCTGTCACTTTCTGTTAAACCTGAGTATTACATTTCGGCAGCAAGGAAGAAGCCTCCTCAGTAGCAAAAGTATTTTATCAAGAAGAGAAATGTGCACAAACACATCAAGGATACCTTTGACTGCAACCTTTCCCATTACAGTACTGTATCATATTATTTGAAATCAGGAAAACCGTTGCATTTGCGGACTGTTTATAGTCAATATATATTAAGTATAGACTATATATAGCAACTGCAGGCCCAACAACATCATGGTACACGATGTCACTCTAAAGGCAGCTAGAAATTAAAGACTTTTAGATCCATGCTGTTGCATGATTAGCAATATATTACTTTTCAGTTTTGCACTCCAAACAGTTTTTCTACTGCTGCATACACATCAGAATTTAGCACAAGTTAGCATGGAAAAAAAAGAGTGCTGAATGGGCACTGAAAAACAGATACATATTTTCCTGTTGTGTCCTTTACTTATATAAAATGTAGCACAAAAGTATTACAGAGGAAAATACATCCTCGAAGATATCAGAAGAGTAGCCCACCCCAGTAAAATGATATTGCTATAATTTCACATGAATTCTTTGTCCCAAAATCTTTGATTTCTTGCTGTCACATTCAGCGTATGTCATCAGGCCAATGAAATGTCTTACCTGAATCACTGCCGAAGCTCTGAGGTGGGAAATAGTGGGGTGGTCCAGCAGTGAAAATAGGTAGCAACACAAGCAGATGTGCCTCAGAACTTGCAAGAGAATTGCAGATTTCCCAGTCTTTGTATGTTCCCACTTATTAAGGAGTTGTGCAAATCATTTGCCCAGACTGTGATAGATGTTGCACTTAATATTTACTCATTATTAAAAGGTACTGTTCTCTTAGCTGGGTAGATCACACTTCAGCACTGCCTTTGTATCAAAGGTGCTAATGGTCTTCTTTAATATAGTACCACCACACCCAAGAGCATGAGAAAGAAACTTATCTGATGATCTGATGGGAAGAGCATAGGAGATGATCAAGACAGCTCTCCTGTACAAAGTTCCCTGCCACCAGAGTGGGAAAGGTACTTCTGACTCTGGCATGATTGCATGTGAGAGTTGCGGCGGAACCAGCCCAGAATCGGCCACAGCATACAAGTTCTACATCCTGGGGAACTGAGCAGAAAGTGTTTTCATTATAAATCTGAATGTATATTTGATGAAAGGCTAAAGATGCACACACACACACTGTCAGTGACACTCTTCCTGGTGCTCACTTGCTGGGAAGCCCAGACTGCAGCTTTTGTTATACCTGATCTGAGGCCAGGCTCAGGTCCTGGTGGTGAGAGCCTCTACCCCAGGACTGCTGTCTGACTTGAATGTGCTCATCTTCTCTCCCTTCTCATTGGCTTTCAATAGAGAGTATGCAAAGAAGGCTCACCATATGTATTCCATGTTCTTAACCTCTTTCCATAGGAATCTAGACTCAACCTGACAAAAAATAGGATATTTGATCTGATCCATTAGAGTCAGATGTATGTGCTACTCCATTTCTTCCTCTCCCTTTTCTCTGGCACCCACTCATGAAGTTCCAATCCTTTGTGAGAAGCTTTGCTAGCTATGCCTTCAACAGAGTGGTATGTTTCTCAAGAAAGATTCCTTTTCACTAAATCAGAATTTTGCAATAATGTTTCTCATTACAGAAAAGATTTCCAACTCAGTTTTTTAAAGAATTTTCTCTTACAAAGGAGATAAGCAGAAGTTTATCCTTACATTTTGCTGATACCATTCAGCTTGTCATGCAAAGTCTTCTTGACCATGTGTGCAAGTCCTTGAAGTTTAGGCCCTGGCTTTTTCCTATGTAGTAGTAGTTTGTCCCAGGCAACAATGTTCCTGGCATCCCACCAAAGTCCATGGAAAAGTTGTGATATGTCTCAGGAGGCTCTGGTTTAGACTCTATCTGCATAAACAGAAGGCTGGGTCAGTACAAGATATACCTATCTCCATAAAATATCACAGTATATTAGAACTCAAAACCAAGTGGTACCGTGACATTATCTTACTTTGACAGTTGTGTGGCTCTCTTGAAGAGACCCAGGTTATTTCAAGAGTATTCCAAAGATGCAGTCCTTGATACCACATTGAAAACAAAACAAAACAGTTTTGTTCTTCAATGAAACTAAATGTCATGCTCTGTGTACCCATGAGGAGGTGGTGTATAGAGATGGAAAGTGTCCTGTTGTGCTTCAGTCTTGGAGTTGGCCCAAGAATTGCAACTGTAAGTCTGGACAGACTGCTGCCCACACCAGCCAGTTGCAGCGTGCCCACAGTTCAGAACGGGAAGGAAACATAGTGCTGAGGTATCATAGATGAGACTCCTCAGGAATTTAGTGCATCAGAAAACGGCTATAGATGGTTTAGGATCATTGGCCCTGAAATGCTCACTAGGAATTAACTGGTTTTCAGTGACTCAGCCAAACTTGAACAGATCAATTAATTACTGTTACAACATTCTCCAGTGACCCACAACCCACAATTGCAACTGTAGAAACTTGGTCTACTTGAGCCTTGTAACTAGCAAGTCCCCAAACAGCCACAGCAGGCAATTTTGCAGGATGTGGAATAGTCATTCTGTCCCCAGGCTCCTGACAGCTCTAGTGAAGCCAGTTGCCTTTTTCCTTATGAGCCATCAGGAATGACTGCGCTGAAGGCAGTAACTACACTGAACTACACTGCCAGAGCAGCATTTAGCACAGAGTCCCACAGTGCACTGAGACCCATAGGGCTGACCAGTACTCAGGGATTCCCAGTCTTTTTAAATGGCAAAAATAACTTTTCCTAATCTTCCACAGCTCTGCTCAACACATTTCAGTTATCTCAAAGCACAAAGATGAAGGGGAAGTAAATTTTTAAATTGCAAATAGGATTCAACTTCTCAGTTTTAAGGAAAGCTTCATTCAGGTATGATAGCATAGTCTTTTTCACATATTTATACTGAAAAATAAGTAGGCTTTACACAACAGCAACAAAGGAGTGTAGGTCAGCAGTTGATCTGTTCTGAAATTACAGCCATAACTCTGGAATGCTATTCCCTCTACACCAGTGCTGCTGCAGGCACTTACAAAGTACCTGTGATCTACCTGAGTGCACACAAGAGACTTGGCCCTCTGTGCTCTACAGAACATTCTTCAGTTGCCACATCAGCAAGGTTTCAGCCTCAATGCCTGATAGGATTGGGTTTTGGGAGAGGTCTCTGATGAGACTTTCATACTCTTCATACTTTGCTTGGGAGCAATCAATGTAGACTGGTGTTGCCATTTCTGTGGCATCTTCCAATCTCTCTGAGACAGGAGGGACACCAATACCCTGCAAAAGACAATGGTTTCTGCAACTGGTAGTGAAGGAAAAGCAGAATAAAAGAATATGACTCTGCATGACAGTACGTCCCCGTTCAGCATGGATGTATGTGTAACATGTATGTGCATCTGCATGCACATGTTCCAAAAGTGAACAAGAGACAAGTCTCAAAGAGGTCAACTCCTGATTTCAGCCTTTGCAACAACCCTTGATTTTCATTCTCCTAGGTGGAGTGGAAAAGATCCTAAAACATGGATTCTGTTTGATTTCAAGATGATTTTCAGGTGGGGAGAAAGAAGAAGAATGGGGGAAAAAAGGTGTTTCTCTCCACCAGTAGAATGGCTGCATGTCAATGCGATTGAACTAAATTAGAGTTTTACCCCTCAATCCCTCAAAGTCAACATATCTTGACGTTGTCCTCAAAACAGTCCTGAGACAATTTATAACATTTGGAAGCCTGCAAAATAGACGTTAATAGAAGAGTTAGGAGAATGGACAGTTGATGTCTATTCATTGTGTAGTGCTAGCTACCCAACCCTGGATGCCCCAAATTTTCCCCCTTGCACACGCTTGCAAGTTGCTTTTGCAATATCAGTGACCTGAATATATGAGAGCAAAATTCTCAGACAGAATTAGACTCAAGAGGCTTGAAGCTTCCCAGGAATCTGAAAGAACTGGCATTTCGGTCTTCATGGACCACTAGAGCCAGTTAAAAGGTCAGAAATAAAAGGTTATTGACCTGTAGATTTTCTTGAGACTCAGAGGGCACCATGACTTCAGCCCTTGAGTTCTTCTCACAACACAGGGATCATAAAGGTTTTGCAGGTCACTGACCCCACAGCATATGAAATCAGGAAAATAACTGGTAAATTTACTGGGCATTTTATACTATTGCAATTGAGTTTAAATAAATTACTAAGCAATACCACCAACTGGAAAAGCTTATGAAGGGCACAAGTAATCCCACTGCAAGAAATACTAAAAAACATTCTTTAGCCTAAATTATACAGCCAGTCAAATTAGAGATCATAAGGTCCTATCTGACCTTACTGTCCATGAATCTGTTGTTTCTCTGTAGCAAAACTAAGTCCCTCTATGCCTGAATTTAGTTTTTCTTGCATTTCTTACATTATATTTCTCATGGTCTTCCTAAAATCTATGCAGCTACTACTTCTTCAAACAAATATATCTGTGCAACAAACACATTATTATATATTATGCACAAGGAGGGTTTGTTCTTGGTATCTTGCCAAGAAAGCTTGAGAACACAACCCTCTCTATCACTTTGATCATGAAAGACAAGTGGTTCCAGTTATTTGAAACTTTATTTGACAGGATGGAAGTAAGATAGGAAGTGAAATGTTAAACTCCACTGTAAAGATCAATGCTTGAGAAACATATAAACAAAACAGAAGAGAGGAAGTGGATTTTCAAAAGGCAATACGAATGGAGGAAATGACTATGACATTTTATCAAATACAAGCACTGCCCTCATGCTAGTGAACCCTTGATTGTTGCTGTGCTCAGAGCACTCTCACTAATTCTAGAAAGCTGCTGGCTGGCAACAGCAGATTGCTAGTGCTTAACAGTGCTAATCAGCATCAAAATGCTGCTGCAGCTTTATGAGCACCTTTTCACCCACATTCTTCCCTCACAGCAACTAAATCCTTGAAGTCAATAGAATTAGTCCTGATCCAGGCTGGTGGAAATGAGAGCAGAATAAGCACCTTGTCGCTTCTATTTATAATCCTTGTAATAGTCTTCTTCTAAAGGAAAGCAAAAGCCTGAAGAAGTTACCACAGCTTTCAGCTAGATTGAATATTTTACACACAAAGGAAAGCCTTGGAGAAATTATATGAGAAGTGGATGTTTATTTTAGTTTGGTTCTTCTGACATTACTGAGCAACCCTAGTTTTGCCTCAGGCCAAAAGCATATTATACAGATGAAAGACCAATAGCTTATCTAGCCAGCCTGATCACAATTAGGATAGGACTAAGCAAGAGCAAATCTATAAGATGGAAATAGTTGCAGTATTTTAAAAGATTCAAAGAGCTAAGGAATTCTTTGTGCTCTCCTTTGTATGGAGTATATGCTTAAAGACCATTGGCAGCCAATATACTAAATCAGACAGAGCAGGCATTGTGGTGGCTGCTGGTTTTTTGATCCTGTCAAAGTCAGCTGGGTTAATAGTCCCAGAAGTATACATCTTTCTACTAGAGGGTGTAGAAGAGATAGTGTATCTGAACCACTACTAGGAGCTACTGCACACAAGACAAAAATGCAACACAGCACAGCTGCCATAGGCATTAGTATTTTCTGGACTCTGCTTTGTACTCCAGGGGATGGTACTGTGGAGGACACATATCATGTAGCCATTGGATAGTAAGCTAGTAGTCAATTTTTTCTCTCAGTAACCATCCCTTTATGGATGTTTTTATCTCACAATATCACTGGGCAAATGAAAACTGGTTCATCTGTTTTTCATCAAAGGGCACACAATTTCAAACTAGCTCACCCTGACCATGGAGGAGGAGCAGGCATGGGAACCTGCAGATCAGGTGATGTACAGTAACCTGTTATCTTCAGTGACTTCTTCACACATCCACTGTTTGAGAACTCTCTTGCAGTTCTGTTGTATTAACACCATACTACTGGGAAATCCATTTTCAGTTTACATATGAGAAACAAGAATTCAGTCAATTCTAACTAGAGGCTTATGAGCCCAGAGACTAAGCCACTAACCTTCCTGCTCTTGTTTTATCTAAGAAAATCAGTTTCAGCTGTTAGCCTTTTTTGTCCTCTAGTGAAAACTTGATCATAAGTCATTTGAGACTTAAATCCACATGAATATTTGCAATATGAAATCTGGAATAATATATTGGGCCCTCAAGTGCTTGTTGAAGAGATCTGAGAGATAAAATCAGTGACAGACATAATTGCCAATACCCAGCTGGTAGGCCAAATAAGAGGCTGATGTATCCACTGATCTGCTTTCAGTCTATTTGATTCTGAGCAGATTTTGGAGAAAGAAGGAAAACAGAACATTCTGATCATATTCTCTCATAAGGAAGAATAAAAGAAGCAGAAATGCATCAGTAGGCATCACAGTAAGCACTTAAGAATCAATAGTGATAGCCTGATGTCTGTAATTTCTCCAGAGCACTATAACAGCAGAGCCCCCGAAATGTATCTCCACTTGATCTTCCCACTGTTTTCTTATGGTCTGACATCTGAAAACACTTGTTTTCTTGTTTCTCATGCTAGGCATCTTGCTCTGGGCGTAGGTTGAAACATCTGCATGCTGTGAGGTGAGATATATTGACATATGGTATTACAACAATAACAGATTACATTTTGCTTTTGTTGTATTTAATAATACAGATACTGTAACCGTTAACCCCAGCAGGCCTGGATCTTTTCTGCTTGTGTTGTTCTCCACCTAGTACTGAATGCCTCCACTCTGTTCCCCTCTCTGTCTGTGAATTGTTCCCAATCAATAGCCATTGATCCTCTCTATCCTCTCTTTCTATAATTTGGTCATTACTAAGAGGCAAAAGTGTTCTCCTCCACAGCTCATTATTTACGAGCTGTTTTGAACTTACATCCAAAAGCAGAGCTGACTGACACACACCCTGAAGCAACAGAAAGAAAGAGCAGGAGAACATTCTTTTGCAGAAAGAGCCACAGGATCTCATTGTATTCATCCATAGCTGTTTCAGTTAAACATTTTTTCCCACTCCCTTAGTGCTTCTCAATCCCATGCTTGTAGAGCTGGGAATTTGGGCACTGCTGCTGCTGACACAGTGTTTGGGCTAAAGGCAGGCACTAATGCTGTTCAATAATTCTTGGATCAGAGGTAAAGGTTCATTTTAGAACACTGTGGTGGTGACTGAAGCAATAGGGGTATTTTCACACAGATTAATCTAGCAACACTTAGTATAAAACTATTTAAACAGTTCTCTGAATTGCAGTAACTGGTCAAACCTGTTCTAACTCCCCCCGGCACTGAGAGCAAGCAGCTCCACTGAAGCTGCTGCTGGAGGGGAGCTGATGTTTCAAATGGAAGTATTTTATATTAGTTTGGACTTTCTCCAAGCAACTGCAAATGATTTTTGGGACAGGAGAAAGTCCTTCAACTATGTCCCTGGATCAATCATGATTCTTAGTTTGCAGCATTCAGTATATTTTTTTCCCACCTTAGCAAAACATGTCACTGTAGGAAGATTGTGTATTCCCACCACGTGGTTTAACACAAGCTGTTAATGACTTGTGACTTTCCTATGCAGTCAGGCAGAGAAGACTTGTTTCATACTAAGCAGGTAAGCAAAATTTAAACCAGGTGATTCCACAAAGGACGGCCATTAAGAGAAATTAAATTAACATAATTTTATATACCTAAGTAGTAGGGACAAAGCACAGGAGGAAAACAGCAACACACTGAGAGCCCTCAGTGTTTACTTGGAAGACTCATGTTCAAGAAATGACTGGATGTGGCACTTACTGTCATAATCTAGTTGACAAGGTTGGACTCAATGATCTCAGAGGTCTTTACTAACATAAATAATTCTGTAATTCTGTTAGACAGGAAAAACAGCTCACGATAGGACTTCTAGAAGCATGTCAGTAAGAAAGTTCTCCAAAGTACTTATAAACCTTGACTTAGAGAATTCATTTAATATAACAATGTTCTTGGTCAACTTCCGACTTGTTCAGTTGGACTGTCAAGACACACTGTGAGACCTATAGCCACATGACAAGAAATCAGATGTGAGAATTCCACTTTAAATTTCGAGCTGTCATGTGAATCCAATTTCTCCTGCCTTTCCAGTTCAAACAATTGAACTACATGAACATATGGATTTAAACAAGTCCTCCCTTTATGTAATAGCAACGTTGGTTGGAGTGGAGGAATGATGCAAACGAAAGCTTTCTGTAACACTTTACGAGAACCTCACTTCACTTAAATAGGAACCAAACTGGTATTTGCAATCAATCTGGTTCCCAGTAATTAGAAGGATCTTCTAAATCTACTCCTTGGCGGCAAGAGACTCCATTCACTGGTTAATGAAAGAGTCGTTCTTAAGCTCTTTCAGAAGAGACATTAAAAAATAAAAAGAAGAATGAGAATGAGAATGCAGGGTTGAAAATACTGGTTAAGGTCTAATCAAAAGAAGAGATTTCCATTTATCCATGAGCTCATGTGCGCCTCTGTTTTGAAATGTCGTGTTTCCTTTGATAGAGCTGAGGGTGAAAAGGAAGGTGCATGTGTCCTTACAACTTCATGGACACAGCTGAGCTCACCCGAGCCCCATGCCCCAGCAGTGGTGGCACACCTGGGCTCCGTCTCATATGTGCTGGCTGCATGGCAGGTCACTGTCATCAGTGCTGCAGGGGACCCTCCAGGTACTCCTAGGCAGGTACTGTATGAGAGAGGTGGAAGGGCAGTAAGAGATTGATTAGTATAGGTGCAATATGAGCACAACTTTATGACAGTCAAACTGATCAGGGAAAAAGTATGTGGTATCTTTACATGTCAAGATATTTCACTTTAAACAAATATTCTTGTGTTTCATTCTAGCCATCCAGCTCATCATTTTTTCAGAGTTAGGTGGTCCAGAAGTCTGCATGCTATTTAACACTCCAGAAAATCAGAACTTGTTTTTGTCCCACACCACACACTTCTTTTTTAACCCCTTGTTATCACAGCATAAAACAGTAAAAATTACAGTTTGTATGGTTATATCCCTGTGATTCCTTCTACTCAAGAGATTGCTCAGTAAAATCACCCACACAAGATTCTCTGTCCATGTTTGCCAATGCATAGCATGAAGTCTTCCACTGTGGATTTGTAAGAACAAATACATCAGAAACCATCTAGTTCCTGGGATCTGTGTCAGTGGGCACAAAACAGATATATTAGCTAGGGGAGGACGTTTGGGTCCTTCTTAGATCCTAAAGTTAAACTGCAAAATCAGACTTCCAAAGTCAAGATTTTAAATGTATTTTGATAAGGCATCTAATCAGTTGTGGAAAGTTCTTTCAGATGCAGTGCTAAATTGTGTGCTGGGTGTCATTCAGTCAGGCAGAATTGTTTTCCTGCCCCAAGCTGACAAGTAGCATCAGGCTCAGGTTGGTACTCTAAGCAAGTTGCTAGTGCTTCAGCTAATATAGTCTGACCCTCTACAAGGCTTAATTTCTCAGATCTAGAATAATGTTATCTATCCCCACACAACTTTCTGTCGGTCCAGGCCACGAACAGAAAAAAATAATGGTCTAGCCAGAATATAGCACTAACTATAAATTATGTCCAGTTGTTAAAAAAAATGATGCTGCACTCTTCCTCTTAAATGTAATACTCTGAACATTTGCAGTACTTTACTGCATAATAAAATATTTAAGTTGATACTACTTCTCTAGCTCACAGCCTAGATTTGAAAGATTTATTCAAGTCCAATGCAGATGTCTCTTCTGCCCTGTGCAACTTCTTACTTCTCCTTATCAGCATATAAATGAGTGAATTCAAGCAGTGTGCTGAGCACACATGAGTGCTGCATAGGACAGCTGAGTATGAGGACAAGGGTGCTTTCTATGTTTACACCTGTATTTATACATGGGTATATACACATATGCTGGTAAGCTTTGATTCAGAGAAGTCAACAGAATGTGAGCAAAAGTCCAATTGATTGGGTCTTTGATTCAAAGGACGTTAATGTCAGGGTTTTCTAAAGAGCCTGTTCTTACTTATTCCTTCTTGCATACCAGCTCTCCCTTCCCAGAAAAGCCCCATTTCCTGCCTGTGTAGCCCTAACTTTCCTGTGGAAAGGCTTGGGAAGCAGACTCCAGCCAGGTACCTATGGTGCTCAGTGAGCTGACAGAACACCACACAAGAGTCACACACCACGATGCAACTCTATGAAGAAAGCCTTCAACTCCTGCAATAGCTGTAATACCTTAGCACATAGGTGTGAAAACAGGGTAAAATCTGATACACGGGCATCTTAACTGCTTGTATTTTGTACCAAATCAGCTGTCTTTTTTTTCATATGGTAAAGTCTGGCTGAACAGAAGCTGCAAAAAAAGACCTCAAGAGACAAGTTGTATGGTGGTGCTCCCTATACTGGTTGTGTTCACAGTTCTGAATTCAGCTGAAAACTATACTCCTGCCCTTCTGAGGACTGTCTGCCTTGTACCCAGTTCTTGCTATCTCATAGTGATTTGCTTTTCCAGCAGGAGTAGTCTGTCTCTGCTCCTTGGTCTCTGTATAGTTGTCACTGTTGGCAAATTTCTCCACCAGTTAGGTTAGCTTTTGCAATGCTCCACCTCAGTTTCCTCTGTCCTTTCACATATCTCCTCTAAGTAATTCTGCTTATTTAATCATCCCTTTGGACTCCTTCCTCATTCGTAGGAGGGAAGTGTGACAGACAAATAAATCTTCAGCTGTCATCCCTTCTCCCCTGGCAAGAAGAAGAACCGACAACCAAGGCTTTTCCCATAGCTGAGCAAAACAGAACCCATGGGCTACATGTTTGACAGTAAATTAAACCACTAATCTGTTGTGCTTAATTTTACAACAGGTCTAGGCATACTTTCTGCCAGGGCAAATTTACATTCTCCTAAATTTACTAACTTACAGTTATTACTGATTGAGTAGTAGATTCTGTTCTTGTAACGGGATGTTTTTACCTCTTCATTACATACTTTTCAACAGGGGTAATCTGTCTCAATTCACTGATCAAAAACTGATCACAACATGCAAAAGGCAAAACCTGCTGTGGTTAAAGTCAGCAAAGTGAAATGCCATGCAGCTTGTTCTGTTTGTGTAAGTAACTCCAACGCCCAGCATCAATCAAGAGGTGAAAGCTGCTGACAAAGGCCACCTTTCATGAACATTTCCTCATCCCACCATTTTCTCAGCCCTTTGTTTCTCCTCTGGGAATCAAGAAGCTTTTTTGCTTTGCTTCCAAATTCTTCAAAAGAGTATGTTTCCCAGCAGTGCCTAATGAAGTTCCCTTGGAGCACATCACAGCTCCCCATCACCTTCTGGTGATGAGAGTTATGAAACCTCATCCTTCCAATATTCACAGGGAAGAGCATAGAGAGGTTGCAAAGCATGCCCTCTGTACAACATCCTCAGCAGCAGTCACATGCCGCCCAATCTCCTCCTTGCTGACAGCAGGGACAGTCATGCAGTATACAACTCTTAACCAAACTCTTCAATACTTTGTCATGAACTGGACCCAAAACATGAGGCTACTCAAAGCATGTCATATTCGGCCCTTAGGAAGATTGGCTCCAGACGGGAGACACAATTTCTTATTCTTCATACATTATGAGGTAGAATAGCATGTTGCTTCCATTCATTTATTCTACATAACTAAAACTGAAGTTTTCACTTGATTATTCAAGCAGATGTGCCTGTAAGATACTTAGCAATAACAGTTAGACTTGAATCTCATTGGCTTTGCAGTCAGGAATGAGTCCTGCAGAGAACATGGGCTTATTTAATGGTACATTTTCACAGTGTGCAGACACTCCTGTAGATTAAAAATATAAATATTTTTGGTAGACATAGAAGCATCAGAGATTTTTTTTAATTTCTCAAGCTAATAAATAGTAATTTGCATTCATTTAAATGCCAGATTCAATGTTGCCAGCAAGTTCGAGATTTTGCCATTGGAGGCACAGAGATTCCAGTTCCTGAACACCTCTAGTAGGGCTTATTAACAAAAGGCACCCTGTTAAGAAGGTTGCAGAGAGATTATGTATGATCAGATGAAAGCAGGATTAGATATGAATATCTGAATCACACTGAGTGATACCTGAGGGAAACTGGAAACTGAAATTCATATACAGATATTCAGCACTGATCTGATAGTCCTACAGCTCATTAAACCCTTTGTAGCTCAGGCCTGTGGCACTGCGATCACATTTCTCTAATGCAAAGAGAAAGAAGTGAACATTTTAACTATTTTAAGCTTTTTTTTTTAATAGCAAATATCTTGAAGAAATAACATTCAATTTTTTGGTTAAAATTTTTTTTTAAACTGTCATGGTTCAAAAACGATAGGTGAAAGATTGTGGCTGAAATTCACACAATGGAAAAGGAAAATTAAATAAATTAAAAAATATAAATCTACGCGTTGAATGTGCAGTGGCTCTTCCCTACAAAATTCACCCTGTTCTGGAGATATTTTTACCTACATAGACCTGTTTGAGAGATAAGTTTGTGGGCAATGGCCACAGTCAAGGCACCTTCTTCCTTTTTTTTTTTGGGGTGGGGGTGCTGGGGGAGTAGTTTTGGAAGTTGCAAAACAAAACACATGCTCTCTTTCTGATCTGTAACACAGGTTATAACACTGAGCTGGTGAATAAACCATGCCTTCTACTCTCTGTGTCAAACACAATACAATGTTTACTCACTTGCTAATAAACTTATGCCTCCTAAAAAAGCCTCTGATATTGTAATTTTAGAATTTTCAACACCTTCTCTGCCTACAAGACATCAGTGCCAAAAGAATGCACAATTAGCAAGATTTGTACTTTGTTGGCTGTAGGTCTATATAAGTCATGCTCTGTTTCACCACCCATTTCCTACTAATTTCTTTGTGAGCACTGTGTTATCAAAAGGATTCAGAATCAAGATCCAGCTACAGGCACAAAGTATCTCTTACTGAATAACAACAGGAAGTATGGTCCTTCCAAACCTCACAGATTTTAATATATTTGTTAATCAACCGCCCCCCATCCCAGAGATTATCTACCTTGTCCTTTGGAAAGATACCACCTGTCTATAAAATAACAGTAATTTTTAGGTGCCTGTCTTGGTTTAGGTCAAATTTTTGGAGGACACTTTCAAAAGGAGTCTCTCTAGAAAGCAGGTTCAAGCGACTCCTCTGTTTATTGGTTTGGGAAAAGATTTCTTTTGAGAAA
>WAAE01003406.1:0-78394 GCA_013400495.1 Nicator chloris
AACCAAAACACAACAACAACAAATTAAATTTTAGGCCAGCCAAAAGAACCAGTTTCCTGCTGCATATGGACTTTTACTCAAGCAAACATAACTCAGACACAAACCCCCCTCTGTATGTTTTAACATACAGTCACCTTACTGAAAAACATAGAATAAAACCTGTGGAAAATAAGGAAGGAGAGATGGAAGTGCTTACATCACATCATCATCTCGTGCCTCATAGTAGAGTCCAAATACTGAATTAATTTCTCTTCCTATATACCTTCTCTTGGCTTTTCAGCTGATTCAGGGAACAGAACTGGCTCACTCAAGGTAGGAAGAGGTTGGGGTGCACAGCTGGAAACAGGGGATTTGAGACAGGTCCATCTTCCAGTGGCTCTGTTCATCTACCCTGATGGAAATGCTACTTCTCTCACCGTGTAGGAACCATTTTCCTAAATCCCTTGGGCTGTGAGAGTTTGAATCTGTGCCTTTCCTATGTAACCTTGAATAGCCCCAGTTTAAGCCATTAAATGGACATTTGAGGTAAGGAAATCTGGCCAGTTTGAACTCCTCTCACCTTGCAACACTGCTAGGAAAGACACTTTTTAAATCAGACTGAGGACAACACTTAAAAAGTGATAGCATTTTGAACTAACTCACAGGTTTGTTGTATTGAGGCTGCAACTCGTGTTTCCCCAGAAAACAAATTATATTGTTCTTTCCCATTTACTGCAGGAGATATTGCAAGTCTCACAGATTTGAGATAAGGGCCATGTTCTCTTTATTAATTTTCCAGGCTCCCTTCCCAAAAATCTTACAGTTTGCAGAAAGAACTTTGACCCCAATCACCTCTGGCTCAATTCTGAAGCTCGTAGTCCTCCCCCTGAAATAATCTGCAAAACCATGTCCACCTTCCTTAATCCATTTAATTGAGGGAGAACAATCCCAGCCTACTACGTGAACTCCCAGGTTTTGCTTTGGTGTTTTGAATTAACTGGTTTTCAAATCCAAGTCATTAAAAATCAACTTTTCAACTGATTAAATTTTACAATGCTAAAATCCAACCAACCAAAAAAAACCAACCAAACCCCACAAACACTGAAGTCACTGTTGACACAAAAGTATCACCATGACATATCTGTGGTATAAGTTATACACAAAAAGGAACTAATACAATTGTTTGGAGTAAACTAATTAAATAATGCAAGAACTTCCATGGACTCTCCAAATGAACCTAAAATGTCATTTATGTCTGCAAGTTGTTCTAAAGCACCAGGCCTAACAAAGCTCACTTTCTTCCTGGTTTATGTTTTATGATGGATTGTCTTCAACTCAGGGAAATTTCTGACCCATCCCTGCTTCCCTGAGCTCTTTCCCCACAACCCAACATTTAGTATTTAGGAGGTGTGTATTTGGACTTGTCAGTGCCTGAGAGAAGAATTTGATTGATTTAAACCAACATCAGGAGTGGAAAATGCAATCCCAGACTTCTCTTGTGCTGGTACAAACATCCATGGCAAAACACAACGAAAATGGTTTAAAATTAACCTTTTTTTCCTCATTGTTTGGTGGATTATAGTGTTTTTGAAGAGAAGAAAAAGTGCGCCCAACTCTGACTTGGACATATAAAATAAGCAAACCTAGAGTTAATCAGATTTAAACAAAACCTGATTTAAATAGATGGCAATCGCTATGAAATACATCAATTTTCTTGTTTCCTTGCAGAAGTATTTGGAGCACGTGAAAATAGCAGGCGTGTGAGATTAGAGATAAACCTGCACAGTCACACACATTAGGCTGAAGGCCATTTTCCAGTCTGAAGAAAAAGATATTTAATCATTAAAATAAACTTGCCAGGGCATTACATGCACATAATCACAATTAGCACAAGATCTAAAATGCATGCCATGGTTGGATTTGTGTAAGATGCAAAGGACGGGGCAATAGTGGGAAGATTTGTCCTCTCCAGCAGGTCACCAGTAGGGTTTTTATGCTGAGAGTTTAAATGGCTTATTGCCTGTGCTGAATGCTGTAGATACCTTTTAAAAATTCTCATGCACCATTGTCACCTTTCAAAATCAATAACTTCATAATGAAAATCAGTAAACTCCATAATAAAAAGGGAGAAGAAACTATTATTGTTGTTTTTATTATTGTTGTTGTTGTTGTTGTCATACCTACAATTTCTTTTCATGACCTGAATCATTATCCTGCTTTATCTAGCAAAATTCGGAATAGACAATGTGAAATCATCCTGTGTGCATATTCATTAATAATCAGAAAGAAACACTTTCCAGTAGATGGAAATGATGGAACTTTTTTTCTCCTGGCAGGCAATAGATAGGAAAAACTTAACTGAGCCAAGGCAAAAATGTCAAACTGTTGTTATCAGAATAATAAAAATGTTATGGAAGGATGGTTTTTATTGATTTATGATGAAGAATGGGATTTTTTTTTGTTGCTTTTTTGTTGTTGCTTTGGAAATTAGTGTCAGGAAAGGATCTTCACATGAATCCATGTATCTCCCCTTCTTTTTCTTCTACATCTTTTAGCTTTTTCATTTGATGTAGCTTAAAGAAAGTCATCCAACACAACTTGGAAAATTCGTTGCTTGAAACTCTCTGAATTCATGGCTGTCAGTAAATGCTCTGGGAAGACTTGAGCTTGGCTTTAATCTACATGCCAATCAGTTTCCTTGGCCTCAGAAGAGAATTTAATTGGATTCTCTCTCAGGACAGAATGACCTTTCCACTCTCAGCCCTGCAAATTCCTTCATCCTTCATACACAGTTTTGCATTCATATATTTTTGTGTCTTTGTTGAAACGAGTTACTCGTGTATGTGGCAAAACCAGAATTAGGGCTACTCATTGCCAATCCTGTGGATGAACTTTCACCAGGAGTATTTTGTCTCTGTAATCCATAACACAGTCCATAACACACCTTTTCAGGATTCTTTAAGACCTCTAACTTCAAACATACATTATCTCATTCTTCCACCTAATTTAGTTCTCTGTGGCATACAAAGCTTCCTACAGCTGTTCAAGTTTCCACACTGATGTGAAGAATTATGTATTTCTCTTTCCAAATGTGAGATTAATTCTGGAGAGCTCTATTTGGTCAATCCCAGCACAAATTTGGAAGGGAAAAAAAGGACAAGTTATGACCAGGGCTGTGTTTCATACCTTTCAAGCACCATCTCTAGACAGGTTTTATCATACTGAATACTGAGCAATATTGCATATTTGCAACATATTTTTCAGAAAAACAAAAGCAAATGAGCTCCTCCTCCCTCTAGCTCTTATTTCAGTGCAGTAAATATCTAATTATTTCAAGATCTCTAGCTTGAAGTACAATTTTTGCTTTCCAAGTTGTCTGGAATTCTCATTTTTTGAAGGATGGACTTCCAGGTAAAGCCATTGCAGTGTGAAAAGATTATGTTGTGTGTCTTAGACTACACTCATTTTGGGTTTTTAGGATGACCATAAAAATAGTAATTTGCCTAATTATTCAGTTCTATGAGTAAAATGTCACCACTTCTGCCTGTTGGCAACATTAAGTGTAATGCAATACCCAACTTCATAGCAAAGTAACATTAGGTATGCAACACCATGACAGAAGTGATGAATTTGGGAGGATTCATTGAGAAAATGCATTAGGTTTATACTGAAATGTTATGAGTTTATCAACTTTGTTTGATCCTGAGTTAGTCAGAAAATAATTGTATTTACATGTGGCTGGATTCATCCAGTAAGTTGGGAATGGTTCAATGTACTTGGCAAGAAGGGAAGCTTTTGGCAAAGAAACGTTGCATCTGCATTTGAAGATCTTATGGGGAAAAGTTGTGTCATCAGGACAGTGTAATATGACACATTTCAAAGTTTCATTAGCACCAATACAAACACATGCAGGGCAAAGTTGCTATTCAATTTAGGCTTTTACACCTCTCATTTTTTAAAATTTCTTTTTCTTTTTAAAGAAGTCTTTCAAAGGAGTGTTGATTCAAATCCGTTTGTCATGTGTCTCAAATGCCTTTGTGACTTGGTTTCCAACAGAGAATTGTTAATCACACACACACACAGGGCTGGTCTTGAGACCTGACTGCTCACACGCCCCGTAAAACAGATGATACTGAATATAATTGTTTCTTGTAGATCCTGCAGAACTTAAACACTACATCCCTGGAAGTGTCCAAGGCCAGGCTGGATGGGGCTTGGAGCACCCTGGGACAGTGGAACGTGTCTCTGCCCAGGTGTTCCCTTCAGGGACATTTTTGGAACAAGATGACCTTTAATGTGTCTTCCAACCCAAAACAATCTATAATTCCGATTTTTTCCTTCCAGAACAATACATTATTCATACAGACAACATTAAAATTTAAGGAGTGGGTTAAAATTCAAATTAGGAAATGTAGGATATAAAAAAGCTTTTTCATGTAGAAGTCTCCAGTGCTTGTAAGAAGGTCCTTTGCCAAGATGTCCCATGTGTGAACCACATGAGCAAAGAAAAACACATGGGACAAGAAGCTGTGTCACATTAATTTTAAGTGTTTTTTATGGTCCCTAGTGATATTAAAAAAATAGCTTTAAATATAGTTAATTTTGAATAATTGTGAAGATATCTACTGCAAAAACTTAAAATAAGAAAGGTAAAGGAATTTAGGAAATAGATTACATGATACAGTCATTTGAGTGGGAAAGAGAATGGGAAATAATCACAGAGTTACAAGACCATTATACAAAAATCTATGGATATTCTCAAATGTTTTTATGAAAAAAATTTTCAATTAATTTCTCCCTTCCTATTCCTTCTTCCCATATAACTTTACAATGATTTTTCTGGAGATCCCTAGCAGTGAAATCCCACAGCTCTCAGGGAAATCCATTGCAGCACTTAAGCACTTTCATTAAGGAAAGAAAATACTTGTAGCAGGTAATTTGTTTGGATTATGTGATCCAACAGGTGAGCTTATTTGTTCTTAAAAATCCTTCTCTTATATAGACTAACAGCAGCTTAGGACCAAAAAAATTGCCATTTGAGTGAGATTTACTGATTAAAACTAATTTTAGGCTCAAAGTCACAATATTTAATTGCTTGCCTCTCCATGCTTTACACTGGGTGTGCATGTAGTGCACATCACACACAACATAGCCAAGGAAGAAAAAGCTGAATATTAGGATAAGGAGGGTGGAGCTAAATGACCCTAAGGTTCCTGCCAACCCAGGCCATTCTATGATTCTGTGTTCAAAGTTAATACTAATTAATAGTAACTAACTAGGTAATACCAAAGGGCTTGCCTCACAATTACTCTGCCAATCCAATGCTGGAGCTCAGCCCACGAGGTGCTGGAGATTTTTCACCTCTATTTGACTAGAATGAACCAAGTGCTGGCCATTTCCCTGCTCACTCAGAATGCACAAAACCTTAATGACTATAAATCCTTGCTTCCCACCCACGCAGAGTTCCCTCTCTGATTTCAGATGAGTCTGCAGGGAGAGTCATCATTTGTGCTCAGTGTCAACAATGAACCTTTTCATCTCTCCTCCAGTTGTGATTTCTCCTCCCAAAAGCAAAGTCCTCCCCCAAACAGTCACTGATTATCTCCATGCCCTTGCCAGGAGGTGAGTGGGTTGAATGCTTCCCCTCTGCTTCCGTTTCTCCTTGCTGTGCTTTGCCTTGCAGGACCCTCAGCTGCTTTCCCCATCTTTCAAAAGGCCACCAAGAAATCTCCTTCGTGCCTTCTCCTCACACTGCCAGAAAACTGGGATTCTGTCCTGCCCTCCTTCCCTCAGGGCTCATGGGATGCAAAAGAGGAAGGCTGATGGAGACATCTGGCAAAGATCTGCCCACCTTACTGCTGCTCAAAACAGCATTGACTCAAGGTTGCATAAAGGGTATTTAAAGGAGCAACTTATTTCATTCAAAGTGACTTTTATATTTCCCATTGTAATAAAAAAAATAGAGAAAGAAAGGGCAATAGTTCAATTTTATCCAGGTTAAAGGCAAATTAAATGGCATTTTTGCTGTGATTTCAGTGTTTTACACTTTCAGCATCTCAAGAATTGAATGTCAGATCACCCTCTAAGGAAAAAAAAAAAAGTACATCACACAAAAAATAGCCCACATCCACTACAAAATGAGACTGGAATCCAAATCCCATTATTTGCTCTCTTTCAGACATAAATTTTGATTTCTCCTTCTCTCCAATGTGTTTTTTAGTGGAATTAATCTTTATTCTAGAACTCTTGAGCTAATCTCAACATGCTGAGTATGTCATCCTTATGAAAATGTATTGATAGAAGAGCTGGGAGCCCCTTTTGGCATCGATACATCAGCATTTGAAGTGATCCTATGGACTGGACTCAGTGTCACTCTTTATAAATTAAAATTCCTAGGATTTCCTTCAGCCCTTGCCTCTGCATGCTCAGTATCTCAGCTTGTTGCTTTATTCAATGCTCTAAAATGGCCATAATGCAGATGCTGGAACTCGTGGATATATTATGGGATACTGTGGAGAACATGAGTCCAACAAGAAGCACTGCAGGTCATCCTGCCCTGATTAAGAGATTATAAACATCCCCAGCTGGGATGCACTAAGGACACATAAACTTTCTCTTAAATGAGAGGATTTTTGATGTAAATTAACACAGTGAATCTGTTCTAGAACAACCGAGGTAATTTCTGCACAGAAAATACTCAAGGGATACCCTCTCCTTCCGACAGAGCTCCTGTCAAGAAAACCTCATCCTAATTTCCCTTCTCAAAGTTTACTATTATCTCTAAAATGGATTTTGAAGTTCACGCAAGGTCATTGAAGAGCAGACACAGTTCCTGACATTTCCAGTGAGTGATGCTTCAGAACAGAGAAGGGATCATTACGTCTCTGTTTTTGGTACATGAGAAAAAAATGGAAAAAAAACCCTTTAAAAAAAAAGACACACTTGGTTATGCAAGACTCTGATTCTTGGCCAGTTTTGGACCATAATCCCTATTATTTCAAAATATTTTGCTGGAAATTCTGCTGAAATATTACTAAACAAATGGCTGCACTGATGGACTGCAATGTCCCTGCTGCGGAGGGCAACCTTCTCCATCATATCAGGGACTAGATTGCATCAGAGTATTCACCAGTATTTTTACGAAAACCCTGAAAGGAAAAAAGGTATAATTGTAAACAGAAAAAAATACAAAACCAAACCAAGCAGATTCAAGTTTAATGATTCTGTATTGTGTAGACAGTTCAACGAAATTTTCCACAAAGTCTTTTCAAATCCTAAGTGGTTTTTCTTTCTGAATTCTGAAGCTCAATATACAATAACTTGGCAGTGAAACAAAAACAGACTCAAGGTTCAGTTCTGCAAAATTCTGTCTCCTGTGAGATCATCAGACACTGCTGGAGCAGACATGTTAACATGTTAATCTGAAATGAAAGGAAATTTCAAGTATTTGCCATATAAAACCCAGTATAGCACTTTTAATGACATAACTTATGGTGTTGGGACCACTTCAAAGTACAATTTTAGTGAATAAAAATCCTTATCTAATGCTGAACACAAATGCACACAGGACACAGCATTGCTCTAACACTGCTGTCCACAGGCTTCAGTGAGAAAAAGGTTTGCACTCCATTCAAGACAAGATTTACACAGGGTCCTTTGGCCTATCAGAAATCTGTCTAAATTGATTGAAAAATATAAATTATATGATGTTCTATTACTTTTTAAACAGCTACTCTTTAACACTGAAAATAAAACATTTTTATTCTGTATACTCAAAATCAGAAAACTGCTATTTACCATCAGCCAAGCAAATGCTATTTGGCCACAGAAGGGTGAGTATCATCAAAAGCAGTGTTTTCTTGTGAGGAACCTTTGTCTTCCTTTTCAAATTGCACATTTTTACCTGATTGCTTCCTCATGAACAACCGCAGTCACATTGGTTGCAAACAGCACAAATATCCCAGAAGTGAATCACAATTCAGAGAAAAAAGCAAGCAAACAACATACAACTGAAAACAAACTTGTCTCTTGCCTTGTTTTTTCACTCTCAGAAGATGGAGGCATTGTGACACAAACACATACCATTGGTTTCTTCAGGTGCATGGAGCCTAAGAGTAATTTAATCTAAGCCATATTTGCTGCACATAGGGCCTAAACTGAGTGCAGCACTGGGGATAAGAATTATCATATACACTTCAGGTCAAAATTTAGCTCCTCAAACCACTGTTATCTGATGATGCTCTCCCACATCCTCAATGCACAAATTTGCTTTAAGGTTATTCATGCAGCCCAAAAAGCACTGGCACAGGGTGCCCAGAGAAGCTGTGGCTGTCCATCCCTGGAAGTGTCCAAGGCCAGGTTGGACAGGGTTTGGAGCACCCTGGGATAGTGGAAGGTCTCCCTGCCCATGGCAGGAGGTGGCACTGGGTGAACTTTAAGTCCCTTCCAACCCAGGCCATTCCATAAGCCAATGAACACATGGTTATTGGATCATCTGGAAAACTGTTCATATATAAGTGCCCCCCACATCCATGTTCACTGTGGATACAGCAAACTTTGAGTCTTCCTTCAGGAAATATCCATGCACGAGCAGCACACATTCAGATTTCCGACACAGCTGCTCCAGACAGTGCTGCTGTAACACAGAAGATGATCTTGGCTGTGCAGGAAGATTTTTCTTCTGTGCATAAGGACTGTATGTGCCTAAGTCTAAATATGCACGTAATACTCCTGATAAAGTCAGCATGCTGGGCTCCCTTCCAAATGAGTTGTTTAAAACACACGGTACTGATGGATTGAGGATGCATGAACTGAGAACTGTTTGGACTCCAACGCATCTAATCATTTTTTGCTTGTAACAACATGTCTAAAGCAAAACTCTTTTGACATCACTGAGTGTGCATTCTAGAAGGTGGCTATGCAACAAAATCTGATAACCAAAGATTAAGACAGACCTGCAACAACAACAAAAAGATTACTGCTGTTTCTGCTCTGAAATTGAAAAAATGTGTTCCAGAGAAAGGCATTCTGGCTGATGAGCCGGTGCGCACTTCCAATCCAAGAACAGTACTGAAACTGGAGCTAAAGCACAATAAAGATTTTATAAGAAAGCAAACCCACATGATTGTTGACGTGGACTTTGCAAAACATTAGAAAAAACAAACCTGCCATGCAAAATTGTGCTGCTTCTTAGATCTCTTGCAAGAGTTGCAAGAGATTTGATGATTGATGTCTATTCAGACTCTTTATGTTTTAGCCCTTTTCCCTAGTGCTCAAATAATACCTGTTTTACAAGTTTCTACATAGAATCTGAATATTCAACTATATTTGCATTCCTTTGTGAGCCAAATGTACAAATATTTGAAATAAAGTACCCTCCCAGTGATGCCTACCTAAAGCCCCAAACTATCTGGTCTCATTATCTGATCCTGATATAAATCAAATAATTTTTATCAATTAATTAATTTTTATCAATTAATTTTGCTTGTGGAGTATTTTTATAGTTGATAATGTGAAGAACCTCAGGTGAACTTTTCAGTCTCAGGAGGAAGACACAAGACTGTTCTTGTAAATTAAGTTGTGCTTGTAAAATAGCCAAATTGGACATAACACTGGGTTACAGGGGAACATTAGAAGGAAAAAAAAATTCCACAGTGTCTCCTCTTTTTTTATTAGTGGAAAAAAGGTATCTTTCTCAAAAAGAAACATTTTATCTAAAAGTCACTTGTTAAATTATGTACTTTTTCTGACATTATCTTTTACCCTGTTTTCAAGTTCTTTTTCACAGAGGTCCTCTCAATCCCTTCATTTCTTAGTCTGTAGAGATATTTTGCTATATTTTCATGGAATCACATAATATGCTGCGTTGGAAGGGACCCATCAGGGTCATCCAGTCCAACTCCTGGCCCTGCACAGAACACCCCAAGAGTCACCTCCTGTGCCTAAGAGCACTGTCCAAACCCTTTTTGAGCTCTGTCAGGCTGGTGCTGTGCCCTTTCCCTGGGGAGCCTGGGCAGTGCCTGACCTCTCTCTGGGGGAAGAACCTTTCCCTGATACCCAACCTAAACCTCCCCTGGCACAGCTCCAGCCATTCCCTCAGGTCCTGTCACTGTCCCAGAGAGCAGAGATCAGTGCCTGCCCCTCCACTGCCCCTCATGAGGATGTTGAAGACCACAATGAGATCTCCCCTCAGTCTCCTCCAGGCCGAACAGGACAAGTGCCCTCAGCTGCTCCTCCAGTCCTTCCTCTCCAGGCTGTTCACATATTTTGCTTATCCTGTTGTAAAACATCAGTCTACCATGGCAATCATGCTTTATTTTGAAGGAGTCCCTGTTCCCTTCCTGCCCTTCCTGCACCAGTCTTGCAGCCTTGCAGCCATAAGTGGGTTGCAGCAATCCTCAGTATATGTCATAGAATCACGGAATGGCTTGTTGTGGTAGGGCCCTTAAAGACCATCCAGTGCCACCCCTTGCCATGGGCAGGGACACCTTCCACTGTCCCAGGCTGCTCTAAGCCCCGTCCAACCTGGCCTTGGACACTTCCAGGGATTTGGGGGCAGCCACAGCTTCTCTGGGCACCCTGTGCCAGGGCCTGCCCACCCTCACAGGCAAGAATTTCTTTCTAATATCCAATCTAAACATGCTGGCCACCCTTCTGTGCAGCTTGAAATCTTCCCTGAGTGATTATACTGAAAAGTCAAACTTGGCTAAACTGTTTCTCCTGCCTCCTTGCTTCAGCTCCTATTAAAATGGCTTTGTTTTCAACATATTTGGCTGCAGCAAGGCCTCATCCTGTTACTGGTCATGACCTGGTACTGAGCTAACAGGGTACTTGGAGCTGAACATCTGCCTGGAGATTGAAGGAGGTGCTAATCCAGCTCTCCATCCCCTGTGTTGTGTGCTCTCTCCCAGTTTGTACAGTATGTACACAAAGCACAACTGGCCTCAGGTAGGGCTTGTGCTCCACAGCTGCATTTTCCCTGGCTTAATGTTTTTCCAGAACGTGTTCCATATGCTTTAGCAATGAGGTTATCCCAACTGCCCTCTTCTGGTGTGTCAGGGGCAGGCATTACAGACATGTCTGGAGAGAAACATCCCCAGCAGGGCAAGATGAAGAGTGGGGAAAAAAAAAAAAAAAAAAAAAAGATCAAAACATCTCCAATGAACCAGATATCAGCTAGTACTGAAATTTTAGTTCAGACCATCCTTCTAGCTGGGGAAAAAAAGTTGAACAAATAGGTCCAAATAAATTGCAAAGATCAGGATTTAAGTGTCTCATGCTTCTCAAAGAGGAAAGCAAAAGCCAAAGGTTTGGAAGCTGTTTGCAAACATTTGCAGTGCCAAAATCAGGTTATTGGCACAAGATCCAGGAGAAATATGATTATGTGGTTGTCTTTACTGAAATTGCAATCTCAATTGATTAAAAAAATTAAATTAGATTATAGGACGCTCTTGCTGTGCAAATAAAATAGTCATGGGTCAGTACCATACAAGATCATTCCATCATTTCAATATAAAAGTCACATTGAAGTCACACATGAAGTCTTATTTGCCAGAAAATGTTCTAGGGGGAGAAGAAGAGGGGAAAAAATGTTCCAATCTCATTCAACTTTGCTTTTTAATGTCTGATTAAAAAGATAGTGTGACAGGTGTTTTATAGAATAAAAATAATGCTTTCCTTAATTAAAAAACCCCAGGATTCTGGGAGGACAACAGTGGAACCACACACTAGATTTTCTCAAAACAAAACAATTTTTTTCTCAAGAATTGAAAAAGGTCTCTCGTATTCCCCACAGAAACTTAGCTCAGGGTTAGGAATTCCTCATATTTGAAAGATCACTAAGATTTTTATTAAACAACAGTCAAGACTCTCTGTTTTAAATATATCTCAAAGGCATACCTCTCAAAGTAAACAAAATTACAAGATAAGGTGCTAAGAGTTGACAAATTAGCAATGGTGCATCCGAGTTCAATTCTGATTTGTGTTACAGCTGTATCTGGTGATATCCTGCTATCAGACAGGGAAGGCATTGGGAGCCACCTTGCTACCTGTGATGATCAAAACCATGCAAAATGGACTTTTCTGACCCAAGTGTCAGCACAGGAATAGAGGAATTATCCACAGAAATATGAGCTCTGAACTATTGGAGGAAGAAGGGACTGAACGTGTCAGGATCCAGCTGTGGATCCAGACAGTTTCACAAATTCCCCTGCCCATGTTCAGGCTCTGATCTCATCCCTGTCCCTATTGCAGTGAGAAAGAGTTGCTCACCATGTCCATCTCCTGTGAGGAGGAAACCTGAGCAAGCAAGCTGGGAGGAAGCTGTAGGATACAGTGGCCAGGCTCCTGGAGCTTTAGCCCAAGGGAACAAGTCACGGGGTGGGAAATGAGTCATGCCATTGATTTCTTGAAAGGAAAAGAAGAATCGTGGGGGAAGGCAGAGAAAACATTTAGACAGCTTTTCTCCCTTCACCAAAAATAAAATCCTAGATGGAAAGTAGTGTTTATAGGGAAACAAGAGTCACAGGATTTGGGTAAGCCTTGGAAATCTTGGAGAAACTATCTTAGCATTGGAAAGTCCACTGATAGGAGTTCTCCTACAGAGGTCCCAAAACAGTTCATCTTCAGTTTGTCCAACCAGGAAAATTGGCTTTTATTACTGTTAACAAACATCCAATGGTCCTGTGCTTCACATCACTAAGGATTATTGCGCTACTTTGCTAGCTAGGGTTTACTATCAGAAAACTATCAGAATACTTGAAAAGGCTAATGAATTTATAAAATATTTCCCATTATCCCTTTGTGCTGGTTTTGTCTGAGGCAGAGTCAGTTTACTTCCCAAGGACTTGTATGGGGCTGTGTTTTGGATTGATGCTGAAGTGCTGAATTTGTTGCTTTGCTTTGCTTGAGTGTGCAGATTTTGCTTTGCCTATTAAGCTCCTCCCTCCCTGGACTATCCTTACATAGGGATAACAGAGTCAGGGACTGGCTGAGGTTCAAAGGCACCTCTGGAGTCATTCTTTCTGGCTGTGCTGCTCAAGCAGAGTCACCCAGAGCAGTCATAGTCACCCACGACCACATCCAGACAGCTTTTTAATATCTCCAAGGAGGGAGACTCCACAACATCCTTCAGCAGCCTGTGCCAGTGCTGGGTCAACCTCACACTACAAATGTGTTTTCTGATATTCTCCCTGCATAGAACCCAAGAGAAAATTGCTGTGTATTTGGACTCTATTAGAAATACATGAGCCACACTAGAGATATATCTATTTCAGGGCCTGTGGTGGAGGATTAATGAATATTACCCACGTGACAGATTCAGGTCTGATTTAAAGGAAAAATCTGGGTGTTTTAAGTGAGTTTTCAGTGATCAGAGCCGTCCCTCAGTGCTTTGAAAAAAAAAATCAAACCCACATAGTATTCATTTAGAAAGAAATTCTTTTCTGGAGTGTGGTAATGCCTTGACACAGGTTGCCCAGAGTTGTGGATCCCTGGAAGTGTCCAAGCCAGGTTGGACGGGGCTTGGAGCACCCTGGGAGAGTGGGGGGTGGAATAAATTTCTAAGGTCCCTTCCAACCCAAACCATTCTGGAATTCTTTTCTGTGATACCTATAACAGGAAGGACATTAATCCCAGAAGCTACAGACTTCAGCATGGTTTTGCTCAAATGAAGATTGAGAGAGGAGGTTATCAGAAGGGTAAGTGCTAGAAGGCATCAGAGCAGCCCCGAAACATCAGTCTGACATACATAAATTCAGTTTCTACTGAAAATAAACAATGTTGCTTCAATTACCTTCCAAATGGAAAGTTGGAAGTTGGGGAGTTTCAACAAATGTCAAAATATTCCACAGTAAGGGAAAAAGGAAAACTAAAATAAAGCCAGACAAAACAATGTATGACCAGTTTGATCACTTGACACCATCAGAGATTAAACCATTCCAAAAGTGAGATCTGCACAAGACTTACATGCAGTTTTGCCTTATAAACCTACTGCAATGACTGTAAAAAACTGCGCAAGTCTTATTTGATGCTAAACCTGGTGACAAACAGAATAAAAGTTTTCCAGTCAGTCTCTAGGTTTAATTCCCTAATAATTTATAGCAGAGTTGGGTACAGAAACATAATTCGAGTCACAGGATTAGAGTCTGACTTTAATAACATGAAGTGACTGTCTCTGTAGTAGTCACAGTGGATGACTGAGCTCTAGAACACATTTGACATTTAGGCCTGATTTTACACTCTTGTTCTTACAAAAATAACCTGTACTAAGTTTTCCTATTTTATGTATGTTTGACCTTTACTTGCAGCTGAAGCCTATGTTTACCTGTGTGTGCTGCCACAAGACAATAAAGCCTTGAAAAAACCCTACAGCACAAATTGAGTTATTATACACACAGAATAAAAGCTCCCAAGATTGTATAGAATCAGTTCATCTTATATTTTAACCTAAAGGGGTTATGATTCCCCTCACATTTTCCCACGGAATATTCAGAGGAACCACACTTCCCATGGAAATCAGACTGCTAAGCCTGATTGCTCTCTCTGTCTCCACATCCTTCTGACATCACCATCCCAGGCACCTCCTTGTGCTCCAGCAAGAGAACTTCTCTTCTCTGCAGGACATGGATGGTTCACCTCTCAACCTCTTGTCAGAATACATCCCCTCCAGAATGCTGCAAGAAAATCTGATCCATACATACAGCAACTCCCTCACTGTGTCCTCTTTCAAAGCAACCAATTCAGCCTCCATCCATCCTGAGACTCTGATCTTGCATTGATTTCCTACCCTCTTGGCATCTCTCAGCTCCTTTTGAACTTCCCTTTTGTTAGTTTAGGCAGATGTGCAGCTTCCCAGTGCCTGGGGCTGGGACCAGGGTACAAAACTATCACTTAACACCAGTCTCCAGCTGGACAATCCCCTCACACTGAGTTGCCTACCTCCAGCTATCAACCAGCTCTTTTTTCTGTTCCAAACTGTGCCAAAATGTTTTTCTTTTGCTTGAGTTCTCCTTTTCCACCACTGCATTCCTTCACAGGCTGGAAACCAATGGTAGAGGGTGCCATGACTGCCTGAGCCCCATCACTTTGGGATTAGGCAAGCCAGACCCACTGCAGAACTCAGGTTCTTTTTCAGGATCAGCTTGCTCAATGAAGTCTCTTTTCTGAATCAAGAACTCTGTGAGGTGGATGCTCACCCCCTAATACCTGAACTGAGACAAGAAAGGCTGCCTTGTTCAGCTGTGATAAAGTCATGCAAGATTTAAATCCTGGTGTCAGTGGGGTAGGGTTCACCCACCCCCTTTGGAAAATCACTGCTCCTCCCGAGTGCTATAAATCACAAGAAAGTGACATACCAGGGGGCCTAATCCTGAAGACTAATAATGTAAATATAAAATAGGAGCATTGCTATTCTCAGCTGCTACGTAAGCAAGAAAGAACAAAGTACAATGCACCTTCTGCTCCAGGCAACTCCTTCATAAAAATAATATTTTAATTATATGACTATTTAGGTTATCTGAATTTTCATTACTGACAGCATTCTGCTCTTCAGATCCTCGTAGTGCTGTGGTTGTCCCTGCTTTCCACTAAGGTGTTTAGGAAGTGCAATGCTGCCATCTAGCATCCAGGGCAAATGATGAAAACCTCCTTTCACCCAAAGTCCTAGGTTAGTTTTACAGGATTTTTGGGGACCACAGGTTATCACGAGGATTCCACTGGCCTGGAAACTGCCTGCTTTTCCTGGAAACACCAGGAGAAATACACATACACACACACTGCAGATATCTACGTCTATATCTACGTATCTCTCTCTATATATCGTTATACACACACACATATATATTGTATATGTACTATAATGTATGTGTGAAGTATATATGCTGTACAGACAAGACATCTGGATTTATGGTTCCATTTCATTTTGCCTCAGTTCAGATGTATATAATGTACCATTTATGGCTAAACAACCTGTCTAGACTCCTCAGTGGAGAAAAATAGGCATAGTTTCAGACATCTGTATTAGGGTGAGATGAATCATGACCAAGAGGTGTTTATTCATTTCCCAAGTTATAAAGGAATCCTGGACAACCATCTTCAGCATGGAATTCTGCAGTGTTGATGTCTAGATGGGAGTAAATTAATCCTGGGGTTTAGATTATTAAATCCAAGGAGACTGTGAGCTCAGCATGTCCAATGCTTGTTTAACACATCTCAGAAACATTCCTCAAATGCTACCTGATTTAAGCTTGATATGTCCTTTTTGCATAACAGTTTTTTTCCAGAATGGCATCTGGCCTGGATTCAAATGCCTTCAGTCAATGGACAATTCAGTTTTTCTGAACAATTTGTTCCAGTGGTTTTTGAGTATCCCTGAAATGATGTAGCATGGTAAATAAACACGTTATCAGTTCTGGTTTTGGTTTAGATTTTGTCTTTGATTCTGGCAAATATGTGGGATAGTGAAAAATCATGTAAAAATGTACAGATTGCATAGCAGTTAAGTGCCTAATTAGCATTTCATTAAGTACTTTCCTACAGAGTTATTTTGTGGAACTTGTAACATCCTTGTCATTCACCAACAGCAGGCTCAGGCAGCAGCAGCCCAGTTACCTTCTGCTTTTGGTAGTGAAAGAATGGAAAACGAATTTCTAAATACAATATTCATTAATCACAATTCTTGCTGGGAAGATATTTTTCATTGAGTTCGTGGTGGGATTTTCTTTGGGGATTTTTTTCCTTGCTTACAGAGTTTATTATAAGCAAAGCTATATTAGCAAACTTAAAATCCCAAGCCTATTTTAAAAACATATAAATAGTGGTACAAAGTTAAATTGCTTTTATCTTCTTGTGATTCAATGTTAGTGGATTTACATAGAATTTGAAACCTGGTAAAAATCAATATCTTCTTGTGGATGTTGAAAAATATGGAGCTTCATTTCTAATTAGAACACGTACCCTAAACCATCACTATAACCATTTCCAAGCTTCTTCTGGAGATTTATGACTGATGTGATCTAAACTTATTAAACACTCCACATTTTAGGAAAAAACACTTTGTTTCCCTTAGTTATAACTAGTTCTGTGTGACCTCAGATCTTGCTCACCCACTTATCTCTTTGTGGCTGAATTGAAAATATTTCTTGAGATGAGAGATAAAAGCCAATATTCAGCAACGTCATGTTCCTCCAGCCTTAAGAACTGTCTATTCAAGGCACGTGGTGACATTTACAGTTGCTGTCAAAGTAGTCTTTCAAGTGATGAATTCAAGTCATAAATTCATGTCTGCAGTCCATGACAGACTTCAAAACTGCCACTCAGTTGGAATCCCCCGCAGGGGAGCAGGATGCAATACTCCTGTTAGTATTTTATCAGAGGAAACAAAATATAAAGAAGTCATCCTTTTCTCCCTCTTGCCCCCAAACCCTAATATTTATACAATTTTGATGGAACAGTAGAAATGTGATTAATTCTAGGTATATATCCATAAAGAAGACTGGATGTTGTTTGGGATGAGTTATTGCACTGAGTACAAATTATTTCAGCATCTGCACAAATTTATCATGATTAGCACATATACAGAAATCTATCAGAAGTTGAAATGAGGCTGAACTGCCACAGAAGTCATCTCAGGCCCCAGAATGTAACACACAGATATTGCATCCCTTGAGGGAGAAGCCAACAAATTAAATAGGGAGAGAAAATGAGTGTGAGGGAAAAGAAAGTAAAAGAATTTAATTAAAACCGAAAATTGCGATATTGAGAGAAACTGTCGCAGTTACCAGGCTGCTAATTTCATCTCTCACTTCAGCCCTTCTGAATTCTTTCCAGCAAGTACAGAGAAGACCCCTTGCTTTTCTGTTTGGCAGTGACCTTTTGATATGGAGGGCTGGGCTGGCTCCCTGATTTATGTGAGGGAGGCAGAAACATGAACACGACTTTATCCATAAGGCATTTCAGAAGTCCCCCACGCTTTCTGGGAATGGGCTACCACATACCCCTGTTGCAGGGGATCAGTCTGTTAATATGGATGATTAATTTATTTTATATGAAGTTAAAAATAAACCCCAGCTTCAGTAATAAGGAAGAAAGCAGAGAGAGGAGAAGAGAGATTTCTGTTTGCTTGCTGTTAATACCAGCTCATATTAACAGGCCACAAAATAATGAGCAGCCTCAGGTTGTATGAGCCATTTGGGAAAGTCACAGACATCTTTTTAGTCTGGCTCTAGTTTCACCTTCACAGAAACCATGATGCATGCAGGAGTGGCTTTAAACTACTCTTAAAACACTCTAGTTCATCTTCCCCAGCATAATGCGAAGTAGATTTAGGCCCACTGCAATTCATCCTTTCTTTCTTGCAAAACCATGTTCAGAGGGCCACAAAGTAACTTTAAAAATCTTCAGTAAAATAGAAATGGCTGAATATAACATAGGTTTTCATTTAAAATGTTGCCCTTTAAACACTGGGAGAAAAATGTGGAGAAATTTGGAGCAATGTTTCCAGCTAGATTCTAGAGCAAAAAAAAGCACACAATTTTAACATGGGAAAGAGGTCAAGAAAATGTTGACGGAACTTGGTAAAGAGCTAATTATATCTTTTAAGAGAATCACAAAGAAAAAGATGATTTATCAGTGTAGGTAGTTTGTAACTTGTATGTGCTTTGTAACTACCTACATGTTCATTTGGGACGTCTATTTGCTTAAAATTAGGCACAGCCTTAGTGTTTCAGTAATAGAAGTCTCAATATTGATTTGTCTCCCTCCCAAGCCTATCTAAAGTGATTAAATGGACAAGGCTTTTCTCATAAAGTTGCTCCCTGATGAGGCACTCACTTTAACAAAGTTCATCTTAAATCTTTTTCTGTAGTGTAATATAGTTTTATACAATCCCATAGATATGGATTCTGTAAGTTAGCACTAGATGTTGCTTGAAAATGAGAATTCTATATACTGATTCCAAATCAATTAGAAATAAAAAAATCTATAGATACGCACACACCTATCTATGCTATACTACCAATGTGTGGGGTTTATGCAGGAATATTTTCATATACCTTCTGTTTTAGACATCCACCACAAGATGTATATCTATAAAAATATTTTCTATTATTATTAGTCAACAGATAAGGTCAAAAAGGACCTTTTGAAGACCTTTATGCACATTTTGTACACATTAAAGCTACAGCTTGAACTTTGTCTGCATTTGCTGCTAATGAAATAAGAATGTTCCGCCTCACTTGTTTGAGTCAATGCAGAATCTGAACAACCACAAGAGAGCAATAGCCAGTGAGAAGAAGGCATTGCACGTAGCTCTCAAACATGCCAAAGAGTCTGGAGTCCTGCCTGCAGATTGCTTACTGTTATTGATAGGGATATGGCTAATTTAAGGTAAAGTGTTCCAAAGTAAAATTCCATTACTGAAAATTCACTGGCTCTTAAAGACTCTGAATGCCTGACAGCAATCTGCAGAAATTGCCGTGAGGTGCAGTAGTTTCCAACAAAAACCTAATCTTTCTTTTACTTAAAGGATATTCTCATATTTCTGACTCCCTCTATGCTTTCTATCTGTCTTGATTAATTAATGTAGCTCAGCTCTGAGGTTATTTGATTCCCAAACTGAGACATGCAATCAAATGCCTTGCTGAACTGAAGCCCAGGTTTCAACATGTGTGCTCATAAAGGAATGCTAAATGAGTATGAATTGTTAACAGAACAGGAAATGTTCATGTATCAAATGTTCTATATATAGCACAGTAAACAGGAAACAGTAATAATAATAAAAAAATAAAAACCAACAAAACCCAAAAACTGGCTGTGGTGGCAAATGAGCTTCCACGTAGCTCTAGATCCCCCAGAGCATGGAAATATGGAGTGGTAAACCATATCCTGCAAATAACACACAGTCATTGCAGCCATTCCACAGATATCTTTGACTTGCCTTACTTCTCACAAACATGATTTATTCTTGAGTTCTGACACAGGAATTAACCAATAACTTAATTACAGAGACACAAATGAAACACAGTAATAGGCAGTGAAATCACTGAAGCAACAGGGAAATTTTGAGACTTCTTTTCAGCTCAAAAGGACAAACTACAAAAAAAAAAAAAAAAAGGAACCTCATTCTGATGCTAACTGGAATGAAAGGTACTTTGAAAATTCTTATTACTTACATTTCAGCCACAGAATGCTTTTGGAATTAAATCTACAAGTACTGACTGATCTGAATCTGCTCCTGAGTGAGACCTCTTGAAGGATAAATGTGTTTATTCTTAAAATTATATTATTTAGTCTACATTTAAAGACTTAATTAAGTGGCTTTATTTAAGATATATAATGATGGGAAGACCCATATAAGTCAAAATATCAGTTGGGTCAGCACATCAAAAATTGTTGCATACCTTAAAATTTACTTGAGGCCCCAAGTCTGAAAATGTGAGCTATTATAGTAATAAAATACAGAATTTTCCAGTTTGGCAGGAAATGCTTTGGTTTGTTTAAGTAAACATATTTATAATGGAAAAATTACAACCAAAAAATAAACCCACCCCCCAAAAAAAACCCCCCACAAAACCCCTCAAAAAGCCGCCTCCAAAAACCATAAATCAGAAACTGCTCTCTTGCACAAAGAAAAGCCACACATATCTTAAGTATGGCTTTAGCTACCAATGTCAAAGAATTGTCATTGGCATAGGCCAGAAAATACAAAATGCTATTTTTTGCTTGTACAGAAGTCCACTACATGCCATGAGTTTTACAGCTTATTCATAAAAATGGAGATACCCTTCTTAATACAAGAAAAAGCACAAGGAAGTGACCCAAAAATCCAGAGATAAAGCAATAAGCACTTGTGGGATTTATTATTCAAACTCAGTAACTCTGTCTCTGTTGGTCTGTTTCTATCACCAAGTATGTAACCTGATTCAAAGAAGGAAACAGAACAAAATATTTGTCTCGTTATCTTATTAATTGTCCATATACACTTTTATTAATGATCTTCAATTCCTGCTCTCTTAGGTATGAATAATTCTGAGACAAATGCGAAACCAGGTTTCCCTGAAAATGACTCATAAAGATTAAATAGCTAATAGCAATTTAGACCTTTTTTTACTAAAAATGTACAGGATTGAACCATTCCCACATGTCCTGTCACAGGGTGCCTTCCTTTTTACCCACTCATGACGCTCCTGCTGGGCTTAAGTAGATATTTCCAAAGGTAGCATTGATGAAATACTCATAGAAAACAGTTTCTGGTGCAAAATGTCCCAACTTGATCATCATGTCATCCATCTTTGGTATGTTGTCAATATTTATAATACTTTTTATGACGTGATAATAATACACACTGTCACTCCTCCACTAAAACACAATCAATTCCCAAGGTAAACCACACAGATGAGTTTGAGGCTGAAATTCAACAGAATGTCTTCTCTTGTCCTAGAGACACAAAACTCTTCTGTGTGATGTCTAAAGGATGGTGCCCTGTTAGGGCATGAAGACAGGAGAGCTGCAAAGCGACAAGACAACAACAACAACTGTCCTGCAGAATCTATGATTAGGCAAGATCTGAAAACATATTTAAAAACACCTTGTTAACTTCCCTTTTGCATGTGGCCCCTTTGAACTATGTACATATGGTTAAAGTTTTCCTGAATAGCAATTTTTAAAACCTTTCCTGATGCGGGCACCCTGTGAATAATGCACTGTTCAACAAATTCTCTTTTTCTTTGCCTGTTGCCATATGACCTCTCAAACCTTTTTGAGAAGGGTTATAGCTCCATGTTTTTGATATAAGAGATAAATACGAGTTGTAGAAGAGAGGAGAGGTTATTTTCTCACATGCCTTTTGTATATCATGATTTGTTTAGCAGATACCTGTGTTACACCTTTCTGGATGCTCAGGATTTTGAGCCTCTGTCTCAGTATGGTTCTGCTACCTTTGTATTTTCCATAACAATCATTAGGAAATAGTTTCTGTGTATAATATACCTTCTTTCACAAAGATTCACAACAATCTCTTCTGAAATCTTTTCAAAAAAAAGGCTGTATAAAGTACCCAGGTTAGTGTTCTTAGTCATGATACCAAATCTGAAGTCAATTAAGAGTGAATTATTTCGTACTCCTAATTCAACAAGAAGAAACATGCTTTAAGTGGAATACTTCAGGAGTTTAAGCTATTCTCCTTTGTTTTACAGAGTATAACTGGAAAACAGACAAAGAAATTTTTTCCCACAAAATATTTAAAAAATGATGGAAATCAGGACTTTGCATCAAAGTACTTCCTCAGCCTCAACCTAAAGCCTAATCAGCTGGTATAAAGTATGTTTGTGTTGGCTGAATTCATTGTGTATGGAGGAGGCACAAATGTGCATACAAAAGTAGGAAGAGGTGGAAATACCACAGAGTACCAGTGCCTTTGTGGGAAAGTGAGAAGCTGTGAAGTGATATACAAGTTCAAAGACTAATTATGTAATCACTCACTGAAAGGTCAAAGTCAGCAAAGTACAGAGATAAGCCTTAAAAAATTCACTAATAAAAAAATGGGGCACAAATTTCAGGAAGAAAAAAGCATTCAGATACCTTCTGCCCTTTAAATGTGAGTTTTCCGAGAATACATGTCATGGTTGTGTGGGCTCAGATCCGAGAAACAAAGTGGAGAGATCTCTTACCTGCCTGCAGGACTTCCTTCTCCACATGGTGAAGTCACAGAGCCACAGAATCCCAGGATGGCTCAGGCTGGAAAGGACCACAGTGGGTCACTGGTGCCACCTCCCAGCTCAGGCAGGGCCATCCCAGGGCACAGGGCACAGGACTGTGTCCAGACGGCTCTGGAACATCCCCAGGGAGGAGACTCCACAGCCTCTCTGGGCTCTGCTCAGGGCTGAGCACTGCCCAGGGCAGAAGTTGTGCCTCCTGTGCAGGGGCAGTTCCTGGGATCAGCCCCTGCCCGTGGCTCTGGTGCCATTGCTGGGCCTGGAGCAGAGCCTGGCCCTGCTCGGAGCCCTCCCTTCACACAGGGACACTCAGGGACACCCAGGGACACCCAGGGCTGAGGGCCCCTCTCAGCTGGGGCTCTCTCCAGGCTGAGCAGCCCCAGCTCCCTCAGTCTTTCCTGGTCATGGAGGTGCTCCAGGCCCTTCCTCAGCTCCGCAGCCTCCACAGGCCCTGCTCCAGGACCTCCCTGTCCCTGCTGTGCTAAGGATCCAGAGCTGGACACAGCACTCCATAGGGCTGGGCAGAGGGGCAGGATCACTCCCTGACCTGCTGGGAATGCTCTTCCCCATGCACCTCAGGATCCCGTTGTCCTCCTTGCCCCCAGGGCACTGCTGGCTCAGGGACAGTGCATTGTTCCCCTGGGCTCCCAGGTCCTCCACAGAGCTGCTCCTACAGGTCACCCCAGCCTGTGCTGGTGCCTGGGGTTGTTTTTGCCCAGCTGCAGGACTCATATTTGTCATTGTTGAACTTCGGACACCTCTTCTCTGCCCATGTCTCCAGGCTGTCCAGGTCTCTCTGAGGGTCTGCCCAGCTCTCAGGGGTATCAGCCACTGCTCCTAGATTTGTGTCCTCAGTGAACTTCAGAGGAGGCCTCTGCCCCTTCAGCCAGCAGGGCCCAGCACTGAACCCTGGGGACACCACCAGTGACAGGCCTGCAGCTAGGCCCGGTCCTTTGTGTTAAAGCTGGTTTTATTCCAGTTAAATTGTGGCTAGGTTTAAGTGTATTGTTTGCATACAATACAACAAGGGACTGTGTGGATGCTGCCTCTCGGGCTTGGTGCAGATGTCAGGCCCTGAGGACTCGCTCACCCCCTCAGTTCATGCAGGGCGGACACCGGCCTGTTTACATCCCACAGAATGTGTCTCCATAGCTGGAAATAGTGTGAACGTGTCACCTCTCCTGTCATCCTCACTGAGTTACCAGCAACAGGTAGGAACAGTCATGTTGCTGTTGTGTTTAAGATACAAATTTCATTGTTGGCTTTCACCTTGCTGAGCGCGGCCTTGCTTGGTTTGGTATAAGTCAAGGTATAAGCTCAGGCAGGAACAGATATCCACGGATAGTGCAGATTCTGGAATGAGTATTGGGACTTTGTGAGGGTGAGAAAATCCTGCCTGTTTTGACATATGGCATTATTTGTAAAGGGCAATGTTTGGTCTTCCTGAGGAATGGTAGCCTCTTCTTCCCTTGTCTTCCTGACTGATACATGGAAAAGGAACAGAGAAGGCAAAAATTTTCTGTCTTTAATACAGTCATACTTTTATACTGATGGAAATGGCTGCTTTACTCGATCTTCATTCAGTGCAAGGACTGGTGAAATTTCAGTGCTTGGGCAGTGTGAGGTACGAAGATGGCACAGACACAGGCCAGAAATTCTCATTTATGGAAACCCATTGCTGACAACTCTTGATAGCACTTGGCTGAGTTTCCTCCTAGGGCTGGTACCAGAATTCAGAATTTGCATGTTGGTTACATTACTATATTATTACTTGTTTTCCAGACCACTGCACATGCTGGCCAGCTTAAAACTGAAATACAGCCCCTGCCTTGGCAAGGGCAATGTTATCTGTGAAAATCACTCTGATACTTCACTTATGTGACTTCCTGGGGCTTGTGGGTGTTAGATTTGGATTTCAGTTGCTTAATTCCCCATTGGGTTTGCATGGCTGAATCTGCAGAAAAGGTTACAGCTTACACAGTGCCCTGCATGTATTTGCCAGTTCCACAAAGCACAAGGTAACTTGATGAAGGCAGGCACTTTTGACTTCCTGATAGTTTTTCAGTCCAGCACTCCAGAATTTTTATGAATGTTTTACAGAGGGAATATGGGATCTTTTTGCCTGTTGTGGACATCGTTGTCAAATGGAAATACAAGAGAAAAAGGGTTTTTTTTATATTAGATGCCTAATACCATCAAAAGTAAAACAAAGATATTTTTAATATAGCAACACTAAGGATTGAACATTTTCTATAAGACTGCCATTTTAGTAGACATGTTTTTATAATTTTAATGACAAACACCACTGTCTTTCACTGAATCATACAATAATTTCTCCTCACAAAAGGCAATGCAAAAGGACACACACACTCAACAAGCTTGGGCTTGTTTTCAGGATTGTGCTCTGCATCTGAAATTCTTTTCCTGTGTATTAAATGATTACTTCTCAATAATGTTCAATCATGATATCTATTGAAATTCTATTGAACAGGTAGTCTATTACTGAGTGGGATGAACAAACTGCCATCTGTGGGAAAGAGAACATTAAACTAAGCCCAAATTATTTGAGGCAATCATACAACTCAGCCACCTACATTCTGCAGGAACGCAGACACAGCTTTGTAGTGCTGTAAATTTCTAGTGTGAAAAATTGGCTCATTGAAAAAAGATTCTGGTGATCTAAGTATTTGTACATAGAAGGCAAACCCACAATTTCTCTTCTGAAAACCAACACCCCTCTAGTTTTAGTCTTCCCATCTCAGAGAGCAGGAAGAGCCCTTTGCTGAAAATTTAGGCAAACATAGGCATATATGGAAATATTTACTACAAAATGAAGATAAAAATCTTTGATGACTGTAACACATGACGTGAAAATGTTCTCTCTATCAGGAGAGGAAGCTTCTTGTTTGCCAGAAAGAAGTGATCCTTTCTGTGCATTTAAAGGAAACTTCCTCACAAAGCCTGATTTCGATGATTAAAAGGGTATCACAGCCCGTGGTTAACTTTAAGAGAGATGAACTACCTAAAGTTATTATAAGCACAGCAAGCCCAAACCTTGAACTATTTATGTCAGTTTGACCTTGCCATTCATTACTCCCTGTGAAACTCCATGTGAATTCCTCAAGGAATCATTTTGTGGTTGCTGTCAACATAAACATCTATAGATTACTTTGCTTTCACCACATTCCAACAGTTCTCAGCTTTTCCCATGACCCCATTTCCACTTGCACTTCCAAGATCATGACCTCCACTTTGGAAACAGCATTTGCTCCAAGATATACTCTGCCAGCCAATGCATGACCCCCCCAAAAAATGATCTCTGTATTGAGCATGACCAGGAAGAAAGGTTCTGAAATAACAGTCACAGCTCCAAAACCTTCCCTTTTGGGGAAATGACCTGTGAAAAATCCAAGCTCTGTTCTGTCAGCTTTCTCAACAGCCCATACATTATGCCATGAAGTTATGGGCTGATATCCCTTATGGGACACCCTCAAGTCTGAGCCTGCTACTTTGTGATGATGAACTCAAGACCAGCTGTCTGCCTCAGGAGGTATGACAAAAATTGGTGGTGAAAGTTAGCCATTGTCTTTCTCATTCCCTCAAGTAAGATATGCAATATTATTGCTGGTTTTAATTAAATTTAGCCCATGAGGTAATGTTATTTCCCTAAAAAGTGTGATTTATCACATCCACCATTACTCTGAACACTTCAAGTGAAGCTGTTACACCGTAAAGCTTTTTATTTTTCACTGCAGTAAATCTCTCCTATATTTGCAAAGTCGAGAAACAAACTCTTTTTTCGTGATTTCAAAAATTACAAGTTTTCAAAACACTGTCTGAGCCATTCAAACCCAGAAGGTAACAGGGGCCTGAGTGACAGACCTTTGTTTTCCAGTATGACACTCAGAAATTTGCTCTGAGGAGGCCCAAGTACTTCCCAGCTCTAGTTATGCTCATTGAAACTGGAGTGGTTCCATTCATGCCAGCTCAACAGAAATCAAGACCTGGCTTGAAGCCTTGGATCTTCATATTTCAGCTGCTCACAGCAGAAGAGGCCCTTGGAAATTAGTTCTCTCAGCATGTGGTCTGGATGGAGTAATTCTACCTCCAAAGCAATAAAAGACAAGAAAATGGCTGCTTTGAGCTGAAGTCAGTGAGTTGAGCTGTCATTGTAACCAAAGCCATGGGCAGGGAGAATTTTCACTGTCCCAGGTTGCTCCAAGCCCCGTCCAACCTGGTCTTGGACACTTCCAGGGATCCAGGGGCAGCCACAGCTTCTCTGTGCCAAGAACTCCACCTCACAGTAAAAAAATTCCAGCTCTCCAGGTGAATTTCTGGACTCCTAAATAGAAGCTGCCAAGTTCAGATTGTCAAGGGTCAGAGATGGTGACAGACAGAATGCAGGTGGTGGTGGTCAAATGCTCAGCTGGGCACTCTGGAGCTTTGCCTTCTTCCCTCCTGATCTTCTGAGGAGCCCTGGAGAAAAGGGGAATCCAAAAAGTGGCAGAGAGTCACATCTGTTTTCCACAGGAAAGGAAAGCCAGTCAGGAGCTCACCACAGCAGTGAGGGTGCTGGGGACATTCAGCTTTCTCTCCCTGTCCTGATTCCTGTTGAAGAGTCTCAATTTTAGAGTTTCTAAGGTTCTCATCCCATTTCCTTGTTTCATTGCCAAGTGTTACACCAAGACCATTCCTGGTTCTGATGGTATAAAAATGAAAAGAATCAAATCTCCTTCCATACCTCATTTCTAATGGTGCATAGACTTCACAGAAACCCAAACCTGTATTCACTTTTTGATTGTTTATATTAACTTGAGACTCAACTTTAAATTTCCTACCTATCCAGTACTTTGTACCAGACAAAACTTCAGCTAAAATACCTTGTGTTTTATATATATACATATATATTAAAAAAAGAGTAATGTATAGAATAAAAATATGAAAGTTTCCACAAACTCCTTGCAAGTTTTCATGTTAAAAGGAAAAATTACAAAAAGTAGAGCAGATACTTTCTAATTAGCAACAACTGATGGTTCTTCTTAGCCAGATGAATCAACATGGGAAAAATCTAGATGATGTCAATACATTGCATCTCCTTTCAACTGTTATTCCCCAAACTTCCTAAAAAGTGAGTGAAATATCCTCTGAAGTCAACTGGAATCTTTTTTTGGTACATTTCTTAACAGCGTGCTTATTTCTATAAACAACAACAAAATTTTTCACTGGAAAAGTTTAAAAGACACAGAAATACCAGATATTAGCAGCTTAAATACATATATAATTATTGAGGCCAGAAGCCTATAAATAAACCATTGAAATAGAGAGGTGCTCTTTACAAGATGTAATTTTACACATATTTTTGTGGGACCTTCAGTGATTTTCAACAAAAATGCTGCTCTGGGTGCTCAGGCAGACCCAGACTTAAAATCTGGCTGGTTTTAGGGTGCTGAAGGTGGGCAAATAAAAACGGACACCTCTACAGGCACCATCACTTCTGCTCACATTCTAGACTCACAAAATCTCTGTCACCAGCTGTGACCTCTGGGCACAGGGTTCTGCACCCAGCAACATCACCCAGGGATGTTGTGTAAAGGGAGGGAGAGCTACGGATGACATAACCTAGAAACATAGCTTAACAAAGCGGTTCTGCAGGAGAGTAACTCAGGTTTTCCTACTTCCTTGGCAATATCTGGAGGCTGTAATGTTAACTGCTTGGACATCTGCATCCTCAGAACAATTTATTCCTTTAGTAACCAGCATAAACAGTTGCGTGCTGCTAGGGACCAGAATATATCACTATTCAACAAAGGCAACTGAATGCAAGGAAAGAACCCAATCTACTCTTAAATGTAATAATCTTCATTTTATTGCCTGGGAGAGAATGACTTTCTTTTTTCTTACTTTCTTTACATGAAAGTGAGAAGGACATTTTTAAGGTCAGGCATTTCCTGAGCTTTGCCCACGGTGGGTGTTTTGAGGTCTATTATATACACACTTCCCCAGTGCTCCTATTTTTTATTGTTCTTAACCTCGAGCATGGCACCTGATAAAGGTTGAACCCTGTAGGCTGCAGCATGGTGCCAGCAGTGACACAGAGCCCACACCCCAGATGTCATATCCCCCTCAAAGGACACAGAGGAAGGAAGGAAAGGAAGGTGCCAAACTGCCTACATGGTTCTGTTTCAATTAGCAAGACTCCTTGCCAGCCATGTGGACCTGGAACAAGCAAAACACGAGGAATATGCTTTGCCTGTAACTCTGAGCCAGTCTCTAATTGCTGTGACAAGTGAATAAAGCTGATTGAACTGAAGAATTTTTTTCCCAGGTAAGAAGGAGAGAGGGGAACAGTAATTTAAGTATCTAAACATTTAGAAGTCCTCCTGCTTCACGCTGCAGAAGTAACTACATATATCACAAATTAATTTGTGGTGCTCTGTGTGAGTCACATGCTCTGGTATTATGTAGTATTCCCATGAGAAATGTGGAGATGGGATAGAGAAACTATTCTAGGAGTCACCCTCCGTTAATTCCTGGCCACTCATCTTCTCAAAGGCACCTCTGATTCATAAGGGAAATGTTGGGATGCTAGAAAAAGCCCCAATCAGTTCTGATACCACAACTTCTTGTTTGTACCAGCAGCAATGTCCCCCACGTGCCAAGCGAGGGAAGGATTCTGGGTTGGAAAGATGCAACAGGCCTGTTTTGGCAGGGAAATGTGCGGCCAGTTTTTCAGATATTAATACACTAAGGACTCTTGTAAACCTTCTGTCATTTTTTCACTCATACGAAGGCAGGCTCATCTTGGCTGGGCCGCTGTGCCTTGCTAGGGAAGTGCAACTCAAATATTCCATAGCAGTACCAAAAAATGGAAAAACAGTTAATGGTTTTCTCATTTATTGTACTCGTGTGCTTCTTTCTATTTTATTCACCTGTGTCCTCTGAAGTACATTTTGTGCTACACAGCCTGGAGAACGTAATAACAGGGGGGCTGTGCCATCAGCTGAGGCATGCTGGGGACACAGCACTTCTCTGACCTTAACAACACAGTGCTATGTTGGTAAATTGCCACTAAAAATTAAACAATGATGAACTCTGAGGACGTGATTCACCTTATTCAGTTTAAAGGCAAACCATTGTTGCTGGAGAAGGGGTTGAATAAAACGCAGTGATCAGGCCTTTACTGTTCATACACTACTCACACAAAACAGTGGGAAGAACAAGCCCAGGGGAGATGTGTGACGGGAACCACCAAGTAAATAATTTGTTGTGAGTGCTTCATGACTGCAGACCCCATCCTGGCTGTGTTTGTTCCAGTCTGAAGACACAGTAACTCCTTTGTGATTTATGGGGTAAGAGCAGCAAAGTGTTCCCATCACTGGTCCAAGTGCCAAGACCAGACATAAAGACTCTTTAATGGCTCAGGTCTCACTTACTAAGCTTCACTATACTGAACTATGGAATAAAAGAAACTTAAAACCAAACAGTAACAGGGGAAGGTTTGGCCATGAACTTCTCAAAGCAATTTTACGGAAAACACATTAAAAGCACCACGAGTTCACAGATCAGCTGTGCAATGGTTTTTATTCCCAATCTGTGAAAGTGGATATTTTCCTTGTAAGCAGGATTCATTTTCCATAACCATTTTTTTTAGTGCCACCTGTTCTGGAAAAGCATCTGACATTTTTAAATGGAACCAAGGCTACCAATACACATTTGTGTTTACTATAAATTTGTTCCTGACAGGTTTTTCAGAGGCCTCAGGCCAAAGTAGCGCTGAGTTCTCTGCAAGGTTATTTAAAATTAGCAAACACTGTCTGAAATGTGCAATCTTTATTTCACAGTATTTAGTCACATACAAACCTGAGCTCTTATGTACACTTTAGGTCAAGAAGAAGATAGACATAATCATAATTAATTTCCAGTTTAAGAATTTTTTACCCCATTAAAATAGCTTAATAAGGTCTCATTTTGACAAGAAGTAGGCCTGAGATTATTTAACTTTTGTAATATACTCAGTGTACTTAAGTGTGAAAAAATACACATCCTAAATTGATTTCATTTATTGTCTGTTCTCAAAATTATTTACAGTTCTATCCTTTCACTACTACTTTGATCATCACATTTATCTATTCCATTTTTTTAGTTATTTCTGGAGCTGCACACAAAAGTCTGATTTCACTCATCTCTAAGGGAAGGCAAATATTTTCAAAGCTAGATCTCTATTTTACTCCTTTAGCTCTTTATCCTTTTATTTTTGGTTTTAATTTTTTTTTGCTACCATGCTTTTTCTGATAGTAGTGCTAAGCAGCCAACCATGCTGCCTTGGAAAAAACTTTCCATAAGAGTGTGACACAATGTCAATATAGGGAGAGAGTAAAACCCATGGTGAGATATTTCAGAAGGAAACAGGCACAATTCTTTTGTTCTTTTTGAAGATGAATCCACTAACAAAAAAAAAAAAATTAATTGGTATTCACTTATTTTAGGGAAATTAGAAATGATACATAGTGCTGGCTGATTGAGCTCTTGAATTCTTCCAGAATAATACACAAGATATTCTACCTCATAGCACAGCACTACTCCGCTGAGAGGTTTTAAAAGGACTTACAAAGCACGAGAAACCAAGGATGGTAGTAACACAAAACATGAGCTGCCAATGCAAGTTTCTGTGGGGTCTCCTGTTGTGCCAAGGAACTGTCATCAGTGCACCAGGCCTGACTGGGGACGCGTTACAGCTGATACCTCTGTGGTTCATGCTGTATGTGGGCCAGAAATTGTTTTTCCAGAGCTATCAGTGAAAAATAAAGAAGAGCTGAAGTGGGAAAAAGCTTCTGACTGTCCACCTTCCTCCTCCACATTGTTCCTCTTTGCCTTGTACAGTCATGAGGGTGGCTGGGACAAGGACAAGCTGGTGGCTACAGCAGACAATAATCCCTGGAGAGACGTCCCTTCATGGGTCTTCCTCACCTCTCCTGCCATCTTCAGGCACATCCTTGTGTCCATCTCCATCTCATCCTTGTAACCACTGCTCTGTCTCCTTTCTGCTCAGAAAAACTCACACTGATTGCAGCAGTTAATGGACCTGTGGGAGAGGGACAGATAAAGGGACACCCAAATCCATCAGTCTAATCTCATTTTTGAAATATTTATTCTCACATTTGGCTGTCTTTTCCACAGCCTGAAAAGCCAAAAAGTAAATATCAGGTGGCTTCTAGCTAAAGAGATTTCCTCTTATATGGCTATTTAAAATCTCTCATAGTGCTACTAAAATCTATGCAAAGGGGCTTAAAAAGGGGGAGGGAGGGGAATTAAGAATCCTTTAATACACAACATTATTGTAATGGAATTGATCAAAAGACATGTTGATCATATGTGCAGCTTCCATGAGGAGACTGTATTTGAAAAAAGAACTGGCTATAGGCAAATGAGCAACAGGAAAGAAAACCATAAACTGATTATTTTAAGATGTAAGACTTGCAGGATCATGTACACATCCCACATACTTTTTTCTTTTGTTTGTTTAGTTTTGCCAGAGGTTTTTTTCTGTAAATTGACTGGCAATGATATCACTTAAAAACCCTGTTCATTCTCGCATGCAATGTCATGTAACACCGTCGTGTGGCTTCCTTAATCAGGCAGGCTAAACCTCATATAAATTCATATAAAATTCATATAAATTCAGGCAAGTGAATTAGTTAGAAACATTTTATTTCCAGCTTTGAATTATGTAGAAGAACAGAATAATTATAAATGTTCTTCCTTATTTTTTATTTCCAGAATGAGAACAAAAAAGCACCTGGCAAGTGTGCTCTAATGAAATAAAGATGATATTGTGCACTGCATAACCTGGAAGCCACTGGTTCAGGAACACTATTTAAGCAGGACTTTTTAAGAGCTGGATTGGAATGCTTGGAAAACAATAATAAAAAGTAATACAAGCTATGCAGACTATGGTAAAATGGGAGACTACATCCTCGTGCTTAAATTTTACCTACAAGGGAGGCCAAGAAGCAATTTTTCTCCTAATCACACTGCATAATTGGATGAGTAGACAGTGGGTCTGATCTAAAGCCTGCTGCTGCTAATGAAGCACTTTGCATTTATTTTCCTGAGCTCTGGCTCAAGCCTGTCACAGTCAGAGAGCTGCTCATCTTCCTTTTGGATCTGTGGAAAATTTTCATTGCTGAAAGCAACAAGGCAGACAACAGCACAATTTGATCAGCCATCAGGCTAGAAAAGAAAAATGCAAACTATTCTTGCAAACTCAACCCCTGTGAAGATCCCAGCCACTGCAGATGTTCAAAGCATGAGCACACATTTGTGATCCCTGAGCTTCTTGGCTGCTGAATGCAGAGTAGACTCTGCTGAGTTACTTAGGGATCCTTTCCTCTCCTTAAAGCTTGGCTTCCTAGCCTGGCTCCACGTGAAAAAGAGAGCTCAGATATTTTTTAAGCTCTGCTAAGCTTCTTTAATTGAGAGGATGGGCTGGAGGGAAATGGTGAGTTCTCTCAGCAGAGGTGCCAAAACTATTGTTCATCAGGCAGACTTTCTCAAGCCAGTTCTCCTCTCCACCTGCAGATTGTGGGTCATGGATTCATCTGGGTGCTGAGAGGAGATCAAAGAAGAACCCAAAGACTCAGTATCAGTGCTGCCTGATGTCATACATTCACCTGCAGATGCTCTCACTTCCAACACCCATGGCTGCCACTGTCCTGAAATATGGGTATCAGCTGGAGAGATAAATACTTTTTTTCTTAAAATATAAGGTCATTAATGAGGTTTGTGAGTTGGGTTTTTTCCTTTGTCTCCGCACAAAATGCCCAGTAGCTAATAAATATTTCCTGTCAGCTGGGAACCTCTGAGTGGGAACAATTATCATAAAAAAAGCATTGCAAAATCTTCCATCACCCTTCTGTACTGTTCCAGTGAAAATAAAGGAAGCACAGAAAAGGGATACTCCTTATTTCAGTGTGATCAAAATTGTTCTATACCTTTCCAAGTCGATACAAATCACTTCCATTTTATGTTTTGAAACTGTCACAAGTCAAACCTAGATGCTGAATTAAGTAATGATGCCTGTAAGAATGACTCCTCCTTCAGCTTTTTATTATACTTTGCCATGTGCCTTCCCAGGATCTTTCAGGGGAAGCAAAGAGCTCAGTTGTGCTTTTACTTTATACCTAGGAAATGCAGAGTAAATTGAAACTGTACGACCTCCAAAGCACAAGTCCTTAAGTTAAATTAAACACAAATATTTCAGCATAGAAATAATCTTAGCATAATCTCTTTGGGGCAAGAAAGTGTCTCTCTCTCACCAGAGAGAGAGAGACACTTTGATTATTTTGGGACATAAGTTGGGTACCAAATGCTCCTTTTAAGTTTTCTTTTAATGCCTAGTCTGCATCACACAATGATTTTTTATGTCAAGTGTATTTGGTTCTTGGGAATAATTTAAGAAGCTGTCCATTTTGAGGAAAACAGTAAGACAGATTTATGTGGGTAAAACCAAATGTTAATAGTGCCCTTTATTTTGTGTTAATATTTACAGAAATGTCTAAATAATGTAAAAGAAAAAAACAACACTGATTGAAAAAGCAGCTTCTGCCCATTGATATTCACTACAAAGTTTTCCAGCTGATAGTAGAGGAGTCTGCACAAGATCTGCCGTGGTTTTAATTACTTATACATAGATGTAGGCATTTAGGAATAAGCAATCTCTTACAGGCAATGCAATTGGTTTAAATTCACATCTTGCAGGGCCCTAACATTTTCCCTAAAACCTTTGTTCCTGTCTGAGGAGCAGAAGAGAAGCACCAGAGTTTAAAAGTGGCCCATGACAGATCTGCAACATGATCAGCCCCAGCACTGGTGAGGGCTGTGAGGCCATGACTCCACTGTTGCTCATCTGCTTCATGTGATGCCTGCAAGCACCAGAGAACAAATCAACCAATTTAAAAAAGTGTTTCAGTCTGCAGCCACAGAACAAGCTAAAGCCTACAAGAAGGATGCTGAGAAACAAATGCTCAGCACAGCTTCTTGCTAGACAGGGACAGACTCCAGCCACCTGCAGCTACCTGAAAGGACACAACCATGTGTCCTTGTCTTCTGCCAGACTCACCAGTTGTTTTCTCCATTATTTTCTCAATTTAACAATTCTCCTTTTTCTGTTTTTCCTTATTAAAGCCAGAATCTCTCATGAAAGGGACTTGTTTATTTCAGGGTGGAAGCCTTCTCAGGAGACAGCAGAGAAAATCAGGTTTCAGTTGCACCAGCGAAACTTTGGGGTGTCTCACACTCAGGGACAAGCAGGAAACACTTGAGTTTGGGGGGATCTGTGGGAATCTGCAGGACTGGGGAACAGAATTTTACAGGGCTTGCAGCAGAACTGTCCCTCCATGGAAGGGGTCACCCTGAGGAGATGCTCACAGCCCAGAGGGATGGGTAAGTGTGGCTGAGACCTTGCAGCCCGACTGCAATTTTCTTCTTGTGCTGAGCTGACAGGCTGACATGAGACAGCTGAAGAAGGTGTTGAGAGATCTGAAAGATAAAGGGAACAGGAATGATGTGAGAAACAAAAAGAAGAGCCAAGAAGCAAGAATTTTCCAACTTAAATTTTACCTTCTCTGTTCATACAATAAAGCAACACCATTAGAGAGAAAGGGGTTAAAAGTGACAATAATCCTCCTTTCATGCCAGACTGTAAACATCCACTTCCTTTGGAAAAGAACCAGGAACACAAAACAGAAATACTCTAAGCAACTGTCTATAAAATGACCTGTACATGAGCTGAGAGGGCCTGCCATCTGATGAAACTTCGTCAGAGTAAAGATTACATCCTAATGCTTACTTTAAAGTACGTTATCCATTTATTTGGCTTGGTTAGTTTGGTTTGTTTTGCTTTATTTTTCACAAGTGTGTACAGATACTATTTCATGTCCCTTTTCTTGTGTACACATGCTCCTCAGAGAAACACATCAGCTCTACGAAGGAAAGAGCAACTTAAAAACTATTTAATTTGTAAATTTAAGGTAACTACAATTTACAACTTAGCTTAACATATAGGTGGCAGTTCAAATGGAAAGATCCCTGTGAGTTTACTGGAACATCAAAGGTCAGCAACACTTAAAAAACCTGGGGCTTTTCCTCATCTCCTTCTTTGATATCAGCAGTACTACAAATAATAGTGCATACTGAAATATTATGCTCAGTAACAACTGCTTCACAACTATCCCAAGTTAGTGTGTCCTCCCTTGGAAAGGGTTAAAGGACTGAGAAAACTCTGTGTGACTTCAGTCCCTGACATGACAGCAACTCAACTTAGCTCTTACAAGAACTACAAGTCATGGCTTTGAAACCGGGAGAGTCAAGCAGAGACCAAAAAAACAGAGGCTTTTCTCTTTCAACACACTAAATCTTGCCCTGAGTAACACTAAAATGATGTCTCCAATGAAATTAAATACTTTACCATTTGGCCTGAGGGTTTTATTTGCACTTTACAGGAAGTGCAGGGACCACAGTGTTAGTCAGAGAAGAACTAATGACCATTTCTTATTAAACACAGAGAACTTTAAAGTATAAGTGGAAAAAACCAAGTTTACTGCTGTTCCTCTAAAAAAGACATGTACTTAAAAGGAAAAAAATAGGAGTCCAATGGTATGCAATAAAAGCAACTTACAGAGAACAACAAATACCAAGGTACTGCTTGGTCAGTAGCGTTTTCATTCCCCTGCCTGTGTTCTGCTATGTCCCAGCTCACTAATAAACTGAGGTGAAACAAAATCAATGCACGAGTGCATTACAGGGGTGTCCATAATACTCTGTTGAAAACAGAGTTTATGTACATGCTTAAAACAAGATCCATGCAGAGATATTGCAGCACAAATTGGTGTCCTAAGATTTCCTTCCCTGAGGCCAAACTTGTTTTAACTTAGGAGCTGCTGCCCTTTAGCCACAATTAGTGGGGATGGCAGTTATGCAAAATGGCAGCACTTTTTTATTCTTTCCCTGGTCCTGCATGGCTCAGGATCCTGGTCACCCTCTGCAGGCACCCTGAACTCTGCCTCAGTGTCACAGCCTCCCTCATTACAGGCGCCTTGAGTCTCCCAATCATGTGTGTAACTTTTCAAAAGGTACTCTTATTTTGTTGGTGACATAGGTGAAGATCAAAGGCTTGACCAATTCATATTGAAGCAATAATATTTGGCTATCACCAGCAGCCTTTCCAGATTTCTTGCTTCCAGATGTTATTTTATTTTTAGTTCAATCTCTCTGTGTTATGCCCTGCCCTGCTCAGCAGGTTTAAGGGGAAGGTAGTTTGATTCACTCTGACTTCACCCAGTCAATGAAATATAGGCCACTACACATCTCATCCTGTAGTAAACATCCAGAATAGGTCAGGGAAATCCTAAAATATCCTCATATTCTCCTCTGACAGTTAAATGAGCCTGGGATTCCTGGTTAGGATGTTGGCTCTATTTGATAAACAGCCAAGGTCAAATGAGATTAATCTTGACCCTTCAGGAACCAGGAAAAAATAATTTCTTGAGTTCTGTGCATAGATTTCAATTTTTCTGATTTCTAAAGTCACATGGAGACTTTACTAATTCTACTCATCACAGCTTTCTTTTTACAGAATATCTTCCTTTCTGTTCTTTTTCTTTCTCAAGGCGTGGGCATGACAGCTTAAAAAATTTACAGTACCAACTGCAATAAACTTCTTAAATGCAAAACATTCATTACACAACCTGTCAGGGACCACTCCCCCATACCATGAGATGGTATAAAATAACCTCCAGGTCATGGCCTTGCCCCCTCCAGACTGCTGGAAAAATCAACCCTGTTTCTCTACCACTTGGAATTCCCAGTTAAAATCCAGCTTTGCAAAATTCTTGCTGCCCATCATTTTTTTCCCTTCCCTTTTTAAAATCTAATTTTCATTAATTAAATGTAAGGAAAAGAAAGGGAAACACCTGGATCAACAAGCCAGTGGGCAAGAAACTGGAAGGAGACAATTAAACCACATTTTCCAGGAAGCCTTGCTGAGCCAGGAAGAATATTGACACATTAATTTCTATTATAACAGAGCACTGGATGTGAAAATAGTGAATCAGAGGCATTTGAACATGGGGATTATCACTCAGCTTTCCGATGGGAACAAGCTATCCTACTGCTTAACTTCCACTCTGGTTGAACAGGAGTCAAAGTTTCTTATCTTTCTTTTGAAATCCTAGCCCACAATCACAGAATTATCAGTAAATAGTGACTTATGAACATATTACCCAAGTTATTTGTAAGCAGAACTTCTCAGAATATTAACTATAAGAGTTTTATTCAAAATTAGGTGTTATGGCCTTCCTTAGTTGGTTTATGCCTCCCTATGAAAGTTGACTTGGAGACAGTTCCCAAAATTTACTAGATTTTGGTATTTTTAGTGTAATAATTCTTCACGTTATAAAAAAAGGTTAAATAACTGCTGTTCACATAGTTTATGTATATAGAAAATTACAGCAATACTTTGATCTCAAGCTGTGATGAAATCCCAGCTATCACATGTGCTCACAGCAGCTACTGGAGCACAGAAGTTATCAATCATCCACTTTTCATCATTAAAAATTTGAATTTTGCTTCCTATGCTTGCCTAGAAAATAAAAATATTTCATAAACTGGTACTAGACACTTGGATAACAACAGAACTGCACAAGCAGGTTGCATCAACATTCCTAAAAATGAGATTTGTTCCTTACACTTAATACATAAAATCTACCACTCTTCTTTCAGTGGCAGCATGGAAACAATATGTAAGATTTGGGGTTTTTTCCCATTGGGAAAGGAGGAGTTAGAGATATCAGTGTAAACTGTATTTGTTTAATTAATTAATGATTTGTTTTTCTATCTATTAAAGACCTGCTAAGGAGCATCCATGTGAGCAGCGGGCTGAATTCTCCATGCAAAGGAGCAGCCCTCTTCCCAATTTCCCTGTCAAACCAGCACACAGGTACAGGCTTTTTCCAGCTGAACACCCTTACAACCAGGTGTATTTTCTCTCTGAGCTCTGGAGTCCAATGGAATCGCATTTCAGAGTCAAAAGACTGGGATTTCTTCTGCTCAGAAGTGCAGCCTGCAAATGATTACAGCTTTGTCACTGTCAATGTTTGGACTGAGTCAGAGGCACATGCCTGGGGAAATCCAAGCAATTTACTGTTAGCACTCTTACAATGTGGATTTTACGCCTGCTAGGACAGAAAAACACATGTTTTCACCATATGGAATAAAATGCCTGTGTACAGATCACATTACAGAAAGGACAAAAGGCTGCCATCACACCAGCACGGCCTCAGGGAGTGCTGGCAGAGAGAAGTTTGGTTACAGCCACAGCAAGGACCAGCCTCATTATGCTTCAGAGATGCTGTTCCTCCTACTTCAGGCGAAGAGAATGGATTTACAGGCAAATAGCAACACCAGGACAAAGTGATTAGAGATTTCTTTCTCTTCAGTCATCATTAATCCTTCACTGGGAGGAATTTTTTCTGAGGTTCTTGCAGGACCTTCTCATCCCCACGTACTGAGGCCGCACCTGGAGTGCTGTCTCCAGTTTTGGGCACCTCACTGCAAGAAGGACGTGGAGGGGCTGGAGCGTGTCCAGGGAAGGGAACGGAGCTGGGGAAGGGGCCGGAGCCCCAGGAGGGGCTGAGGGAGCTGGGAAAGGGGCTCAGCCTGGAGAAAAGGAGGCTCAGGGGGGACCCTGTGGCTCTGCACAACTCCCTGCCAGGAGGGACAGCCGGGGGGGGTCGGGCTCTGCTCCCAGGGAACAGGGACAGGAGCAGATGGAACAGCCTCAAGTGGTGGCTGAATTTTACTATATTGCCATTTTTATTTCTGTGTAATCTTATTAGCTCCTAAGTTTGTTTCTGTTTTGGGCATGTATCCACTGTTTAAAAATCCAAAGCTCTGACACGTGTACTCGATTCACTGGCAGTTCTCATCAAACAGAAAGAAAATACTTTTCAGTTGGACCAACATCAGAGTTTTCAAATTTTCTAAGGAAAGGACTCTTTTAGTACTTTTGGATTGAAAAAAAAAAAACAAAACCAGTTAATTTTCATCCTGGCAATTTCAAAATGGGCTTTTTGTTTAGATCAAGCTTATAGATATTTTGTAATGAAACAATTAAATAAAATCTTCAAAATAAAGAGACTTCAAGAAGTCACTGATGTGCTACATCCTTTGCCCTGGCAGCCAGCACCAGGATACTTGGCCTTGCACAGCTTTTACATTTATTTGCCAGAGTCCATGTAAATGATTTCACCTCCTCTCCATCCCCCAAATATACAGAGGAACACACAGGAGCTCCACTTGAGCCAGAGGACCTACAAAACATGCCTGAAAATGGGTTCACATCTTTCCCAGCAGATTTAGCTTCTGAGGAAGATGAAAACAAATCTGCAGGAGGACTTGCTTTTGTCATCCTGAAGCTGGAAAGATAATTGCACACTCCCCACCCACCTCCTCAGGGGACTGAACTAGTGAGACTTCCACTGTAACCTGCACTTAACTAATAAAAGCCAAAGCAAAACCCACCGATTTTTCTCACAGACCCCAAAGGTCATCTTGAAAGGCCAAAGTGTAGAGTAGAAATCCCTTAACACCTTCATTTTGTGCTCTCTCTTGGGCCACATGCACAAATCCTACAAAGAGGTGCTTGTTGGGGAGCTGGCCCTAAAATCCTGTGCTCAGAAACCTCTTCCAGACACTGACTCAGACTCTTCTCCTCCAGCATAGAAGCACTGGCCCAGCAGCAGGCTGAAGCAGCTTCTACAATATGAGAGGGATGTTTTGCAGCCCAAAAAACACTCCTGAGTGTATCCATCCATCCCTCCATACATATATATATATATATTTATTTATTTATATATACACCTGCCCATAAATATAGGGAGATATGTAGGTGGCTGGAATCAGTAAAATTCAAGATAATAGCTTCCAGGATTAGTTGAGCCATAGAAATACCATTTGTTTTGCATCTGAAGTCCTATTTTCAGAGGTACCCAGCACCCAGCAAACTTCCTAAAGTAATCTCCAAAGCTTTTGACAATATGTCCAAGAAAATCCATGTACTGCAATTGTCCTGCATTCATCTTGTTTCCTCTGCAGTTTCTGAGAACCCTAAGTTTATCCCATTCCCCTGTTGATTTTCACTGCCTTTTAAATATAGTTTTATTGCTTCTTCAACAGTGCCATCCCACCATTTTCTTCTATTTCCATGTGTAAAATACCATGTGGTTTCCATGCACATATTTTGCAATGAGGAATGTTCTTTGTTCAAAGCCTTTTAGACTTCTGAGTCAGCACCTTTTAAAGGAAATGCTGAATCTGCTGAGGCCTCACAACTTTACTCAGCACATGAGCACTTCCAGGCACAGTCAGCAGAATTCTGAAACATTTATGTAAAACTTCAGGCTAATGATCAGTTCCCTACAAGATTCTGCAGTTTCTTTATATCAAGAACTCACTCAAAACTCTGAAAGGTGACTCTGTGGACTTACTTTTTCGTAAGCACAATAAATTTGGATTGAATGTTGCCGTTCCTGAAATTACAAGTCTTTACTTTTTACTACACTGAATTAATTTTGCCTTAGCAAAACTGTACATGGATTTATGGCATCACCTACTGAAATATTAGATAGTAAAAATGTTAAAATTATGCAAACCAGCTCAGGAATTAGCTTGAAATAACCTTGCAGTTTCACATGTACAGTTTCAAAGCATGGATTGTGGCAAATTTTATAAGCAAAGGTTAATAGTTAATGTTGAGCTTTAATATTTTGTCCTGTCCAGTAATTATAAAAACTTCATTTAGTTTTCATTCTCCAGATGAATGAAAAAACATCCAGCTTTGACGTTTTATATGCTGATCTTCATACGCAACCTTCCTGCAGAAGGCAGAGATTAAAAATCACCTCAAAACCACTGGCAAATGCATCCCAAATGTACTGCAATTATTTGTAAGAAATATCTGTTTTATTAAAGAAAGACACAGTGAACACTAAACATAATTTTTAAATTCAATTGTGTTGATAAGGTCTTTTATTTCCTAGCCAATTAACAATACTGAGGGGAACCCGCCAATAGTTGTGATGTATACATTCAGTAGATTTAAGGAAAATATTAGTGTGAATAAAAAGCCTAAAGAATTACTCTAAAGAAAAAAAAAAGTCTTAAGGTGTTTTATTATTTTTCTCCCCATTTTATTTCCAAGCAGCAAGGTAATGATGAATTTTGCTGATGGTCCAATGATCACTGAATTCAATCCCAAAGCACCGTTGTGCATTCTGACACTGCTCTTTGCCGTATTTTCTTTTAATGAATCTTTAAATCAAGGCTTATTTTTTCCTTCTCCTACTCTTTTTGCTTTGCTCAGGGAGCACAACTTCCTATAGAAATGCCCATCTGTTAAAATGTACAGGTATAAATATAAAAGAACCCTTTTGTTTTGTTTTGGTTTAAATAATGCCTGCAGGCTCCCATCAGTATCGTGGCGTTGATAACCTGTAAGTAGATTTTGATATTTACAGTATTACTCCTTATAGTAAACTGATTTTATTAGTCCAGCTGGTCCCTTGGACACCCTCCTAACCTGATTGCTGTTAGGCAGGAAATTTTGGTTTTCCATTATAGGTAAATCCTTTGGGATTTCAGAAAATTATAAAACCGGTAAGAATGAGGAAATGCTTCCCAACCACAGCTGTGCAGGTGTTTAAATAAATTTCAGTGAAGAGGAACCTGGGGACAGATGCACAGCTCAGGCAGACACAGGTGAAGACACTGTACTTGTCTCCCTCACGTGTGTACTCACACAGAGAAGCTTTTTCATGCTGAGAAAATACAGGTACGAACCACACCACACATCCATTATATTTATTAAATGTAACCCAAATATTTGCATAAAACATGGGTTAAAAGTGCTTCTTTCTTTGATGTGTGAATATACACGTCTTTGTGCTGTTGACAAAGGTAGTGGCCCAATTCTGTCTTCAAAACCCCCCATGAAATTCCAAAGGAAGTGTTTGGTCACCTCACTAGTGCACAGCTGAGTGAAAAATAATCCTGCAACACAAACGAATGTAATGACACTTCTTAAAGGAAAGTCTGTGTATACAGCAGAGGGAAAATCTAATGGGAAGCAGATGCACATAGAGAGGATTTTGAGTGAAATGGTGTGTGTGGTTTCTCTTTGGGCACGTGTTTCTCTAGCACGTGGGGAGAGGGGGATATATAGCTATGCAAAGGAAAATATTAGCTGTTGAAAAATGTGTATGCTAGCGGGGGAAAAGGAGCTTTAAAGGGGAAAGTATCCAGATGAAAAAGCAAATTCTGGAAGTCTCACAAGAGCTCAGAATGCTTAAACTACAAGTAATTAAATTTTCTTTTTTGCAATTTGGGAGGCCAGAACAAATGACAATTCCTTTCTGTACCCAGAAGGCAGAGCTGCAGTTGTACCAGCTGTGAGCACCCAGAGCTGCAGTTGTGCCAGCTGTGAGCACCTCTGCTGCTCAGTGCAGCAGCCAAGTAGCAGCAGCAACACCCAAAATCCAACATCCTTGGATGGCCACCACTGCCCCAGTTCACCCTCACTTACCCCTGGCATCCAGCACAAAGCTCTGTACATTTTTTACAAACCCAACCACAGCAGCAACATCTGCTGAGTGCTCAGGACTCTTGGCTGGAAAAGCAAGTAAAAACTCCTTCCTCCCTGTGGGGAAGGAAGGATTTTGCTTTTGTGAACAAAATACAACACTGTGTGTTTAAATAGTGTGGTAAGGCAGGAATCATTTTTATGAGATACTGTTGGAATGAATGGAGCAGTGAAATAAAATTATCATGGCCATCTCAAGGGAAAACAATTTTTTCAAGGGATCTTTAGGTTATAAATAAATATTTTACTCCCACTGCTGTAGAATTGTACAATATAAAAGGCCTACAGGAAGATGCAACAACTGCAAGGCCAAGGTAGTTTGGGGTGTTTTTTTGTTTTTTTTTTTTTTTTAATTAGTGGCCTTAGAAATGCTCTAATTCCACTAAAAATTAATTCTGGGAAAGCTACTGTTCCCTCGGTACATTGTCTCAGCCTGTGGACAGTTGGTGTCCATCACTGAACACATTAAGAGTGAAGATTCACATTACCACAAGATCAAAAGTAGATTTAACATAGGCTGCTGCTTTATCCACATGTTCTATAAAACAGTTCTCTTCCTCTAAAAAGAATTTGTGTAGGCCAAGACCAAACAGAAAAAAAGCGAGGAAAAGGGAAATTAAGGGATTAAATTTTTTTTAGTGGTCTTTCCTGCAGAGGAATTGCTTCCATGGACTCTGAATGAGGCTCTCAGAGCACAATAAAGTGTTCAGCTTTTCCTGAACTGGTGTCATTAAAGCCAACAAATGGGCTGGGCTGCTCTGGGAAATTCATTCTGAATATCAGTATGAGAAATCATTGTTTCAGAGGTACAAAGGTCAGTGGCGTCACAGCAAGAAGTCAATGAATCATTTAACATGTGTATATCAGCATCACTGCCAGTGTTCTGCAGTAGCTAAATAGATTTAATTCAGTCCTGTTCTGCTGCCTAAAAAGATCCTTCTTTTTTTTAATACCTTGCCATCTCTGGATGCAAAGATTTGGCAGGCAGGGCTGCCAGATCCTCTCCTGGAGCTGCAGGGCCAGGATCATTTCCATGTAGGGAAAGAGGGGCACTGCCCATCTGCCTGACAAAAGGGTACAGTCCATGTACAAAGTGACAGAAGATTTGAAACCCTCCTAAGAACCACCAGCCCCAAGAAAACACAATTGCAATCTCCATTTTCCATTGGCCGTGTTGTTCCACATCATCAAAGTCCTGAAAAACAAACTGGGACTGCACCCCTGGCTTCTTCACTTAGCATCTGAGTTGTATTTTGGAGCACCTAAAGGAGAAAAAATTTTCCTTGCACAAACTTGAGCAAAAGCATTATGAATAGATAGCTGTTTTTATGAGATTTAATCAAAAAATCAGGTGCTGTCCAATAGAGAATAGGGGTGAGATTAAAAAAAATATTTCTGCAAAAGATATAAGGAAGCAAAAGAAAAAAAAGGGAAAATGTTTTCTTCTGAAAAGTATTTTTAATAGTCTCAGCCTGTGTCTCATTCTACAGAAACACTGAGACATTTTGGTCATTTTTCCCACTATTATATGAAAAATAAAATCCCTGAAAGTTCTCCAATTGTTTTAAAAGCTTTAGAATTAGGCTGTTGGAAAACAGAAAAACACAAAGGATGCCCATTGTCTGAAGCAATTAAACAAATCAATGCAGAGTATCCGATTCCTCTCCTATTCTTTGCCTAGCTGTTCTTGTAAAAAAGCATATTTTATCTTAACTTGCATATTGAAGGCAGGATTTTGCCAGTCTAAACTTTTTCTTCTCTATCTTTCATCCAGTGGCAATACAGCACATAAACACTGCTGCTGCTGCTGCTGCTGCTGCTGCTGCTGCTGGAAGACCTGGCACAAAACTCTCGGGCAGTTTTCATCTGGGGAAGCTGAACATTGTTCCTACACATCCTGTGACTGGGAATGTGGTGCCTTTGGAAAGGACTGACCAGGAATGGGCAAAGAAATGCAACGATTTCCAATTGTCTCCTCCAAAAATCTGAGCTTAATGCTTGTGTTCGAGTTCAGAACAGGGGCTAAAACTCTGAGCTGTTGAATACTCCCAGTGACTTTGTTAAAAGCCTTTTGCCATTTTTCCCCTTTTGCTGCAGATATATAGAGAAAGGGGAATAAGTATTTGTAAGGATCAATATTGATATTTTTAAATCATGCTGGTTATTCCATTCACTGCTGTAGGTATTGCTATCTCCTCCCCAAAAATCTGTTTATGCCTTCAGGGAAATAGGAAGCCCTCAGCTGGTAGAAGTGCAGTCTCACAGGTTTTCCACAAGCAGGCTGTGGGTGGGTGTCTTTGCTTCCCAGTGACTGAATTTTCCTGTTGGAATTGGAGAAAAAGTGGGAGGGGTGCATGTCAGAAGGTCCCATTCTCACCAGGTAACAGAACCCTGGCTGAATGGCCTGCTTGGGTTATAATTAAAATATCTGGTATGCCCTGAGCTCCTGGGCCAGCCAGGCCAGAGATGGACGTGATGTGTGCTCCTGGTTGGGCTGGATTTCCTTCCCACCCCTCTCCTTAGGATGTTCTATTCCCGTAAAACACAAACGTTTCTCTTCTCACATCTACGTCAATGGCCAGGGATCCGTTTTGAAAACCTGCCCCGTTTCCTCAATGACTCAGCTGCTCAGAATTTCACTGTTTGAGTGAGGAGAGTAATCCCTGGAGTAAAGACACCCCCTATGTGTAGTGCCTACCAAATTTATGTCATTAAAGGTCTGGAAAATCACTTACTTCCTTATATACTCCTTTATGTTGTCCCTGGTGTGTCCTACATCCTTTTTTAACGTACGGTTTGTGACACACGGCAGTGGGAACACGACAGCAGTGGGAAGAGATGTATTTGAACGTGGCTTTGAAAAGAGAATTCTACTGATATTCACATGCACTTGACACTACTCAGTTCAGAGAGGGACAAAGAGAAATGACTGATTTATATATTATTTTGATGTGCATTCTCGCTTTACATCGTAAAAACGCACTCCCTGCACTTCACGTTCTTTTATTTATTTGGTGTCTTTTAAAATTTATTTTCTCATCTTTACCTCACCTCTCCATATCTCAGCAATCTACCATTTTCAATGCCAGCTGCAAAACTATACATCAACTGATTTTCCTGATCAATTGGTCAAGACATATCCCCATTTCACCCCAATCCCTCCTTCGCTGGAATTTCCCAAGCAGTCCCAGCCTAAGGATGCCTGTGCATTAATTTGAACACCAACAATACTGCTGCTGAGTCACAACATGACTTTTCAAACTTCTCCCAGTTTTCCTTTCTGAAATTGCAGGGGTTATTAATGCTGATTGTGGGGAAAAAAAAGGGAACCATAAACCGAGTTTTATTTTCCCCTGAAATATTATGCCAGCAAGGAAAAAAAGTCCTGGCCTTCAGGTATCTCCTGGAGATAACTGTTGACAGCTTAATAAGAAGCACAGAGGGAAAGAAAAGAACAAAGGTATGTGCCAAGCAAGTCCTCAAGTAAATGCGACCCCAGAGTCCTAATAAATCTCAGTGTTGCCAAAAGATAATTCAGTCCCAAAAAATCTGAAACAGCAACACCAGTCCTTCTTTGGTCACATCAGTTGAATTTAAAGGATAAACAAGAGTCTTGAGTTTACAGAGAGCAATTCCAATGTGTGCTGTCATTTCTGTAAGGTATAATGGGCTTTAGAATCTACACACACAGATGGTTTCCAGCAATTCCTGGTTTATTGAAAGCTTTATTGTATTTTCCTCACTTTACCAAAATATCTCCTGCTTCGTAGGACTTAGGAGGTGCTTTTGTGCAGACTGCAAAATGTTCTTATCCAACACCAACTTTGCTGCTTAGAAGGAGGAGCTGAAACTGTCTGGGGCCTGGCATAGTTCAGAGACTGGGAGGCTGTGCAGTGGGTTTGGAAATAAATCAAAAATCCCAAAGGGATGAGGCCAGGCCACTGGCAACTGACTGCAACTACACTGTGCAGAAACAAGAAAAATATAACCCCCATTTCTCCCTGCTAATCTTTGGGATCTTAGCTAAACATTGACATCTTCTAACATCTTGAAAATCCAGCATTCAGTGAAAATACATCAGTAAACAGTGGCCTTTCTTCATTCCCATGTTCAGAGACAAACATAAATATAGTCCCAGTCTTAGTCAATGCAGCCAATTTTTCTGACTCTGCATGATTTCCAACAGAGCAAACCAAAAATCAAATAATTTAGGTTCTTTCTTCAGAGGTAATTTGCTCATTTTATTCTGTAGGCTATGACTGGTGATGTTCTTTGCCTTTTACCTTGATTACAAACACATCTTACACAGAGAGAAAATGTGGTTTTCATGGTGAAGGTAAAAGGAGAGTTGGATCCATTCTTAAGAGCAGCTGCAAAATACATAGTTTTTCTTTGTGGCAATAAATATTTGCACAAATATCACAGCACTCATTGGCACTTACAACCAATAGTTTGACATAATCCTCAGTAATTTCAATGCTGATAAGGGACCTTGCATGTCCTTCTGAAACACTTTAAGAAAACCCTTTTATTTCTGAAAATCAAGGGCCTCCAGTGTTTGTCACACGGGGCATACAAAATCAAAATAGTGCAACCAGATTTTCCAAGTGTTTGCATATTCCAGTCAAGTGGAATATGTTCTGGTCCATATGTTCAAGTCAATAACCAACTAAAAGGCTGAGCATCTTATAGAAAGTGATAAATTTTTGACAACCCTGCCCACATTTGGATGTTGGCATCTAAGAAATACTTCCCTCAGAAATGTTGACCCTTAAGGCAGTGCTTAACCCAGACAAAGCTTTGGGGTTTTTATAACACCCACATTGTAGAAAAGCATAGGCAAACATTAAAGTGTGGGTGGTGGTTCATGAAATAAGAAAGAAAAGAAAAATTGGTTTATCCAGGGCTGGAATACAATGGTGAGGGGATGTTTCCCAGAAACTGGGGGTAAAGTTCTTCCAATACAAATAATCTCTTCTTTTCCAATATCCCTTTGAATCTGAAAACCCATTAAAGTTTAATTTCACAAATTGTAACTGTAGCCAAAGTTGTTAAAAAAATCTCTAGTAGATCAGCAAATATGGCCTCTACCATTCATCATCCTTTTCAAAACAATGGATTTAAATTAAGAGAGCATAAAACCAAACTCTGTGAGGAGGACATTTCATTTCAATTCCAATATAATCCATCACTTTTTTTGTTTGTAAAATAGAAATACCTAAAATGCTTAGAGGAAAAAAATCTTAAAAATGTGATTATACTTGAATTTAGAACAATATTTACCACATGCTGCTGATGTTACTTGTGATGACTGTGCTGAAACATCAGCAGTGCTGAGGTCCAAAACCAAAATGGGATTATGGGAGCAACAGGCTATATCAGAAAGACCTTAATATATTATTCAAGAAACAGACTAGGAAGGCAGAGAAGAATTTAAGGACGGGGGAAAAATACTTTGTTCAAGATGCATTTCTATGTATCATGTTCTTTGGACAACAAGAGTCCTGGGATTCAAGACCAGAAGGTCTCTGTGCCTGAACAGATCCTCTTCAGATCAGTACAGAAACACAAGGCCTTGGACAAACAATTAGTTATACATTAAATTAAAGTTGTAGACTCAGGTGCCTCCCCCTGGGACAAAAATATCTCCCAGAAGATATCACAAGAATATCTCAAATCATATAAGTTCTCTTTCAATTTTCTTCTGCAAATTAGTAATAAACTCTGTGACTTAAATACATTCATTAGACAAAATTTGTTCTGTGCTTAATCTTACTCCAGAGAAGTTCTTTTTAATTAATTTATATAAGGTGAAAACTGGATATATGAAAAAATGACAGCAGTCATAAACCCCTTTACTGAATGTAAAAATTTTGTTGTTTGACAAACTCCCTTATCTCTATCCTCCAATAATAATTATCCCAAAGGATCAATATCATGGACTCTGAGTTTTATAAATATGTCTAGAATTGTGTTCCTGTACTCAACACACAAAAGTAGGCCCCTGTTAATTTTGATAAGGTCTCCGTAGGGCCACTGGTGTCAATAGCAGCTGAAAGATTTAATATCTCTGGAAAATATGTTTTCTTCAGCTGCACCAGTATCTCCATAAAAATAAATAAAGATCCATAATGAAATGAAAGTTGCAGAATTTGCCGTTGCTAGGTGAAGCCTACTGAATGAGCTTAATTAATAAAGTTGTCCAACTTTAAATGTAATGATAGCAAATACAGCTAATTAACTTTACATTTCAAAAGCACATAAAGGACAGAACGAACATTTTGTTCAAGTGTATTTTTGTCCTATAGCACTACAAAACGGGAAATAAAAGGAGAAATGTGACAGCAGCAATAGATGTGATTAATCAGTGACAACCATCAAACAATGTGTGGAGGACACAGACAGGCTGCACTTCAAACTAAAATTCCACAAAACACCACAGTCTGCACTATATCTGCATCCCAAACCCCTCCAAAGCTAACACATGACATTAATCATCCTTGGCCATCCACTATAACCTGATGAATTTGCAGAGTTTGTATTCCAGTGCACTGGAGACTTAAATATAATAAAAATAAAAAATAGGCTGCAGCAGCAAAAATACCAGAGGCCAAAAGAATAAATAAAGCACAGTGACTCCACAGCCCAGAAAAAAAAAAAAAGGCTGATTGCTAAAGGGGCCAAGTAGTGGCTTCTACTATATGTATTTTTCATTATAAACTCATTAAAAATGGGTTCACATAAATTTTCTGTTCAAGACACTGGGGTTGAAGTAGAGCAGATGATAATGTGCCATAAAAATATCTCAAAGCACTTCATGAGCATGGCTTGTCAGAAGCAACTTACTTGCAAGGGACGTAATTGATAAATAACATTGCCATCCTATAGATGTTGAAAATGGGGTGCCTCATTAAGCTTTAAGCCTGAAAGTTTGGGACTGTCAATTAAATCTGGGGTGGGCAGTCTCATAAGTGTAATGCTTAATTATAGTACTTGTCAAAATCAGAAAGGTATCATGTACAAGAGAAGAATTAATCTTAAATTACACAAGAAACAAGGTGGTATTTAAGTAAAAAAACTTCTTTATATATGCGACCATCTTAAGTGTTCAAAAAGGCCATAATGAGATTATCACACAAATCTCAAAATTGTTTTCAATGCATTTTTAAGAATTTACATGGACTGGGTTGAAAAAGCCACATTATTTTCCCTTTTTTTCCTCTCAATTCTCCACACTTTACAGGAAAAATAGTCCAAAATACTGCAAATACTACAAAAAATGATTTGCATTTTTATGTACTTGGCTGTAGCAGACTGCAAATGGAACACAAGATTTCAGCCCATTCCACACTTTGATCAATACTCAGGCACAAAATATCAACTCGAGGCAAAATTCACTGGGCAAACAAAAGGCCTATTGTTCCTGTCCACAATGTGGATTTAAACAGAATTTAGGCAGCATGACAGGCCTTAGGTGAGCCTCCTGCACAGAGCTGGAATTTGCCTACAATAGGAAGAAAAAATTGCTTTTAAAGACTGTGGGAATGTGAGACAGAGGTGAAAATGGACCTGGAGCTGAAAAGAGGCTTCCACTGTCTTATCTTTGCACGTTTGGCAGAGGGATTAAGTACATGCATAGAAATTAGACTTTGCTTGCCTAAAATAGACCCACTTTTTTCATGTTGGTTTCTGTTTCAAGGTGGAAAAGGTAATTTACTCCTTTTTTCAGAGCAAGGGAACTTCAGTTGTATTAAAAAAAAATCACAAATCACGAAGAATCTGGTTTATAGATTAGAAAGGAGATTGGATTTTCTTAAAACAGTTGAAATTATTACACATAGGGCTTTGCTTCAGATCCTTCTTTCTGGGAATTATAATGGCTGCTGCCAAAACCAAATCTGTTGAACTGGTTAAGCTAAGAACCTAAATCAGTGCAAACGAGCTCAGTTTATCAGGGTTTAATAGCTATAACACAGACCGAGAAATAAAGAAATAAAAACCAAACCCCTTCTCTTGAAACCCAATCCTCCTCCCACCTTCATTCAGATGCATAGCCAAAATACTTAGCATTTTTTAACTCGGGAAACATTGTGGGCCTCTTGTTAAATGGGCAGTGCTTCTTCCAGATCCCTTTTTTTGAAGTCTGTGAGCAGCTCTGGTCCAAACTGGGTAACTTCCCCACATTATTATAGCTGTTCCTCAGAGTGTTGAGGAAAGGGCAGATCCTGGAAGATCTGCTTTGGAATTCAAATCCCATTTGTTTGGCAGTGAAAAATGACATTTTTAAGCAATAGTGGGTGAAATTTAATTTCTCAAAATGCTGTAGGTGACCCTACCTTGGCAAAGGGGTGGGACTAAAAGGTCTCCAGAGGTCTTTTTCAGCCTACACAATTCAGTGATTTTGTGATTCTGCCAAAGAGTGTGACACAAAACCACCCCCTGACAACTTGAAAAGGGCTCGGGACAGCCAAAAATTGGATGCTATTAGAAAAAGGAACAGACAAATCTATTCCTAGGGGTTTTCTGTGCCCTCACCGGAGGGAAAAGGAGCATTTGAAGCCAGATCTGGATGAGAGCACAGGCAGAAGCTGAGGATGAGATACACTCCATGAGTGGCTAAAAAGAAATGGTGATGAGATCAAGAACAGAGGAATAAAAGGGAGTCATGATATAAATGAAGGGCTGAAAAGCAAGGCAAGACAAGAACAATCCGATCTGTACCACGGAGTGGCAGAACTTGGAAAAAGGGATGAGAAGAAAGGGGATATAAAGGAGAAAGCACATTGCTGTTAAAGAGGTTGGTTGGAGAAGATTGTTCCTTTATGCCCATTTCAGTGTTTGGAAAGGCTTCAATTGCTGTGCATGTTTATCTGATACAAAATGCTGCTTTGAGCACTCACTGCTTCATTTTCTTCTGATCTACACTGCAAAAAGAAAGAAAAAAAAAACCAACAAAAGAAAACCAGAGGAGGGAGTTGTTTATTTTCAGTCAGAGCACAAAGTAAAGGAGTGCTGGCAATATCACATCTCACACCATCAGTACAGCCCAGTGAGAGGACAGCTACTGGCTGAGTCCCCTCTGGGACTCCTTTCCCTAGGATTTCCTTGTCCAAGCCAGGTTGGCTGGGTGAGGAAATACTTGGATATGGTTTGGGATCACATTCCAATGCCTCATAACGCAAAGTATATGGTATATTTTCAATGTGAATGCCATACCCAGTCCAGGGGTTTTGCACACACTGCAGCCTCCAGCAGGTCTGAACACCACCAAATCAGACAGTAATTGGTGCCTCTGTCTTTTTTTCACCAAGCTCTCAGTGCTCTTGTTTTTCTAGTGGTGATGATTCATAAGGCCACACTTGAAGATGAGGCAGAAATCCATGGAAAAGTGCAGCTTTCCATTGGCAGGGAATGTGGCCTTCCAGCTCCCAGTTTTGGAGAACACCCTGCACAAAGACAGAGCCCTTGCAGTGCACGGGCAGGGCAGCAAGGGTGCTTTCAAGCAAAGGTGAGCGTTGCTCTCTTAGAACCTTAAGCACTTCAGATTTTTAAGCAAGTCAGGCCTGTAAGTGACTGTTGTGCTTATGGTAATTTCTGTATGAGTTTTTGTTAAATTAACTTAAGCTACCAATTAAGTGATGATAAACCTTTAAGCCCAAACCATCTTTCAAGTCCAGTGCTCAGTTTGTCAAGAGGTTTAATTCTGAATCTTGTGACTGAACTGGAGCATCTTCCTCTTTCCTTTTCATCTTTACCCTTTCCTATCCCTATCCTTTCCCCCCAACAGCCTCCACACAGGTAATTTTGGGGATGATTTTGGGTTTGGATTGATTGATTTTAGATTTTAGTTTGCTTTTCCCTCTGTGCCTCAACCACATTGTAAGTGGTAGAGTGAACCCTGCCAACAAACTTTGTCACACTTTCACATTTATATTAAACCTGCTTTTCCTGATACCTTTGCTGGTGATTCAACACAAAAATAGAGCCAAGCAAAAAAACCCAGCAGTGCTCAAAAGGCTTGCCAGGTTAAGAGAAATGACTAGTAAGAAATATATGATTTTTGAAAAGAAAAGCCACAAGGTAATGCTTTAGAATCTTCTTTCTTCCATCTTCCAAAGTAACAAGGTAGGCGCTTCAGACAAACAGTTGAGTGGTCTGTACATGTTGACGGAATTTTACCATACCTCTCAAAAAATTTAGTATTAATATGAAAAAATATTTATATCTATGAAAGATGTGAAGGTGTCCTGAGGCTAGAAATTGAGGGAAAATATTTTCAGATCAAATCTTTTCTTTTGTAGGAAATATTTCCTTCTTGCTTCATCTCAAGCTTAAGCAAATAAAAATTTATGCATTTTGACTTCATCAAAAATACATTCAGTATTTACTTCCCAAATAAAGGAATTCAACAGGTCTGAGGCACATGATTTCAGACAAATTTTTTTGCTTCAGGCAAAATTTGCATTGCTTTGGTAGGAAAAATGTGTTCTCCAAAGGATTATTAATTTTTCTCATTACACTGATTCAACTCCTCCAGCTTTGAAAACAGGAATCTGGAATTAAGTGAAAGTAGGAGTTGATTTTAGTCAGTATAAATGCCGCAACATGTTTGTGATTTCAAACTCACAGAATAGCTCCCCTGGCTGATTTTAAACATGAAGATATTTTATAATGTTATTCATGTTTTCATATTAAGAAATTGAATATTTATCCAAATTTTCTTTTCAGTTACACACCCACTGAGAAATTTGACCATCCAATCTATCAAATAATTCCCAAGAAAAACTTGCATCCACACAGCAGCTGCTTAGCACTTCTTAACAGCAATTCTTTTGTGTTTTAAGGAAGAAGTTCAAAGCTGTCCTCCCCACAGCAGAACAATTAACAACGACAAACATTTACTTCAATCATTAATCCAGGAAAGGTAGTAAATTTAAGCCTCATAAGTGCCTTTCTCCTTTCAGTGCTTTCACTGGATGACTCTGTAAGTAAAAGAATTTTGGTGTCATCCTTTTGGCTTCTGTCACTTTGAACCTTAAAAAAAAGTATTTTATGCAGAAAAAAAGCTTTGGAAAGAACAACTGTTTATGTGCCGTTATGTATAGATATTCCAAGTTAATATTTGACAAGGACATAAATAAATGTACTCGAGTGAGTCAATCAAATTTTTGGCTGTTTATGCATTTCAGAACTGTAAGCAAATCGTATAAATAACACCTGGTTTGTGGCAAATCTGAAAAGATAAATAGATAAATAGGTAAAAAAGAGAAATCTATGAGTGAAGAGATTTCGAATTACACATTCCAAAAAACCAGCTACTAGAAGCATTAAGAAAAAAAACAGTGTATGGATTTTGAAGATGACTTTATTGCATGAGCTCAAAGCCAAACTCAATTATTCCATGTCTTATTAGGGGAGATGTTAAGTGGGGTTTGTATCTATTAACACATACAATTAGCTCAGTTCAGCTCCCAACAGAGACACTGGGTGTCATTTGAGACATCCAGAGGACCTGAGATGTTACCAAGGGGGTGGCAGATGTGAGACAAGACCTCCAGGAGACCCTTTTGACCTGGCAGCTGGAGCCAGGTGGGTCCCCAGAGCCTCTCAAGTGGCATCAGACATTTGGAAACTTGATTGTGCCAATGAACTCTGAAATTTCACTTCGATAAAGATTACAGGAAAGATAAAGTTCCCCCTTTGGGTATTGCTACAATAGAAAACAATAGCCAATAAACCCCATGAGAACGTCAATTGAAACAGTTCAAAATTTTGTTTGAAGTCTGCTCCTTTAAAGTCTTTGGGGTTGGGATTGCCACAGATCCACTTTTAACCTTACAGGGTAATGTCTCTCCCTTAAGGCAGTGGCAGGGCCGTCCCAAGAAAAACAGAATTCAGTGGATGTTCAGGTATCCATGGGAATGCCCAGGTATCTCCCTGTGGGGGAGTCTTACGCTGTTGAAAGGCCTCAGGAAAATGTCTGGAGCAGCTTTGGGGATCTTTGATCATTTATGTTGCTTCTTTCCACAGTTTTCTACGATGTGCCAAGTCCTTCAGGGATTTTAACAATGCTGGAGCCATTAACTATTTTAGTATCTCACAGTTATTAAGGGAAATTGCCACATAACTGAGCCAGAGTTAGCTGTTCCCAACACTCCTGCAGTGGCCACATCTCCTTAACATGTCCCACACCCTTGGCACAAGCAAACAGAATCCATATGTGAAAATGATGACTTCACACCTGAGCAGGCTGTCATTTCTACAGGCATCAGGCCTGTGACTTCATCCTTCCTCTCGGACGTTGGCAGGGCACCAGAAGCCCAAAATATGAAACATTCCTCTGAAATAAAATACCACTTAAATGCTCTCTTTATGGCTTAAAAGAAAAAACCAGAGTATGCAAAGCAGAAACAAATGGGACATTCATACTTCTGTCCAATGGCAGAGCTCCTTTATTCACCAAGCTTATTAGGAACCTTGTTCAATTCTGCAAATATTATGAATATTGAATTCCAGATCAGCCAGGTAAGAGCTTTTTTGTATTAAAATAAATGTGCACTTGTATGTCATTTGGACATCTCTGACAGATACAAATGGGCCATTAATAAAGGGCTTCTCATGCTCAGTTTTAAGCAATGACATTTACAAGTGTAGGAATTCAAAGTTTTGACATGAAAAAGCACATTGTTAACATGAAGGGAAAGTATATCCACACATGAATTTCAGTAAGATTTTCTGCACAAATGACCTAAACACACTAATATTAGCACAAGTGATGTAGTGTTAGGTTTCCACCAGGATAAACGTGACAGAATGGGCAAAACCTCACTTAATGCCATGAGTACATTGCTCAAATCATGTTTCTAATCTGTGAGGACATTACATCATGAGTCACTCAAAGGAAAGGGCAGAGTTTCCTACCAAATCCATTACAAGAAGAAAGTGACATTTAGAAGGCAGAATATGTGAATTGCATTTCACAGGTAGAGTTCCTTCTGTTCTCGTGAGAATTCTTTCCTTTAAATAAAAGAGAAAATTCCAGAATTCTGTCCCACTGGCTGAAAATTATTCAGCTTGTTTCTTAAAGGTATAGGGCATCTAAATAGAAGAATCACTGACAAAATGTCATCTCCTCACAGGTAATTCATGGGAGGGAGATTTTCTGGGTCTGTTTTAGCTGTTGTTTAAACACAACTTGTACCTTTCAGTGCATCTGAACAGCAAAGCCTATTACAGTGTGAAAAATGTTGTAAAGATGATGCCAGGCCAGCACTAGAAAGATTTCCCACAGATCTTTTGTGGGAAAAGTGTCACTGAGACAATTCTCAGTGTCACTGAGAGACAAATGGAAGTTGGACCTTGTAAAGATGATAAAAATGTGTGTTCTGTTCTAGGCATTTAAGCACGTACAAGATTTTATAAACACACTGAGTTGGGGTTTTTAAAACACTATTCCACATCAGCACATTACTTCCCATCTCCTCTCCAAAGGTGGGTCATTGTTGCACTTTCAGCCTGCCGTCTGGCCAAGTCTGCCACTGTGGAGTTTTAAATACACCAAACTAATTGCAGAGAATAGAGACAAACATGATCATGTCAATTTTGTTGTGGCTTTAAATGCTGAAACCAAGCACTGTAGAGAAGATAATCAAACGTTTATTGAAACCCAGAGCATCCTTTTCTGTGCATTCATTGTCCACATCCTGCTCCATGGTGTTGGGAGATGAACAGAATGCTAAAAGCAGGATGAGAACTTCAGTGCTGAGCATGGGGATCAAAAATTCACCTGCCTCCTGTCTGTTAAACAAGGATTTAAGAGACCAAGACAGCAATCTGACACCTACAGAGCACCAGGCATTCCCTTCCCCAGAGAATATCCATCTATTTGAAAAGTGACTCCACAGAACAAGTGGTGGGTCCTTAAATCTAAAGGGTCAGCCACACGTCCATGGTTTGGCTTTGGTTCATAGCACCTGGGAGATTTATCTGAGATTTAACACTGTGGTGCTTACCGTAAGAAACTTTCTACTACAAGTTGTGTTTAAACATCTTGGAACAATGAAGAGTAACAGCCCATCTGCTCCTACCCCGCTGCTCAGCAATGTTTTTGTGCCAAACCTTGGTTTAGTTTTGCCTCAATGCCTTCCCAAGCTGTCAGGACTCGTTGGGTTAGGAATAAAGAACTTACAAATTGGGAAGAGTGTTTTCCCTGCACGCCAGCCACATCACGGAGCTATATCAAGCTGTACAAGAAACAAGGATGGCACAGGGACTTTGGTCCCACTTGGAATTTCATCATTTCCTGACTTTTGGCTTGGGATGCAGACGATTTAACCACCCCTGGCTTCCCTGCACCCTGGGAGCAGGCGCCAGCCCCGCGGCCTCACTGCTCTGCCTGCGCTGGGGCTGGGGACAGGGGGTGGCTGCATGGGGGACAGTCTGAGGGAATGGATGAGGGTGCCCCAGGGCAGGGAGGAGCTTTGGTTTATATGGCCTTGACAGAGCTCTCCCAATCTACGTTATTTGGCCATAACCCAGAGTGTTTCTACGGCAGATGCTTAAATTGAGGCCTCTATTATGAGGGGGATCTCCATGATCTTCCCAGGCAGAAAGCTGAGGTTGACAGCTCAGTAGTTCTTGGGGTCTGCTCCTTTCCACCCTTTTAAAAAAGGTGTTTGCCTTTTTCCAGTCACCCGGGGCTTCACCTGACTGCCAGGACTTTTCAAATACCATGAACCTACAAGCAAGATGAAGAGGGACTTTTTGCAAAGGACAGGACAAGGGGAAATGGCTTAAAAAATGAAAGAGCATGTTTAGGTGAGATAGTAGCAGGAGATTCCCCCCTCTGAGGGTGGTGAGGCCCTGGCACAGGCTGCCCACAAAGCTGTGGCTGCCCCATCCCTGGAAGTGTTTAAATGCAGGGTGGATGATGCTCTGAGCAACCTGGGATAGCGGAAGGTGGGACTGGATGATCTTTAAGGGCCTTTCCAACCCAAACCATTCTGTGATTCTATGATTCAAGACCAGAGAAAGAGAGAAGAAAGGTCCAGCAGCGTGTGGGCTTGCTTTGAGCAGACTGCCCTCTGAAGCTGGCAGGAGGCATTTCTTCAATTCATAACCAGGATTTATGATAACAAATGGCAAAACTGACTATTTGTGCTGAGTAGAGAATTCTTTGGGGCTAAGATCTGGAGGACAATACAACCTATGGAAAACAGATTCAGGGGCAGAACTACCCCACTACAGCACGCATCTTCCTTCCATGAATTGATTTTTAAGCCCTTTTGAACTCCTGTTCATATCATCATGCTTATAGGACAATTCCTTGCTCACACAGAGCCTACTGAGACAGTGTATGCAATTACTTTTCAGTGCCTAAGTGCTTTGCAAAATTAAAATCCTAGAAAGAATCTGTCTGTTGAATTTGTCAAATACACCAATACAAAACCACAAGAGCCTAATTTTCTGTCCCACACATGTCCGTATATGGTTAGAAATGGGATTAGATTTTGTCAGATGACTCAGTTTAACAACTTCCAGGACAAAAGCAAACCAGCATCAGATTATAATGCTGATTTCCTGAATCTAATCATGAAAAGGAACTGGTTCATGCAAATCATCTCCCTACTGGAAATTACAGAATAACACTCCTGAGGAGCTGGGGGAGGTTAAAGCAAGGGTGGAACACTGAAACCGTACAATTTGTATGATGCTGGGAGGAAGGAAATACAGCATTTCTGGAGTTTTGTTTAGGATTGGGAGGGATTAATTCTTCCTGTCAACTCCCTCGCCCCTTTTTAAAGCTCATTAATACCTTTGCCAGTAAAGCAGGGCTCTTAAATACTTTCAGAACTGACACAGTCATCCTGTCTCTGTCTCACATGGGGCTTCAAAAACACAAGGCTCCAGATCTGCTTTTAAACACGCCTTTGAGCACTAGAGCACATTCTCTCTCCCCCCTTCCCCAAAGAGAAGGAAGTACTTTAACGTGGAAAAGGCAGAACAAAGGGAGAAATCCAGGAGAATTGTGTCACTACTTTTTTTTTTTAAAGCATCAGAAATCAGAATATCCAGGAAGACATCTGTATGCAAATATACAAGTTAAGCAGCAATGCCTCAATAATGAATTAGAATTGCAAACTCTTATAAGAAAAAGGCTCTTTAAACTTAGCTTAAACCATGTGAAAATGAAAAGTGGATTCATAAAAAAACCAAAACCTCTAGATTCCATTCTGTGCATTTTTACACAGACAAATTAAGAGAAATTCAATAGAAGGGCCCACTGAGTAGAAAAGACCATGTTTAAGTCAGCATAAGTGTCCTTCCCTGGCCTTGTCTCTCTCCCAAAATCTGAATGAGTATTGAGGAGTTACAACCACACAAATACAGACTTGGGCTGCCAGCAGGAAGCACTTTTGCTTTAATGGCATTCACATTCTCATCAGTGAAATTATAGAGCTGTGTAATCTGCTCTCTCCATGGTTATTTTTTATTATTATTATTTTGGAATGGGTTCAAGGGGAAAGTAGGTCAAGACTTTTGAAGAGTGATTGGTCGCATTTTGTACATTTAGCAAATTTGGTTGCCTAAAAAAAATCACTGTCAGCAAAATGTTCTGGTTGCAAGGTCATCCTCACAAAGCTGCAGCAACTCGGTTTTAATGCAAGTGCCGTGGATTTGCCACAGAAAAATATGACAATATGGTTCTAGTTGCAGCAATCCCTTTCCTATAGCACTGTCATACAGGGAGTAAAAACAAATCAATATGAGGAAATGTATGAAGTAAAGAAGCCTTTGGAATTGGAGGGGATGCTATTTGCCATGGGGACCTGGCCCAGACATGAGCTCTGGGAGCCCAGAATTCCCCGTGGGCTGCATACCAAGCCCCGTGGGCAGCAGGAAAGGGGGGATTCTGCCCCTCTGCCCTGCTCAGGTGAGAGCCCACCTGCAGAGATGCCCCAGCCCTGGCACCAGCACAGGAAGGAGCTGGAGCTGCTGGAGAGATTCCAGAGGAGGCACCAGGATGAGCTGGGAGGAAATGCTGGGAGACCTGGGATTGTTCAGCCTGGAGAGAGAAGGCTTCCAGTACCTAAAGAGAGATGGAGAGACACTAATTACAATAGCCTGGAGGGACAGGACAAGGGGCAGTGTCTTCAGACTGAAAGAGGAGATCATTAAATGGCATATTAGGAGAATATTCTTCCCTGTGAGGGTGAGGAGGCCCTGGCATAGGGTGCCCAGAGAAACTGTGGCTGCTCCTGGATCCCTGGGAATGTTCCAGGCCAGGTTGGATGGGGCTTGAAACAACCTCAGATGGTGAAAGGTGTCTCTGCCATTGACAGGATGTTGGAACTGGATGAATTTAAGGTCCCTTCCGATGTAAACCATTCAATGATAGATTTTAGGCTTGTGACTCTAATGATTTCTCCTGCTGATCAGAAGCTACAGGATATTACCCAGCAATCTGAAAATGGAAGACCATTGATCTCAAGAATTCAAGTTCAGCTGACAGAAAAAGCCCCCAAGTATTCCAAACACACATCCACAAAACCACCACCAACAAAGCAGCCACACATGTGCCAAACAATGTAAAGACCAAGTGGGGAGGGAATCATAAGATTTTTTTTTTCTTTTGGACAGGTACACATCTGCTGGCCATTTGCCAAAAAAGTCCCTAAAAGAAAGAAAACAGAGACAATGAGAATGCTTGGAGGGCACACAACAGCACAGTGAACAAAAAAAATACTGTGAAAATGATGATACTTGAATCTGTGCTTTCTGATTTCTTGTGACCTCAAGCTATGCTGTATCACAGAGTGTTGATGTTTTAATGTCTCTAAATCCACATTAGCAGCAAAGCATTTTAATAGACATTTGTCACAGCATTCCAGCATTTCAGGCAAAGCAGAGGCTGAATAGTTTCATTCAGCCACACATGGGCCACATGTGTGACTTTATGAGCACATCATCCAAAATGGGCACGGAATGATGATGAATTTGTACTGGATTGCCCTGCTATGCTGTGTGAAATCTTGTCAAAACCTTGAATTATGTCCATTACTGTTTCCTGTAAAAGTATAGCTCTTGGCAAATACTGACATCACCAGTGCCACATCTCCAGCTAGACCAAACAAGGTTAAACTGCAGAAAAAAACAACAAATCATCACCAGCTCCAAATTTAGGTGAAAGCCCACAAACAAACTTACTTGTGGCTTTGCTTTTTGTGTAACTTCAGCAGCACAACTTGCTGATGACAGGTTGTTTCATTAACTGCTGATTAAAACAAGCTTTCAAAAAATGGATACAGAGCCTGTGTTTAAATTTAGTTCTTGCTGTTACATGCAGGAAAAGTAATTACATGTATCAGGTAAATATTGTCTGATACTGAAATGAAACACCCCCAGGACAATTGGATAATATAAACTCTCTCTCAGTAGGAGAAATGTGAAGGCTGATTTGTTAGCACTCAAAAAATTTGCTGTCTTTACCTCGGGGCTGGAACAAATACTCTCAAGCGTCGCCAGGCTGCAGGAGAGATGAAGAACAGAGAAACACAGAGAAGTGCCAGCAGGAAATAATTTTTTGGGAAAGTCATGTTGTAGCTAAGATGTGCAGATGGAAGAGGATGACAAAACCTACTGGTTCTTTTCTGGGAGTGAGGACATTTGGCCAGTGATTTGCTCTGGCATGAGGTGAAACTGGAAGCAAAGATAATGCCATCAGCAGCATGATAGCCAGTGTACCAGATTCCATTGGTAGGAAGTTTTGAATGAGTTCAAACAATACACAAAGAACTGCAGAGTCAAGCAGCCATCCTACAGCAGGCTCTATGTCCATTAGAAAGGCAGAACTCTCCAAGTTCCTGAGGTGGGGACGTGAAGAGGAAGGTTCTGGGCTCTTCTCCCTGGGATCCAGTGGCAGGAATGTGGGAATGGCTCAAAGCTGTGCCAGTGCAGGTTCACACTGGACATTGGGAAACATTCCTTTACTTCCATCCCATTTCAATTAATACTGTAATACACTACCGTAGCACTCACTTCCCAAGGAACAGATCAGATCAGGTGCATGGCCAGGGAATTCTTCTGGAATGCCAGAACAGCCCCTCCCTCTCAAGCAACTACAGAGTTGCTTCCACTTTGCTGCTGAGTCCTCTCTGTGGCAAGACTGATTTAATGGGAGAGGTGCACAAAAAGAAGCCATTTGGATAAATACTTATAAGACTAAATAATTTTTTTTATGCTTTCCCTTACTACTATGCTTTATCCTACAGAGAGGTGGTAATTTTTGTCATTGGCTGATACTTAGCCGCAATTTCCCTTTCCATGAGCTCTTTGTGTCTTTTGGATGATAAATCATGGAAACTTCTGTAAACATGACGTGTTCAGCATGAGCTGCTGCTGCTCTGTGGGAAAACACCATTCTAGACACAGCCACACAATATTTACATTTACCATGTTAGCAACATCTGAAAGCATTGTCTGCTGCTGTGACTACAAAATCTGATTAACACCGAATGGGGGGTAGCATTGAGGCAACAGCCTGCCTTGTCTCAAGGCTGTTTAAAACCAACCTCTCACGATGTTCTTTGCCAGCAACCCAAGACCTTGCAGCAGAAAGTCCCATTCCTGAGCAAGTTTTAGAGGAAAATACCCCTCAGCAGGTACAACCACAGCCCCAAGCAAGTCCCTGTAGAGTTGCCAGCTTGTTCCTCCCACCTTCCCACTGACTCCCTGCTGCTGTCACTCTCCAAATACTCTCCCTTCAGATCTAGAGGCGAAGCAAGTAGAAATCATGTTGTTGGAGGTGTTTGACTTCTTTTGTGGACACACTTGTCAAACCTTTCCCTAAAGGGCCTCGTGCCCCACTGGGATATTCTGAAACCATCCACAGACAATGCCTGTGACAGCATAGGAATTAAGCTCCCACGTGCAGAAATGTGGGTCTATGTCTGATTTACCCACCAATAAATGCTCTTAATTACCTCAAAGATCCCATACACTGAGTATTGGGGGTTTTTTGCATACACTTACAGTAGTTTGACACATTTATTGAACAGGTTATTTCACCCATGTTAAGCTCGCTCGCTTTAACAGAAGACAAAGAGCAAAGCAAAGAGTTCAGGGGAATTTATTTCTTTAGAAACCAAATCACACCGATTTCATCCACAGAAAATGCTCGTGCACCCCCCAGATTCTTTAAACACTAAGAACACACGTCGCACATGATGTACTGCCCTTACAGAATCCACAGCCCTCCCAAATGACAAATTACTGTGGCACGGGCTGGGGTTCTGGAGGGGGTCCAAAGAGCAATTCCTCACATTTCACCCACACTCAGAGCCTGCATGATTGCTTCATTCCTGAGGCTGTGCTACAAGTTCCTTGGAACAGGTCACCTCCAGCCTCCCTCCAAGAGCCACAGCATCCAACCTCTGCATCAGTGTGACTGGCACTGCACAGGGCACTCCCTGCACAGTTTTCTGTGCAAAAACAACGCAGCTGCTGGGCTGCAGCCCTGAAAATCTCCGAGGCAAGAGCCCAAGTGACTTTAAGAAATGTGAGACTGAGTGAAGAATGTGGCTTGCACGGCTGAAAATGAAGGTCGTCTATTTTGAAATTTAGCTTGTGTAAATGAAATGTTTGGCTTCCTCACATTTTTCTACTTAAATTCCTGCAAGAGTCAGTGAAGTCAGATAATTGCTGGCAGAAAGTCCAAATTCTTCTAATTGTCTTCCAAAACTGAGCTTCAGTTTGACCAAAAAAAACCCAAATAACCCCCAAGAAACCCAAAACCAAATCAAAACAAAAACTTGTTACGTGTGTTAAATTTTAAATAACCTTAACTGTTTTCCTAGATAATGCTAATAATATTTTAGCTTTAAGCTTCAGTAACCATGGAAAATGAAATGAAAATTTAAATATATTCTTGAAATAGGCATCCTGGACATCCAAATGTGAAGCTGGCAAAACAGTGTCAATTACAGTGAGATTTTATTTACACAGCATATACACATTGTAGCTCACTTGATTCATTAATTTGTGTTTTTCTAATCTTTAGCTCTCAAAACATTTCCAGAGTTGCTGGTAGCATATATGTAAGTCATAGGTGAATTATGACACTGGAAAAGAAAAATCATAAATAGCTTGGACACACATAAAACGTGTAAGATTTTTTTCTCTGTACATTTATTTTACAATATTATTTTACTATTTTCTTACCACAACTGAACACAATGAAATCAAGTCTCTCACTTGTTCACATCACAAGCTGCCTGGATGATTTTCAGATAAAAATCCCTTTTTCTGTTGTGATTTCACAATCAATATTCATTATCATGCACAGAAACACCAAACAGAAAAATACCTCTTTTAATATATTTTTGCTTCTTTCCACTTTTATCAGGCACTGAAATGCACAGCAGATATTTTCAGACATAGCTCAGGAGGGAAAGAAGAAAAGTTATTGTCTTTTAGATCCTTTCAGATTTAAACGATCAGATAAAAAATTCCCATTCCACCTCAAGAGCTGTTCCAGTTTGCCAGGCAGAGAGACATATAGGAATAAACCCAAAGATTATTAACCAAATCCAAAAACTAGCATTCTCCTGACAAATCTAGTAGGATATTTAAGTAGATTTAAAAAACCTGCTTTACACAACAGACAGTGAACCTCTGGGAATTACTGCCTCAGGAAACTGCATTATTATCAGCAGGTTAAAGAGGGGTTGGACAAATTCATGACCATTAGTTCCAGACACAGAGACCAAGGGGACTAAAAAGCAAGAAACCCTGTCCAGTCCCTTGGCAGGGACCTGAACAGCAGCACTGGAGAGGACAGGAATCCAAGTTCAAAGGGAATTTCAGTTAAAAGGTCATGCAAGTCCATTAAATGGAAAAATGTGTAATTGTGCCTCCAAATGAAACAAGCTGTTGATAGCAGTGCCCAAAGGTCAAGACACAAAGCAGGTGTTGTCAGCTCATGTTTTATCTCCAGAGGTGTGTAAAACAGGGACAAAGACATCCATTCAGCAGAGCAGGATGCCTTAATAAGTGAAAGATGCTGCACCTGGATTGGGGCAATCTCCAGGCTGGGGATGAACAGATCCAGAGCAGCCCTGGGGAGAAGGATTTGGGGGTGCTGGTGGGTGAGAGCTGGACATGCCCCAGCCCAGAATCCCCCCTATGCTGCACCCAAAGCCCTGTGGGCAGCAGAGGAGAGGGGATTCTGCCCTCCTGCCCTACTCAAGTGAGACCACACATATTTATCTGGGTCTATCTGCTGTGTTGGACAGTACATTTGTGCAGGTAACATTTATATTTGACATGAACTGTTGAAATAATAAAAAACCAAAACCTCCCAGTCATTACAATAAAAAAGCAGAAAGCTTAAAAATAAAGGAGGCTAAAGCCTGAAGTACATCTGATGCATTTAGGTAGTTACGGCTGAAAATTAAGCCTTAGTCTTCTCCAAGTCCCATAACTAAAGCTGCTTTGTCTTTCAGTCCTACAAAGAACCAAATAATTCACTGGCTACTGTCCTGCACAGTCATTTCCTCTCTTTGTTTTCCGTGCTTGAATTTTCATATCTTTTCCAACCTTTTGTGCTTAGAATGAGTCAAGTCTGGCAATTTTTCCCAGAATGGCCCTTTTTTCTTTCCATAGATACAGTCTTTATTATCCTCCTTGACTCCATCTAACACAGATTCTTGTCAGTGCTCTCATAAATTATTATTTTTTGCAATTTTAGAACTGGTGACTAAAATTGATTCAATGAGAATCAGTTGTGCTAAATTAAGAGGTACTGCTGAGGAATAGCAGCATCCATTTCAAATTTTGAATGTAGTTCTGTATGGAAAAAACAGAAGAAAGCACTTGTTAATCAGTTTTAATTATCCTGCAGAGAAGAGAAATTCAGCAGCTCTCCTGTAATTGGTCCTCTCAGCAGAGAATGCTACAGCTAAGTTTTAAGTTAATTTTGCTGCAGGACCTTTCTATTCCTACCCTTGCTATTATTTGTTTATCAAGGTGATAATGGGAGAGGAAATAATCCAGTAGCAGGTCCCAGACATTCTGTTTGGAAAGAACTATTCCCAGATTAGCTCTGCAAGAAAAATGACTGGAAATACTGTGATTTGTGGATTGCATCTCCAATAGGCCAAGTCAGGGGTAAAGGATGAGCAATTCAAAATACAGAGAGCACAGCCAATGTGCAAGCAAAGGCTTCTATTTTCAGGAAGACACATTTTTAATGCAGACCAAAAGAGACAGGAACAGAGAAAAAACCAATCTGTTCAAGTCAAAACAGAGGGACTTTGTGACTGCCCAAATGAAAAGTCGAGGCAAGAGAAGAAAGAATACAAATTATTATCTATCACTTCATTGTTTATCATATTCAAAAAGCAGGGAAAGAGGGGTTTGAATTTCTGTGGAGCTGGGACAGAAAACCAGTACTTGTCCATTTCTAGGATGCTTCAGACATGTTCCATACCAGCTGCCCTCTGCAGAGCAGGGAAATTCCCTGCTGTTTTTCATCCCAAAGCTTCTCCTGTCCCAAAGTTCTCCACTCAGAACATTACAGCCTTGTCTGTCCCACACAGCATCTCTGTCAGCAGCTTCTAGTGACATCACAAACAGCCTGACAACACCTGAGAACACTCCAGATACACGAAACCCCATGGGAATCCTGTCACTTGTTCTAGCAGGGCCGAGAAACTATCCTGAAATTTCTTAGTCCCAGATGTTTTTGTAAAGGTCCAGTTCCATCTTGGGCCTGTCCTCAGAGGCAGATATTTGTCACGAGTGATAAACACATCCTTGTACCTAATGCTGTTCCTTCCTCACAGATAAATAATATGGATAAACAGGAGATTTGGGACTATGAATGTTATTGCCCTGGAAGATGCTGTTCCAGTTTTGGGAGCTCTGACATTCTGCTGCTGGAATTAGATTCCCAGAAGTGCTGTCTACTGATGGTGCTAAGTGCCTGGTGCCAATTTACAAATAAATGCTAAATTCAGACCCAATATAAGCATGTGCAATGCCCTCAGAGAGGCGCTCACTGAATTTGTCCCAGGCAAAACGATTCCAAATTAAAATACAGTGAAATCGTCTTCTGACCCCTCCTCATCTCCTTTTCTGATCATAGCTCTTACCCAAAGTAAGTTTTTTAACACGTGCCAATGACACTGGTACCAAAACTCCGTCCCACAATGGCTGAATGACCACTTTGGTCCACTGGGGTTGGACCATCTGGAAAGGAAACAAAAACCCTTTAGAAAGGGAATAAAATACATGCACACACGGTCACTCAAGTCAGACTGGGCAGGTGAAATGGCCACCAGGGTGCCAGTGAGGTGGGACACCGGGCACAAAATCTGGTGTCAATAAAATGGCAGGCAGTAGAAGTCAAAATCAGATTTTAATTCTACTTTAAGGCAGTCTCTCTCACTTCTGGGTAAAGGGCTGCTGTTCTACTGTAATTTGCAGTTAAAGCGAAATTCCTGAAGAATCCTCTGCCACTTAGAAGAATTGATTACATAACCTACAGTTATGCAGTATTTCATACTGGGTAAGTTCTCCTACAGAACTTTGGAATTCTCCTATGTAAAATATTAATGTAATGATTACGGCTGAAAATCCACAATGTTTCCAGGAAGAATCCAAGAGGTGGACACTTGTGTCCTTTGAGTTCCTTATTATAAATCTGTACATGGAAGGATATCTTAGAGTAGAGATAACAGGTCCTGTGGTTATGTTTTTCTCCTTCAGCTTTCTCAATACAACTACTTTGGCCTAGTGGTCAAAATTTAGAAATCTGTGCCCTTTGCCCATGTCTCAGCATTATTTTAAATTCAGTTGTTGAAGTGCAGCATTGTGAGCGAAAGCCAGATCTCATGGAAGTGGGAGGTCCCTCTGCAACTGCCCTTTAAGGAGCCATTTAATCCTTACTTTATTTCCCATTGTTTCTCCAGTGAGATGTTTTAATTGTTGTCTCTCTGAGAGTATAAAGAGCAATCATTTTGTGCTGTATGAATTGTACTTATTGTCATAAAGACAAGCTCATACTCAGCCACATCCAAGTAACACTGCAGTGTTCAAAAGTGTTGTCTTGCTGGGCAAAATTTTTCCAATCTTTCTAAACTCCTCCCTTCACTTATTTTCTGCCACAGTCCTCAAGCCCCCTCTTTACTTTGGCTTCTAATTTTTATCCCATTTTAAAGGCAACAAATGCAAAAATGTTGAATTAAATATTTAACGGAAAATGCTTTTTTAATAGCATCATTTTTAATTTTATGTGAAATCCTTCTTTTCATAATTGAAAGATTATAGAAATATCTGATTTAAAAGACAGCCCACTTCATTTGGAACAAGATAAAACAACAAAAATCCCCAGATGTTTCAGACATTTTGAAACAACAGAAAAAAAATCCCTTAGATTTTCCATAGTTATTCAAAATTGGTTATTTAGTTACCCAAAACTTCAGGTGTTCATATTTAGAAATTGTTTATGCTTTAGGCTTCTCTCATTTTTTTTCCTTCCTCTATATCCAGATAAAATTCTGTCAATTCTTTGTTGTCTTGTGTGAAATTATTCTTCCCTCCCCTCCCTACCGTGTAAAACCCAGTAAAAACAGATGTTCCCTGTACAAGCCAGGTGTTTCTCTGTTTCCTTCTCTTCTTGCATCACCACGTTGCACTTGGTTCTTCTCATTTCCCATTTAAAAAAATTAACTCTGCCCCAGCCAAACCCAGCACAACATTGAAACTCAAACGATAACTGCAGACATGGACATATACACACAGGGTATTTTAATACATAAATACATATATTACCCTATTAGCTCTGAGCATGAGTTAAGTTTTCCTGGTTAAGCAAACTAAGAAAAAGATTAGAAACTGTAATAAAAACAATAGAATTCAGTTCTGCTCCTGGATCCAGCCAGACCCTGGTCCTGTTTAGGGTGTCTCAAAGGGCACTGGAGCCAGGCCATAAATATTTTAGGAGATCATCATGACAATGATGGTGACACTGGGTCACAGCTCAGCAAGGAGTCAGGCTGGCCTGAAGAAAAGCCACAGAAACAGCAACTGTGATTGACCTCTATAAGGAGAAAACATCAGAACAGCAGGCTCAGATCAGCATTGTTACATCACCCAGGCAAGGAGTTTTCAATTGTGGTCACTGGCGCTTGTGCAAGAGTGTGCAGTGAGAAAATGAGTCTTTGTTTTAAACACACCAACCACTTATTCTCTTTCAACCTCAGAACACAGCCTTTGTTTTTTTTCCTGATGGCTCCCTGTTACACTGCTACATGGATTAGCTTCTGTTTGAATAAAACACAATCATTTTTGTTTTTAAATTATACACCACAAATGCATACATGCATGGAAAGAGGAATGTGGCTTATGGCCAAACCTTAGTGGCCTCCAGCCTTGCAGGATGGTTTTTCTGACCAGAGTGCAACAAAGAGGGGTAGGAAAAAGAATTAACAATGCCCAGCATATGGACAAATCCCGATTCTGCCCTGAACTAGATAGATATTTTGCCTCCAAATACTGGGATAAACTACATTGCTGTGTTTTGCTTCTCTTTTATAATGTGACTAAATAAAAACTACATGGGTATAATGGGGATGGAATTTAAAGGGGTACAATTTGAATGGGCTCTGGACAATCTCAAAAGAAAGCTCATTTCATTTCATCTCTGCCATGGGCAGGGACACCTTCCACTGTCCCAGGTTGCTCCAAGCCCCATCCAGCCTGGCCTTGGACACTTCCAGGGATCCAGGGGCAGCCACAGCTGCTTTGGGAACCTGTGCCAGGGCAAGTCGTAGTGATGGGGAACACAGCACACGGACCCCTTATGCATCCGAAGGAGATTCAAAGGAGATCGCTTTATTGTGAAAATGGCACCCTTTATATACCTTAAATCCTTACCCTACATAACTGAAATCAACCCGAGACTTAACAGAATTTAACAGGAAGAAGGCACCCACTGGCTGGCACAGCTGCAGGGCTGCTGCCCAGGCGTTCTACCATCCACCCACCTTTCTGTTCATCTGCTGTTTCCAACTGACTCTCTCGTAGCTCTCACCTGCCTCTCATCCTTCAACCAACTTGCCCCGCCGCTTCGCCCAGGCTGCCCAGCGGCAGCTCCGGCACGGCAGTGCCCGAGCCGGGGGAGCCAGCCGCCCGCTGCTGGCGGCCCCGCAGCCCGGAACAGCGCGGCTCCGGGGACTTGGCTGCTTCTGCCGTCGGCGGCCCTGGGCCTCAGCAGAGCGCGGCCCGCGCCGCTGGGCCGCTTCTGCCGTCGGCGGTCCCGTGCTCTGGCTGCCATTCTGAGCACCGCCGCCCACATGGCACTCCCGCGGTCCTGGGGCTCCTCCGCGCCGCTTGGCTACTCCCGCCGCCGCTGTGCTCGGAAGGGCTGCGGCAGGACCCGCTCTTGCCGCCTCGGCTTTCAGCTCCTCCTCGGGCGACAGCGGGCAGCCGTGCATGGGGTCGGGGGTCAGCGGGCAGCCCGCGCCGGCGGCCTCTCCTGCCCCAACCAGTGAAACCCGCCCGCCCGCAGCTACGGTGAGCAGGAACCCGGTGTCGGGCTCCAAGCCTCTGGCCATGGTGGACACGGGCACGGCCGCCGTCGGCGGGTGCAGAGCGGGGCCGGGGCTGCCAGGGCGGTCACGCTCGACGGCCAGGAGGGGCTCCGGGCTGCGACCGTAGTCCAGTTCCCCACAAACTGGGCTCCGGTTCGGCGCGTCGCCCTTCTTCATGGCGGCTTCCCCGCATTTTATTACAACGCCGCCATTTGGGGCAGAAAGCGCACCTGCTCCTTGCTCTTGCTGTGTGGACTCCGCGCTGAGGGGGCCTAGAGCGCAAGGATTTTTGTCTGGGTAAGGGAGCTTCGCAGAGCTTGGGTTAATCTCACAGGCACCTTCACGGGGAATTCCTCAGAATATGGGTTGATCTCGGGGTCACATGAGGGCTCTGGTGGCGCTGAGGGCTCGGAGGAGTCGGTTTCCACGGCCGCGCAGTGGGCAGTGTTCACGCGGTCTCCTTGAATTGCTGCCATAACCTTCCCTCATGTAGAGAGGTGGCCGCAAGCTGCAGCATCACCATCCCCGGCGATACAAAAAAGTCTTTGGCCCACCGATTGCCAAGCTTCTAATTGTAGGGGCCCACTAAGGGGAAGATCTTTAACATGATTAGACATCCAGTCCAGCAGGGTGTTCAGTTTTACACCAGCCATATTAATTGATTACTGATGTAGGAGCTGCCATACCGGGCCCAGGCTCTTGCTTTGTTCCAGGGATGTTCTTCTCCCATCCTGGATCTCACTGGTCTACTCACCCTTCCACTTTAAATTCTTGAGTTCCTTTCCCGGATCCTTTTCCCGGACTCCTCCCGGCCGGTTCCCTGACACAGTGAGAGTTGCTACCGGAGCGGACAGCACACCCTACGCCGCCTTGAGGGTCTCGATTCGGGGCAGCCGTTCGTAGCAATGGGAAACAAAGCACACGGACCCCCTTATGCATCCGAAGGAGATTCAAAGGAGATCGCTTTATTGTAAAAATGGCACCCTTTATATACCTTAAATCCTTACCCTACATAACTGAAATCAACCCGAGACTTAACAGAATTTAACAGGAAGAAGGCACCCACTGGCTGGCACAGCTGCAGGGCTGCTGCCCAGGCGTTCTACCATCCACCCACCTTTCTGTTCATCTGCTGTTTCCAACTGACTCTCTCTTAGCTCTCACCTGCCTCTCATCCTTCAACCAACTTCCAACTGTCCAGCCTGCAGCTGTGCCTTTCCCATGGGGCCTGCTGGTGAGCATAAGCCTTGACCATTTTTACAATTACAAACCAAACCCTACACTCAAAACAATGCTAATTTCATTTAACCTCTGCCATGGGCAGGGACACCTTCCACCGTCCCAGGCTGCTCCAAGCCCCAGTGTCCAACCTGGCCTTGGACACTTCCAGGGATCCAGGGGCAGCCACAGCTTCTCTGGACACCCTGTGCCAGGGCCTTCCCACCCTCACAGGGAAGAATTTCTTCCTAATATCCCATCTAAACCTACTCTATTTCAGTTGAAGTAACATGTAATAACAACACAGAGACTTCGGAATTCATTCCTACTCCATAGGTGTCATTTTGGTCTCCCTCTAATTGCTTCTGCCAAAATATTCAAGTATAAAATCCATAGAAATGACATGCAATAGGCTAACTGTTACATATGTTTTTCCTCAACCATTAATTTCTGTGTACTAAATTGCATACTTTGGCAGAATCTTTAAGTGTGCACAATTTAGAAATTGCAGTATAATATGATCTGGCCACGTGAAATGGCAACATTTGGGACACTGATCAGACAAAATCAGTAAATGGTTTAAAATAGGTAGTTCCACATTTAAATATAATACAGAACATCAACCATATAAAATTAGTCCTAGTAGGTTAACAAAAGAATTCTTTATCCTTTTTATATGCACACAAACACTACTGTTTCCATAAAATAAACTATATTAAATGGCTCCTTGAGTGGCAGTGGGATCTTCAAATATTTTTTAGTGATTTTGCTGAGTCAGAAAACGCTCCTTTAAAGTAAAAACAAGATATGGATAAAAGCATTGAAAACAAAAATTCTCAGTTAAGATTTTATTTTAATATTTAAGATCAAGTGTGCAGAGCTCAAGTAAACATTATTCTGGAATAATAAGTAGTATTTATTGGAAATGTATAAGGTAGGTATGTCTACATTTTCATGTATTTATATAATGTAAGCTGCTGCATGTACACATTATGACAGGGATATACTCAGTTATATAGGTGTACACAAAAAAGGGAAAAAAAGCACATTACTGCAGCTACACATGTTGTTCAGAATAGGGAAAGATTTTTGTTCAGACTCCAATATTTCTGGTGGAAATACTGTGCAAGGCAGGCATGTTTTCCATTAACCTAAATTCTGTTAGCCCCCCCAAGAAAACACAGTGCTGAGAAATTACTTCATCCTGCACCCTTCAAACCCATCACCCTACATATCTGCTCGGGGACCTGGGTATTGGAACTAGCTAATGTTGAAATACCAGCCTAATTACCTTGTAAAGTTATTTGTTTGTTCTGGAAAACTAATCCACAGATTCATATTAATTCACAGACAGCAAGTCTGAGATCCACATGACAAGCTTGAGCCAGAGCACATTAAAGTCAAAGAAAGTTCATTGACGTCAAAGGATTTCGGATCAGAAGCTAAAATAAGGTATTGCAGCTCAGCAGTGAATAACACTTTTGTTAGGCCTTCTCTCTTCTTCTTGGTGGATGAGGGGAGGAATTGTCTTTTTATCTTTTTCTTTCTTCTTCTTCCTCTCCTTTTTTTTTGTTTTTCCTTCCTTCTTCTTTCCTTCCTTCCTGTTTCTCTCTCTTTTTCTCAGCAGACTGGCACGAGTACACTGTCTTCACTGAAATTGAGTGGAGTTGTTTTATGGACATAATAGAAGTAGAAACAGCTCAGATATGTCCAGGTACTGAGCATCCCTATGGAATAATCCAAATTCCAAGTTGTGCTACCCTTAAACAAACTCCCTCAGCTGATTGGAATTTCTCACAGGCTGCAAAGCAGAAGGGCTCAGACACTGAGGGCTGAATTTCCCTGTGGCCACACATCTGAGGAGATATTTGTATATTTAAAGCAAATCCATAGGCCTCATGAAATCCTCACCAATTCCAAGGGAAACACTGGAGTTTATGCAATCCTGACATTATAGTCCATTACACAGCGCAAACAGGGGCCAAAAATATCTGAAATAGTGCAAATATGAGCTGTGAGATCCAGAGGGCACCTTGCAGACTTTGTTCAGATGTTTGTAGTGTACCTCTAATGACTTCTAGATCCAGAAATGTTTCTCAGCACAGATTTGGCACAGCTCAGCCCTTTCCTGCAAAAAAATTGCTGAATGTAAAAGAAGAATATTATTTTGTCGTTCTGTATTCATCTTACAATTGGTAAAATTACCCTTGGCCTTCGGAGGAGTCTCTTTTCTTTGAACATGGGAGTAAATACATTGTCTTTTCTATCCTCTTCCAGAGGCTCAGCTGTTTGACAATCCTCACATTGAATAACTAAACCACTGTGTTCCAAAAGCCACCCATTTAGGGTTTTTTTAGTAACTGCCTTTGTGAAGAAACAAATACTGTTCTAATCATCTCTTGGGATGCATTAAGACCCAGCTCTGATTTTCATGTGATCTCTAACATAAAAGAGCTTTTTTGAATGGTGTTTGTTCACATGTGAATATAAGCATGACTTTCTGCTCCTATAATTGCATTTCACTTGAGAAACAGTATTTTCAGAGATGCCTCCAAAAGATGAATAAGAAATATTAAATATATTAAGCTGGACTCCCTGCATGTATCAAACACAGTATCGTGCTATGGTTTTTTAAATTTATTCTCTATAATAGTGTCTAATTGCATCTATTAATTAGGCAAACCTCCCAAAACCTTGCACATAAATAACCCCCATTTACATGAAGAGAAGTTACTTGTATCCTGCAGTAGAAAAAGCCTCCTACTTACTTTTTGTTGGAGATTTTTCCTCAAAAACTCAAGATTATTTTCTCTTCTTTAACATAAAACCAAGAAAATCACCATTGAGCTTTTGAGGCAAACTTTCTTTCTGATCTGGCCTTTGATTTGGAGTACAGCAGTGTACAGGTGGTGTGATAGAACAGGAATAAGTAAAAAATAATGTTTAACAACACAAAGCCAGCTTCTTATGTGGTTTCTTTGCTCATTTGGGGAAGCATCTCATTGCACAGTTACATCTACTAATGGCAGTAAGTGATGATTTTCAATCTGTTCTCAATAAGCAATAGACTTCAGCTGATAATAAACATTACATCTACAAATATATTTGTACATAATTAAAGGCATATGTTTGATTTGCCTGTTAAGTTTGCTGAAAATCTCCCATCACTTTTCTCTATTCTGGAATTCTGATTTCCTGAAGAGTTGGCAATCACAGGTTTTGAATTTTATTGAGTGGGCAATTTCTTCTTGGTTTTAATTCTGTCTTGATTAAACCTTTCTGGTGGTTAGATTTGCATGCAGGGGGATGGAAACCAATTTCAAAGACAGATGTCCCTTTTCTTTCATCCCCCATGAAACTCTTCCATATGGAGAATGTCAGTCAGAAGCCTGGCCATCATTTAAAGGCCACTGGAGTTTATGAAGCAGGGGCAGGGCGATATTTAAGTAGTGCCCAGAGTCACCTCTGGCTCCTTCCAAGGGAATAATTTCACCTATAAATTTTTATTCATCTTGTTCCACTGCTAAATTAGTACTGAGTATGAATTCTTTTAATACAAAGCACAGGTAGTACCGCTGAGTGAGGAGTTTTCAGCATCTTTGGACTGGAATTACAGTGGTTTTCCCCGAGTGGATGTAAAATACATAGCAAGTTTAAGAAGCTTCTTACATTATTTCTCAAATTCTCCCTGGCTCAATATGAAAATCTGTTTGAGTGATTTCAAATAGTTTAAAAGAGAGATCCAGCCTCCTACTACTTATCTGTGCTAACATCGTCATCCACCATGTTTAGGAAATTAATTTTTGCTAGGGGATATTTTCTTCTAATGGATTAAAAATATATGTTTTCTGGCTGGGAGAGTAAAGTTTAATAAGGAGGAAGAAAGTAATTTTTTTTTTATCAGGACTTCTATTGATTCTTACTTTAAATTCAGACTACAAGATACCCCTTAATTCAATGATGCTGGATCAAACCTGTGAGAAGTCTTTACATAAGCAGTGTTGACTCCCTAAACAAAACACTGTCTGAGTCGTGTGCTCACATATATCCCAGAGATCAATTATGGAGATGGATTTTTCTGCCCAAATCTTCTCACTGCCTGCCTTGGAGTTCTGCAAGTTCTGAAGTGTGAAAGTAATTTAAGGTTGCTCAAAGGCTGCCTTTACTTTCTGACTTGGTGTTGGCTCTTCGAGAGCCAGTTATGGATAAGCTTTGTTTGTTTATTTCCTGCTGACATCAGAGGATAACCCAAAGCTTAATCAATTATTAAATGCATGGCATGACAGCTTTCTATACCTCATCGTGGTAGAGGCTGAACTCTGAGTGAAGAGAAATGACCACCAACTTGAAAAATACACTGCTGCTTTTGTCCCACAAATGCAGATCACTGCTGTGCCCATGCGTGATGCTCCCATGCTCCAATGTCGGGAAGTGACTGAAATGCTGAGCAAAAAAAATCCATCAAACCATGGCTTTCATGTCTTAGGTGTCCAGTCCTTGGATCCGCTGCAAATATTTCCCACAAAAAGAAGCACTTGACTTCATCAGCCCTCAGCTAAAATTGTCCAAATCAGACAAAGTGTGTTCTTGACCGAAAAAAAACCCCAACAAAACAACCCCACACCCATATAAATTATTGCTAAAATCAGCAGTTTGTGGTAAGGACCTGAGAGCAAGGTTTCACCCTTGGAAGCTGTAAGCACCTAGTAATTGGATTTCCAGGCCTTGCTGTGACTCTTGACGGGTTTTTCAATCTCGAGGAGTGTAACTCACCCGTAAATGATCTGCTGCGGCCTCGGGAAGCAAACTGAAACGACGTGTAGGGGATTTAGACCATTTCCATAAATACATTCAAAACCAAAATTGATGGGTGTTTTCAAACAGGCCTCAAGTGAAAAGAAGAGAAATTCTGAGGGCCTGTGCAATCTCTGCAGCTGATATCTTCTCCATATGTGCCTGAACTGCACTCCAGCCAAGGAGCTCTCGGAGAGCTCGAGCTGCTCTGACGGAATCTTGCAATGTGCCTCTGGACCGGGACGGGGAGAGCACAGCTAAAATTCCTGGCTAGGAAATACATCACTTATAAACAAACCTGCTCCAGGAAAAAAGTCATGGAAAGCACTGAAAGCAGTCACATGGCAATGCAAGATGTCAGCAAATGTCTTTCTTTTTTACCAAAAAGAAAGCTGAAAGACAGCATGATTGAATGTCTCATGCCTGCTTCCTTATCAGGAGTCTTTTTTCTAGCCATTTATNTTATGAGGTGGTTTTTTTCAGGCGAAATAGAAGAAAAAGAGAGAAATAAGGGGGGGGGGGGGGGGGGGGGGGGGAAGGAAAACAAGACTACTCTCACTGTGCTAGATCACTAAATCAACTGCAAACTCAGCATTGACTGCAGTCCCAAACCAGGACCTGGTAGGATCTGATTATTAAAAGATGCCTCTGCCCAAATTAAGGTGCAAATGAAACCAAAGGCCAAAGTAAATAATATGGATTTTATTTAACAGCAAATGTGAGGTAGAGAGAGGCCTGGGGGGGAGAAAGAGAGACGGACAGATTAAGTAGAGACACCACCATGTGGGTTCCCGCTGCATCCCTGCAGTGACCCTGAGATTTCTTTATAATTTTTACTTGATTTCTGTTCATAAACTTCTCAGATGTGTTTAGAATTTGCAGCTCCAAATGAAATATCTGCTTGAAGATTCCATTTTTTTACTGTGAACTGAAAAACCTATCTAAAACCCTGTACAAAATTTAATAAGACAGTGGTAAAGGTCTGGAGCAAGTGTGAGCTTGGTTAACATTGGATAATTTTAATCCACTGTTCCTGTGTCATTATGAAATTAGATTTCTTGTTCTGCCAGCTGAAAAACACCCTCTGAACAAAAACAATGAAGTATTTCACAGCATGATTCAGATGCAGAATATCTCAGAACAGCTAGGAAATTCAAAGCTAAAGCATGTAGCTTTATATACTTCATTTTTCACCTTTAACCTTTATCATTCCAGAAAGCAGCCTGTGCTTCTCTGTGGATGCTCACACTATTAGGCACCACAAACATCCAAAGTAGCAGCTGGAAAAGGGCAAAAAAACTCTGAACTAAGTCTGTAAGACCTGAGCCAAACAGGACAGCAGCTGTTATATGGTTATTTGTGTTAGTTAAGTTGTATAAGTAGCAGATCATTTTCCACCCTAATACAGT